>CM038121.1:9347257-9455455 GCA_001642375.2 Mentha longifolia
TGAGCGGAGAATGCTTTCATCTCGAGATCCTCCATCTTCTAAGCACCGCTGCCATTTGTTTCTTCATCTCAGAACCGATGCTAGCCATGTTTCCCTCACTGTTTGATCCTCGAGACGCCTTCCTTTGCGAACTCTTTGCCACAGTCTCAAAGTTGCAGGTGACTCCCTAGCAGTTTTTTCAGTGATATCTCCTCCTGCTGCACTATCCACCAAATTTTGAGTTGTTCGATTGAGGCCCTCATAGAAGAATTGTTGCAGCATCTCATTCTCAAACTTGTGGTGTGGGCACTTTTGCAGCAATCCTTGGAACCTTTCCCATGCCTCGTGGAATTCCTCGTCCGGAGCTTGGAAAAAAGCATAATCTTGGACTGGAGCTCAAATGTTTTCTTGCTAGGGAAGACCTTGAGCATGAATTTTTCGCAGACTGCACCCTAAGTAGTTAGTGAATTGGGTGGAAGGGACCGGTACCATGTCTTTGCTCGATCCTTCAAGGCCAATGGGAAGCACTTCATTCTCAATTGCTCTTCAGTGATGGCTCCAAAGGGAAAATTATGGACAATAGAGCAAAATTCCTCAATGAAATCCAAGGCGTCCTCATTCTCCATGCCATGGAATTCGGGGAGTAGCTTCTGATGTTGCGGTTTGAGCTCATGATCCCTGACCGGAGTAGTCAGGGTAATTGCCGACGTAGCTGTGATGACTGTGGGTCTGCCAAATTGGCAAATCGGAAGTTCTGCCATCTCCGGATCTACTACCACGACCGGCTGTTCCAACTGATGCTCTAGCTTTTCCTCAACAATTGGTGTATCGAGAACGCTAGACTTGTCGTCGGAATTCTTGAATTCTCCTCCCTCCTTGAACGTTGAAATTGCTGCCAGAATGTCCTTCTTTCTCCGGTTGATGTTGTCAATGTAAGGTGCCAATGGTTCGTCTTGACTTCGGGTACCTCGCATGCACAACACTCAACAAACAGATCAAACGCACCGACGGGAAGAGAAGAAAATCAAGAACAAAATATATATATGTTCTTTTTATTTTATTTTATTTTATTTTATTTTAATAAAAACAGAAAATAAAATCACACAATTAATCACCTAAAGCTGTCCCCGGCAACGGCGCCAAAATTTGTTTCACCCAAAATAGTGCTAGCAATAGGACTAGGTCTATCGTAGTACTAATAAGATGAACCCTAAGTCGAATCTCAAGGAAAGCTTAACAGGGAAACCAATTGTGCGATTATCTACCCTAAGAAAGCAAGTAAAAACAGGGGGGTTTTGGATTTGAATTAAGTCCTAGACTTTAAAATGAAAGAAAGCAATTAAAATTAATCTAGACTTGAAAATAAAAGAAAACAATTAAAAGCAATTAATCTTAAACCTTGAGATTAAAAACTATGTAAAAGCAATAAATCTACCTAGGCATGAATTGAAAAGAAAGCAATAAAGAAAGCAAATAAATCTACACTAGTGCAAAGAAACCTAAACATGCTTATTAAATTAAATCTAGAAAAACTAAACAAAGTTTGAATCTTAGAAAAATAAAAGCAAGAGAACATGAAAAGCACTTAAAATTTAATCTAAGAATTTTAACTAGACTTACGAGAATTTAAACGAACGAAGAACGAGGAACTAAAGAAAAAAAAAACAAAAACTTGAATTAAACTTGCAAGAACTTGAATCCGGATTCCCAATCTTCCAAAGCAATGCTTTAAACTAGGGTTTTAGAAAGCTAAAAATCTAAGGAATCAAAAGTCCCCTCGTTCATAAGAGTTTATATATATATATAGCTCTTCAAAAACCTAATCAAATAAGGAAAATAATATTAAGAATTGGCCCGGCCCAGCGGCCCGCTAGGGTCCAGCGGCCCGCTGGGAAACCCTCTCGCGATTTTTCTTAATTGGCAGGCCCAGCGTCCCGCTGGCCTGCCTCTTCGGCCTTCTTTACTCATTTTCTTGTTCTTCTCTTCTCGTTTCTCCTTTTCTTCAACGAGCTTCGATTCCTTCATCTTTCTTCACTTGGCATTCACCGTTTCGTTTCAAAACATCCAAATATGCCCTCTTCCTTGATCTTTCGAACCATTCTCCTCTTGACCCCAACTTCACCTAAAACACAAGAAAATAACAAGAAAGACGAACCAAAAGAAACTAAAAACGACTCTCAAAACACTAGAAAATTCACACAAAAACATACTAAACATAATGCATATACGTACAGTGTAATATTAATTAATGCATGATATTAAAAGATGAAAGAGAAGTAGATCGAATAAAAAAAATTAACCCATAAATATCTATGCATTAAAGACTCAATACAATTAAAACTTTTAAGATGATTACAAAGAAAATAGTTATGGAACCCACGTTTTAAGGAGAGAAACCTTTACAATAAAAGCTAAAAATACGAAACTACCCTATGCCATTTATACATGGTAATAACTTAATTAAAACATAACAACAAAATCTGACCATAGATCAATCAAGATGCACGGCAAAAATCACTTTTTATTTCTTACATTAAGACTCTTTTTTATGTGATCTCTCCCATATATATATATATATAATATATATATAGGTAGTAGATCATATAAAAACTAATTATTACGTGAAAACTGCAACTCGTGCATTTTATACATAAAATGATGCACTTTGTGCATAAAATGTTGCATAATAAACTATATTATTTTAGATTATTTTTATGCATATAATGTATCATCATGAGAATTTGCATAATAAAATATATTATTTTATATTATTTTTATGCATATAATGCATCATTATGAAAATGCAACATTTTATGCATAAAAATGCAATATTTTATGATGGGTTGCAGGTTTTACATAATAATTATTAGTATTACGTAAAACCTGCAACCCATCATAAAATGTTGCATTTTATGCACAAAAGTGTTACATTTTTATCATAAAATGTTGCATTCTCATGATGATGCATTATATGCATAAAAATAATATAAAATAAAATAAAATAAAATAATATATTTTATTATGCAAATTCTCAAGGTGATGCATTATATGTATAAAAATAATATAAAATAATATATTTTATTATACAACATTTTATGCACAAAATACATCATTTTATACATAAAATGCAACATTTTATGATGAGTTGCAGGTTTCACGCAATAATTAGTTTTTATATGATCTACTACCTATATATATATATATATAGATATATATATATATATTTTCAATTTCTTGATTCACCCATTGATGGGGCCAGGCCTCATAATCCAATTTCTTGTTCTTTCCCTCAATTTTATTATCTTTTTTTTCTTTTTGCTTACATCTCTATATCTTGTACTCCATTAAAGTTCTTTTTGTGGTGGGCCTGAGCATTTTCTAGCTACCAAAATTGCAATTTCATCACTTATTTCTTCTTCTATTTTCTTCTCCCTAATATTAGAAAGTTCGCTATGACTAAACTAAACCATGTTATTTAATTTCTATACTTACACATCTTATAATTATTCATTCAAAGAAGTAAATAAAGGTTATTACCTCTTCTAGTATTTCGTTGTCCACTTTGAATTTTGCCTTTTTTTATTTATTTATTTATTTTTTTATTTTATTTACCCACTTATCTAATTTAAGCATTGCGGAATGGAGGCCTGTAGTCAAAAGTGACCCTACTAAAAGAAATAATTATTTTATTTTATTTCAGCATAAAAAACATAAACTATTCACAAGCACTCGTTGAAAATCAAGCCGAAACATTGATTTAAATATATACAATAGTTTATTTAATAATTAAATAATTAGCAAAGAAGCATAATAATAATTAGCATGCTTACACTTTGGGTTGAGGAGTTAGGAGTCGACTTTTTGTTGCAAATCCAATAATCCTAAACTCTTAACCACCCTACCCTACTAATCCAGCTGCATGCTTATTCAAAATGGAATTAATCATAAAAACTATGAATAGGATTATAGGTCCTAATTTAATTAATAATCTTTACTTTAGAAGAGACATGTTTTGTCCTAATGAGTATAAAATGAAGCTAGTATAAAATGAAGCTAACGTATTAGTGGGGTTATTAACCTACTTTTTTCATTATTCTTTTTATTTCTTGAGAAATATAGCCTTAGTTCATGAATGAAGAAATGGAAAATATATATAAATGCAGAAAAGTATACAAAGTGATCTAACTTAGTAATCTAAAGAGTTTTATCAATTTTAAAATGAATTTAATTAAACTGGTTGATGAAAAATCGTTAAAGTAGATGTTTAGGAATTTTTCACACCTAGAAAGTATATTTTTTAGTTATGATTCATCGCTTCCATCACCAAATAAAGTAAGGCCACTGGTGGATTATTGGTGAGTTGATGCAGTGTACTTTTAATATAAGTATTTAACCCTAAATAAAATTAATATATAATAGTGTTGATAATTAATTTAAACAAAATATTGTGTTAATCAAACGATGATTTTCTTACAACTTTCATGATTTGTTCGTATATTGAGTGATGGAATTAAATACAGTCCTGAACTCTGCTTTCAAGCTAATTATGTTTTGAATCTGCTTCTTTTTCGTGTTTTATTGTATTGTATACTATTCCCTCCGTCCTATTTAAACTCGTCTATTATTTATTTAAATAGGTGATATAAAATAATTAAACTGGCCAGTTTAAATGGGACGTAGGAAATATCATATACTACTATAATCTCAGAATATTCGTATATGTATTTTGTCTCAATAAAATAAAATAAAATAAATAATTAAATTATTGTCTCATAGACCCATATCACTCTATTTCCTATATATTTGATTAGAAATTATTTTAAAGGTTCATGATATCAATAAATATTGATATTAATTGTTTGTACATCAATAATTTTAGTAAAAGCACACAAAAGTAATAGGAGTACTAAATGAAATGAAACTAATTTTAAAGTCCCACCAATTAATTTGACAAGACACTTATTAAATTTTGTCTCGCATCTGGGTTTATTATTCTAGTAATCATTCTTTATTTTCTATTTTTGTACAAATTTGATGTGCCATGTTTTAATTTATTGCTTCGACAGTAAAGAGTCTACCCAAATGCTACAACAATTGCAATAACATCGAAAATGGATGGTAAGCAAATTCAATGTTATTAAGAATACATTTTGTATTTTATAACCATAGGTAAACTAAGATAAGATATATATGTATATATATATATATATATATATATATAACAATCTTAGATAATTATTATAATAATATTACTCATACATTTTTACCGAAATACTTCCTCCGGCTCAGAGATATGAGTCATTTTTTTATTTTTGTGAGATATAAAATAATGAAAGGGGTCAATATACTGATACGGATAAAATATGAAAGTTTGAGGTTTATAATTAATATAGCTGATTAAATATTTTACTAAAGGTATCTATTAATAATTAAAAATCCATGTCAGTAGGAAGTTTGAAAATAAATATAGGACGACAAACAAGTACTCCGTACAAGTTATCGTAACATGTAGTCCATGTGCATAAAACACAATGGACCTCTGATAGGATACCGGCTAACTCTCTAGGCCAAGCATCAGACCCAATATAATTGGGTCCGACAGTTAAGCTCGGCCCACGCAGCTCGGCCCAACTAAAGAAACTTCTTCACCAAGGCAACTCCTACATGACTACAATTCAAGCTCCAAGAGATATAGAAGCTCGGTGTTTATCCACAAAGGAGAAGATCAAGCCAAATGAGTCCTAATAGGAGAAGACTTTGTATCATAGTCAAACTCCATGTAATTACCTATAAATAGGGGTTTAGAATAGATTGAGAGGGGGAGAACAATCTTGTAATCACTACTCATACAAGCAATAAAGATCTATACTCTTTCCGCCCGTGGACGTAAATCTATTCCAATAGATCGAACCACGTAAATCCCTTTGCGTTCTGTTTACTTTCGTGTTCGTTAATTCCTTGTCTACCGCATTAATTACCTTACGAAAATAAGTTCGATCACTGGTGCCGTCTGTGGGAAACGAAAATTTGTGATTTTCGATCAAAAGTTTTCTAGGTAATCTACAGCCATGACAGGAAGACCAAACACGATCAACCGCCGCTGCTGTTTGAACACCGATGAAGGAGAAGGCTCACTGGAATCTCCCACTGAACAGCCGCCGACGGAGCACGCCGGAGCTACGGCTGGAAAAATAGTACAACAATCGCCACCATAAATTGCGATTGCTACAGATTCCACCGCTGCCATCCGCTGCTCTCCTCCGTCGTCCAACATTCCTCCAGCGTTCGTGAGAACACCAGAGTTTCTCCACGCAGCAACCCCGGCGCCGTCGCGAGTCGCTATGTTTTTCAAAAAACCATAGTTGATGCTGCCGTCTACTTTGCTACTACTACTTCGTTGCTGCTGATTGTTCGTGGGATTGGAGAGGAGTTGACGAAGGCTCCCACTGCAACGCCACCGCGGGAGCTCGCCGGAAAAAACATGGCTGGAGGCAACACCACAGTCGCCGTCGCTCCAAAACGGAGCAGCAGCTGCCGCTGTTTCTTCCAACTTCACGCCATCGTCCTTTCTCCTCCACAATGTCCAGCAGCTCGCCGGCGTCCCAAGGATCACCGATGACAGCACCCGCATCCACCCGACGCCACTGCAAACCCACTAGGGTTTAAGAACCTAGCTGCAGCCGCCGTCGCTGCGCAGCGGCTGAACCGCCACCGTCGTGCTGCTGTGCTGCTGCGTGGGACTCCTCCGATCCATCCTCATCATTGATGACAACAACCAGATGCTGCTGTCATTCTGCAAGTCGATGTCGCAGTGATTTAGGCTCAAACCCTAGTCGCCAATCGCCTCACCGCCACAGTGCTGCCACGTTGCCCTAACGTCCGATGAGAGGTGTTATTTTCTCCGTATGCTGCAGCCAAGTCTTCGGAGCGCGTCCGTCATCGAGGGAGATCGTCCGGAAGCCGCTGCAGCCCCGGTGAGCGAGAACAGCCGCGGTAAGGTCGAAACTCTAGTCGCGGTGCTCACCACTGCCGCAGCACCGCCGTGCCTCCTTCAACATCCGACGGGTCTTCTCCTTAGCTTTTTTTCGGCCTCTCTGACTTCGCCACCCTCATCGGCAACGACTCGGACGATTTCCGCATCATAACGCATGGCCTGCACAAGGATACAACCAGCTCGACCCCATCGCCGTGGCGGTGATCATGGCAAAACCCACATCGGCGGCGGTGACGCCTTCGTCAATCTTCTCAGAAGCTCCAGCCTCAGAAGTAGGCCTCGATCGAGCAGCACGAGAAGTGAATCAAGGAGTTTAATCCAATGCACGAACGATAGGATGGTGAGCTGGACTGTACTCAGAAACGAGAAGCGAAACTAAAGGCTCAACACTCGAGCTGTTGCTAGAGTCGATCATATCCTCGTGTTTCTGAATAGCACACAACATAGTTCAGCAGCGTCTCCCTTCAGCTCCATGGAGTAATTTGGCGAAATAATTCTACACAAAATGTTGACTGCATTCATCTTGGCATCAACAACTGCAAGGGCCTTCAATGGATTCTCATTTAACAACGAACCAAGGCAGCAATGGCAACATGCTATTTTTTCTCCAAACCTGTACTCAGAATCTCGACCAGAGGTTGAACTACACTGCCTCCCCCAACTAGGCAGATCGATTTGATCATGAGAGGGAGGAAGATGCAGGGTTTTCCGTCCAAAATTGTGTGCCGGAGCATCAACCAGTCGGAAATTGACGCCGGCCATGCACCGCCGCAACACCCGACGAGCTACAGCCCTCCGTTGAGCTGACGTCGCCAAAGCATGGTGACGAGCTGTACCGCCAAGCTCCTCCTTCGAGCTCCTCCACGCCGAGCTGCAGCCCCCGCCGACTCCCACGAAGAGCAGCCGAGCTGCAGCCCTCCGTCGAGCCGACGTCGCCACAGCATGGTGGACGAGCTGCACCGCCGAGCTCCTCCTTCGGGCCCCTTACCGAGCTGCACTCGATGAGCTGCAGCCAAGCTCTCCGCCAAGCTGCGCCTCCACCGAGCCCCGAGACGACACCGCAGCTGCAGCACCTCCGAGCTCCTCCGTCGAGCTGCGTCATTGCCGACGTCGTCGCCGCAGCACCACCGAGCTGCACCTACGTGGGAAGACGTCGCCGCAGCAGCAGCCGGCCGACTGAAGCTCTCCGCCTCGTTGCCGCAGTACCACCGAGCTGCAGCATCAAGCTCGCCCCGCCGAAGAGCAGCCGAACTGCAGCAGTGGGCCAAGCTGACGAGCTGCACCGCCACAGCACCCTGTCAAGCTCGCCCCCGCCGAAGAGCAGCCGAGCTGCAGCAGCGGGCCGATCTGCCGAGCTTCACCGCCGCAACACCCCGTCGAACTCGCCCCCGCCAAGATCAGCCGAGCTGCAGCAGTGGGCCGAGCTGACGAGCTGCACCGCCGCAACACCCGACGAGCTGCACCACCGCAACACCCGACGAGCTGGCAGCACTTCCCCGAGCTGCCGCACCTACCTTGTCGAGCTGCTTCACTGCACCACCTCCGAACCGAGCATCCGAGTTGGCGTCGCCGAGGCACCACCTAGCCCCGAGCCGACATTGCCACGAAGCTTCTACGTCGAAGCATGGCGCCGACCTCTCAACGCCGATTCATCAAGAAAAGCCCCGAGAATGTCTTCTCGCTAAGGTCAATTCTTAATTCTAATTTCTTTTATTAGTTATATATATATATATTAACTAAAGCCAATCCTTGTTTCGTACGAGGAAGTGCTCTCAAAAGCCAATCCTCGTTTCATACGAGGAAGTGCTCTTAAAAGCCAATCCTTGTCTCACGACGAGGAAGAGCTACCTAAAATTTAAACGCATGTAGGGAGACCACTCCTATCGATAAATTTGACAAACAAGGAACTCGAAAGCTGAAACTTCATCTTTAGACGAAGTGGCTACTCGAAAGCCAAAACCTCGTCTTATGATGAGGTTGAGCTATTTAAAGCCAAAATCTCGTCTTACGACGAGGTAGAGCTATTTAAAGCCAAACTTCGTCGAAATCCAATTTCCGAAGTGAGCTATTTAAAGCCAAACTTCGTCGAAATCCAATTTCCGAAGTGAGCTATTTAAAGCCAAACTTCGTCGAAATCTAATTTCCGAAGTGAGCTATTTAAAGCCAAACTTCGTCGAAATCCAATTTCCGAAGTGAGCTATTGAAGCCAAACTTCGTCGAAATCTAACTTCCGAAGTGAGCTATTTAAAGCTAAATTTCGTCGAAATCCAATTTCCGAAGTGAGCTATTTGAAGCCAAACTTCGTCGAAATCTAATTTCCGAAGTGAGCTATTTAAAGCTAAACTTCGTCGAAATCTAATTTCCGAAGTGAGCTATTTGAAGCCAAACTTCGTCGAAATCTAACTTCCGAAGTAAGCTAATAAAGCCAAACTTTGTCAAAAGATGAAGTAGCTAGTAAAACCCTGACGAGGGTACTTAATAAACTCCAAAATAGGAGTAAAATTAAAATGCGCGTATTGACCTAACCTTGTTAAAAATAAAAGTATGAACTGCCTCTGCTTAAACGAAGGCACCACCTTTGTTAAAAGTGAGGAAGAACTACTTTTGTTTAAAACGAGGAGACACCACCTCGGTTAAAAACAAAGATACAGCCTTTGTTTAAAACGGAGAAGAGCCTAAACCTTGTCTGAAGACGAGGTCGTGCTAATTAAAGCCTAAACTTCGTCTTTGACGAAGTCGTGCTGTTCAACGCATTCCGACTTCGTCGAAATCTAATTTCCGAAGGGGCAATGCGAATTCATATCCACCTCGTCTTAACGAGGTGGCAAGCATTCCGACTTCGTCGAAATCCAATTTCCGAAGGGGCAATGCAAATATTATACCCACCTCGTCTTAACGAGGTGGCAAGCATTCCGACTTCGTCGAAATCCAATTTTCGAAGGGGCAATGCAAATATTATACCCACCTCGTCTTAACGAGGTGGCAAGCATTCCGACTTCGTTGAAATCTAATTTCCGAAGGGGCAATGCAAATTTTATACCCACCTCGTCTTAACGAGGTGGCAAGCATTCCGACTTCGTCGAAATCTAATTTCCGAAGGGGCAATGCAAATTTTATACCCACCTCGTCTTAACGAGGTGGCAAGCATTCCGACTTCGTCGAAATCTAATTTCCGAAGGGGCAATGCAAATTTTATACCCACCTCGTCTTAACGAGGTGGCAAGCATTCCGACTTCGTCGAAATCCAATTTCCGAAGGGGCAATGCAAATTTCTTACCGACTTTATCTTAACAACACGGTATTATTTCTCCCTCGTCTTAACGAGGCGGTATTATTTCTCCCTCGTCTTAACGAGGCGGTATTACTTCTCCCTAGTCTTAACGAGGCGGTATTACTTCTCCCTCATCTTAACGAGGCGGTATTATTTCTCCTCGTCTTAACGAGGCGATATTATTTCTCCCTCGTCTTAACGAGGCGGTATTACTTCTTCCTCGTCTTAACGAGGTGGTACACGATTGACTTCGTCAATTTATTTTTCGAGGGGGCAATGTACTTTTCTTCGACCTCGTCTTAACGAGGCGGCACGCGATTGACTTCATCAATTCTACTTTTGACGGGGCAACGTACTTTAGACCACTCCTACCTCAACTATTTCCCTACGTCACACCCTCGCTTCTACATCTTTTTTTGGGGGGGGGGGATGTGATAGGATACGGCCTAGCTCCTAGGCCCAAGCATCAGGCCCAATATAATTGGGCCCCAACAGTTAAGCTCGGCCCAACTAAAGAAACTTCTTCACCAAGGCAACTCCTACATCGACTACAATTCAAGCTCCAAGAGAGATATAGAAGCTCGGTGTTTATCCACAAAGGAGAAGATCAAGCCAAAGGAGTCCTAATAGGAGAAGACTTTGTATCATAGTCAAACTCCATGTAATTACCTATAAATAGGGGTTTAGAATAGATTGAGAGGGGGAGAACAATCTTGTAATCACTACTCATACAAGCAATAAAGATTTATACTCTTTCCGCCTGTGGACGTAGATCTATTCCAATAGATCGAACCACGTAAATCCCTTTGCGTTCTGTTTACTTTCGTGTTCGTTAATTCCTTGTCTACCTACATTAATTACCTTACGAAAATAAGTTCGATCAACCTCCAAGAATGGGCAAATACTCCATAATTAAATAATTGCATAATGCATAGCATTTAATATGCCCAATTAAAATAACACAATCAAAGTCAGTAATTTTTTTAAATTAGGATTAATATTAAAAATAAAACACCAATTGTTGATTTCCCAGAAACATGAATGCATTTACTAAGAAATAGAATTTAGGAAAAGTCCAATCTACTTGGAGTATGGATCATTGTTATAAAATAGAAGTCTGTTGTATTTTTATTTCATTATTCGTATGATAATAATCTAACCTTATAAAAAATACAAATCAATTTATCATTCAGCGTTTTATCGCTACTACATGAATTATGATTAATTTATTAATCGTTCTTTATTATTTATTTATTTATTTGTTTATTATTTACTACTCCAACACTTTTAGGCTGGATAAATCAACGAGATTTGCCAAATATAGCAACATGCATGTCTTTATAAGTAATAATTTGGTAGGTATTAAAAATTCAAAAACGTAAAAAATTTAAGAATCATTTAAGAATCATATTTTAATACATTAATAAATTTGTTACATCGAAATTTTGGAGATTGAACGAATCATTTAAGAATTATACCACTTCCGTTCTTATTACTTCCCTCCGTTTTTTTTGAAATGTCTCACTTATATTTAATATGTGAAGTTTAAAATATAAAAATAAGATACTTCAGAAAAAACAGAAGGAGTATATTATCTTGCTCGTATATTCATAACATACATGCAACTTTTTTAACGATGTTCTTTTTTTTTTTTCTTTTTTTTTGAAAGGTTTAAAAATATTTATACAGCTCGAAAGAAAATAATATTTAAAAAATTGGAGAATAGGTTTTATACATATAACAAATTAATCTTAATTGAGCCACTCGAGGGGAAAGAGAGATTCCCGGAGAGCCATGCGTGGGCTTAGTAATCAAACATTTTATGATACAGTATTTTCTTAATCTTATTATTTCAACTTTGCGTGCATTACAGCTCACCATAGTTAAGATAATAATAATAAAAAATCTCAATATTAATAAGATTTTAACCTTAATACCTTTACGCATATAACTACAATAATCATTTCGTAATATTGTTAAAGATGCAAGTAAACTTATAAACAATAGACTTGGTGTCGAAAACGAATAACACACGTAAAAAGTAAATACGTAAATACGTATATGTTGATTTATGCTAAATTTTCAACCTTTATCTGAGTTTGTAAGATGATGAATAATTTAATTTATGATTTCATTATACAGTATTTGATGTTATTTTATAAACAACTCATACCTGATAATTAAAAATTAATATAACAAAATTAATATAGACAACGCTCATTGTTCAATTAACATAGATATATTTCAACTAATATATCGATATTTAAGTGTCCTTATTATATTAAATAAATGATTAATGAATAAAGTGAAGTTATGAGAATTTAAAAAATATATTTATAAAAATTTAAGATAATTTAACGTGGGATTGAAACTTATTTTGATGTTGGCACTATTTTTTATTTTTTATTATATATATATATATATATATATACGGAGTACTTTTTTTGTTCCTATAAACCGATCAAACTTCGCAAGAAACTTTAATATAATAACATACTTTTTGTCTTATGTACATGCATATGTGTGTTTGTATTATACTAATAAAATTCGAAGTACATCATCATTTTTTTTTCTCTTTTTGGAAGTGGTAGATTATCAATATTTATTTATATTGTATATTACAATATATATATATATTTTCCTATAAACCGATCAAACTTCGCAAGAAACTTTAATATAATACGGAGTAACATACTTCTTGTCTTATGTACATGCATATGTGTGTTTGTATTATACTAATAAAATTCGAAGTAGATCATCATTTTTTTTTCCCTCTTTTGGAAGTGGTAGATTATCAATATATATTTATATTGTATATTTGTATTCGGCCTTTATCATTTTGTCCTTCTTATATATCTTTGCCTCTTTATTTTCTTCCATTCATTTTCTCTCCATTCCAAAAACACCCTTAGGATGAGAGTAAAGCTTTAATACTTTTATAAAGTTGACACACATATTATTAATATTAATATTAATATATTATTTTTAAGTTATTAAAATTGTTGAAATTATGGACACATGAAATCAGCTTTTAGACATAAAAGAGACAGCTCTATGGAGTCCATACAGAGACAGTGCCAACCCATTATACCATGTCCCTTTCATGAATTGCCAATTTTGCCCTTCATTTATTTCAACAGATTCAGTATATCATCGGATGCAATAAAGGTATTTTTGTCATTAACACGTCAACAAATTTTTAATGCTGAGCATAGTGTCGTTTTTGAGTTTATGTTAGTCAATGAGGCTTTTGCTCAAGAAATAAAGAAAAAAAAAGAAGATTTTTCCATAATATTATTTACAATCTTTTTTTTTTTTTTTTTTTCTTTCTAATGTGCTTCGTTATTTCACCTGTTGGTCCCGAAGGCGGCTAAGACACGTAGAGAGGAGGGGGAGGGGGAATACGTGTGTTGAGAAGTGTTTAACTTCTCTGGCTTTTTTTCATTCTTTTTGCAAGTAGACGCTTTGAAGGCTGGTGAGGCTTCCAAAGCTTCTCGCTTGAGTGAATGTTGTGCGGAATGTGGTGAGATTTTAATTTTCTTGCAGTTAAAACCGTTTAGATTGTTTAAAGCGTGGTGTGCAGAGATGATAAAATGAAAGCTTATAAATGAATTAAATACAGAAAGTAAAGCACACCGAAAGCTTTATAGTGGTTTGGAGCAACTCTCCTACGTCCACTCTTGTCCTTGACGGGACGAATACCTTCACTCGGTATTCCTTATTTTATACTTCCGAGGGAAAATAATTTAGAGCAAGTAACAAACTCACTCTAAATCCTCAGAGATTCCGGGCTCTCGAGATGCCTACAACAACTTCAACTTTCTATGAAATCAACGACCTTCCACTTAAGGATGCAACCTTAAGCTTCACAATCAAGATTTCGGCTAAACCAAAACTACAACATTGCAACTCAATCTAAATACAATAGACTTAATTTTAGGGTTTTGTTTCCGTTTAAAATGAGAATCCTTTACAGTGAAGATCACAAATAAAGAAAAAGGATTCTCGAGACTAGGTTTTGGATGAAAGTGGTTGAACCTAGATTTAGAAAGTAGTTGCTAATCTTAAGAAACTGGGGTTTCTTAAGGACACACTAAAGATTGATGGCTTGAAGAACTAGAGAGAATTGATCGCTTGAATGCTTGAGTTCTTGCTTGCGAGATGAATATTTTTACGTGCGTGTGTCGTCACCCTTGTGTGTTGCAACTCCTTCTATTTATAGTGGGAGAAACCCTACTACCCATTATAAAGTGAGAGCAGCGCGTGTTCCTCACTCTATCGAAAAAACTGCATTTATGTTAGGTGCTTTATAGACTTTGAGCTAGGTGAATGTCCCATCTGTTGAAAAACTAGCGCGTTAGTTGAAGGTAGGTATGGGCCTCCAGCACCTTTCCGTCATTCTTTGCAGCAATTACTTTCCGTTGAGCAATAGTGAGATGCCAAGTGGACTCTGCAACTGCGGCGCATTTAATGATACGTACGGCCACATTCCTTTAGTTTAAATTTCAAACTGAGGCTTTTGAGAGTCAACTTATCGCGCGTCTTGCTCTGATGCTTTAAGAACGACTTTCAGATAGAGACACTTTAAGTCTGACTGACTTGAAAGCGCTTTGCTTTGATATGAAGCTTCGGCATGCTCTAAACTTCCTTATGTTGAAAGTGTCTCCAATCTTGTGGGATTCCATCTTACGGCTTTCAACTCCGATGCTTTCCAACTTAAAAACTGCTTTACACACTTTAAGCTTCCTAACATATAAGCTTTACTAGTACATGAAAATAAACAAGACGTGATTTTAACATTATCAAAAATAATAAGAGAATCTTGTAAGAACGGGTGTTGGGATCTAATCAAAATTAATTAGATTAAGAACTTTGAACTCAAAGTTCCCCCTTAACCCAATATCCCAACAGTTTCTCCCTTTTTTATGATGCCAAAACCCGAACGTCAAGTCTCATATTTCTAAGATATTTTTAGAAATTATAATAATCAAAATGAGTTAGCACAGATAAAAAACATAGCAGTTTAATTTAAAGCGTAAATAAGACAATGAGTCGTTGTCTTGGGACCAGAAAAAGATATCATCATATATAAGATAGAAGATGTAAGTACAATGATATTCATTTTCAGAAAAGGATTTTCATTTGAAGCGTCTGCAGGGTGTTGGAGGAATCATTCCATAGGCTTTGTAGACTCGTTCCTTGATGGTAGCTTGGGTGCGATTAGGGCGATCGTGGTCTTCAAGCCACTGTGCACATTCTTCAACTTCCTTGTTGATCTTTTCATCATCAGGAACACAGCCGCCAATCAATGGGAAATCAAACCTCCTTCCTCTGGAGGTTTGAGGGTAACTCCATCAGCTAGATCCAAAATTTTGTTGAAGAGGGAGGAGTGATAAACATCCATGAAGGCAATAAGGCAGTCCATAGCATATTCAGTTCTAAAGTCGTCCCAATAGTAGTAGAGCTTTATGATCTTGGTTTTGACTTTGTTCCACTCCTTGAGCCCATCAACAATGATCTCATCAATGTACTTAGCTCCTTTAGCCTGATTTCTGAGCTTTTTCCTGGTAAATTCTTCCCTTCCGACGATAGCCTTCCTGCAGGCTTCAAATTTTTCCGTTCACAGACCTTCAACATACTCTCTGTGTTTTTCCAAGGCTTCATGTTTGATGAGTTTTAGCTGGATCTCCTCGTCAATCTCAGCTCCTGATTAAAAACCTCATCACGTATTTCTGCCACCATTTTATATTTGGCCATCACTTCCAGGCACTTTGCTTCATCAGCGTTCTGCGGTGTATGCTTCAACTTGTTCCATCGGAGAATGTGCTCTGCTTTGAATGTGAGAAGGGTTCCGACCTCCTCATCAATGTTCCTCTGAGCTATAACTTCCTTGGTCATTATTGTGGGGGTGAGATCACTCACCTTGATCTTCTTTTTAGGATTGGTGGCAGCGGTGGCATCATCAGAACGAGTTATCCTCTTTCTCGTTCCCTGGGTTTGCTGCTCTGCTGGCACTCTTTGAAGTGGTGCGGCTTTTGTGGGTTCTTCGACATTAATAATCTATCGCTATGCCATCGGGGCAGCCACTTCCCCCTTACTAGATGCACTTTCCTTCGCCTGTGCCCTAGTCTGCACCTTTGTTGGAGCCATCGGTTGGCCACTTGATGTTCTAGTCCTTTCCCCCTTTTTGGCATCAGTCAAAGCCACATGGGATGGAATGGTTCGGGCTTGTGCAGTTTGCTGGGCTTGACTAGCTGCGCCAGTCATATTTGGCAGGTTAGGCTAATTGGTCTTCAAGACGTTTTGGGCAATTAGAGCCCCAAGAACCTGAGCGGACAGTGTGGGAGCGGGAGAGCGGGCGTTGGTGAGAATGATTGATCGCTTAAAGCTTTTTCTGAGGATATCAACCTTAGATTGGACGAATTGAGAGAACATCCCAATCTGAGTTGATATTTGCTCGATCAACCCACTGTTGACCACCTATATTCTTCCCGCTGAGCTTTGATCACCAACGGCCGATTGACCAATCATTGCCACCACTTGCTTCCTTCCTTGCTCCGATATGAAGAGCTTATTCTCCATAGATTCTAGCTTGGATTTAAGATGAGATGCGGTGGAATCGGATTTGAATTTTTTGATTCTTGCTGCTTGAAGTTCTTTGGTCAGATCTTCGATCGTTGATTTTGATTCAGCCAGGGAACTCTCAACTGACTGCACTTTGACTTTGAGCTGTGAAGAGTCAGAGTCTACAACTGTCTTTGCCTTCTTTACGGCTTTGAGTTCGTTGGCCATGGAGACCATCCTAGTCTCCGTCTTTGTGAGATCCCTCTGAATCTTAGCCTATGTTGATTTCTGTAACTTGACCGCCGCCTCCAGGTCACTGATAGTCTTGCTCAGGGTTTCCTTGTCCGTTGTTAGCTTTTGTACTTGTGTTTGCAAAGCGGAGACCTCCCCTTGTTGGGTCTTTGCAATCACAAGCTCATCATGAGCTTTTTGAACTTTTGCTTTTTCCTCTTTCAGCTGCGCTTCTACAAATGATAGTTTTTCTTTGAGCTCCATCAACTCCATCGTGGCAGTTAAGAGTGACTTCCGTAATTCAGATAACTCTGTAGAAACAGTTGTCACAGTATTCTTCTCGTGCATCCATTGTTGAGAAATAATGATTAGAGCTGCATCCTTTTCTTTCATCTCCTCCTCTGCTCTGGTAAGTTTCTCCTTTACTTCCTTGATAGCCTCCTTCAGCTGGGCGCTCTCACGCTCGACAGAGTCATGAGCCACCTAGAGGGTTGAGAACCGCTCATCAAGTTTGGAATTTTGAGGAGGCTAAACCAATGCCTCAGTAGTGGGCTAGGTTCATGGAATGTAGAAATGGACGAGCTTATGCACTTTCTTTTTAATGAGTTTCCATACCTCTGGCTTATTGATTAGGTCATCAAAGCATTGAAGTTGAAAACTTCCTAGGATCGAAGCCTCTTCTTCAATCAACGCTCTGGATCCTTTTGCCATCACCTGTTGGCACACCTTGAAGACATTGGCGCCTCGGCTTCGCACATATTTGAGAAATTTTGAAATGAGCTCAGAAATGTGAGTAGGGAGGGGTACAAAGAATTTTTTAATCTCCTCCCGTGTAAAAGTGAGATCACGATCAATAGACTCTGCTTTAGCAACAGGTTCTTGCCTTGCAGCTTTTGGAGAGGGTGGAAGATCGGCGAAGATGGGCTCATCTACGTCCATGGACGGACTGTTGACTACGTCATCGTCCATGTCGAGAGCGCCTATTTTCTGAGTATTCAGCCCAGGCGCTTCGGTTAGCTCTTCATCTGCGGCTCTGGCACCAGAATCCAGATCCGTACTCAGAGTCTTCTCAGAGTTTGACGCACTTGATGAAGAGGCATTTTCTTCATCAACAATCTTCCTCTTACCACCACGCTTTCCCTTCCCTGGAGAGCATGTGGTCTTCTTGGGCATTTTGCCCTTCTTCTTCTTCGTTTGGTGCTTTGCAATCTGTGTGAGGATTGCCTCATCCTCGGGAGTGTATAGGATGTCAGTTGGTGATGGAGGCGCTTCGCTAACTACATCTCCATCGAGTGCTTTGGAGAAAAGCACTCGATCATACTTCTGCTCTACAGGCCATTCCTTGTGAGCTGGCCATGTATGTTCAAGGAAAAGGGAGACTTTTATCCCAAACTTCAATTTTTCGGTGAAAGTGAATTTCCCTTTATCCTCGCCTTCCTTTACTTCAACCACGTCTTTCTTGGCTTCCAAAAGCTGGTTAATGAACCAAGGTTTCCAGTTGTATACTTTTATGTTCATGACGCCTTCGCAAAGTGCAACCATGAGATGGATCTTTTATTCCGTCAGTTTTGACCAACCGCCGATGTGACAAAGAAGGTACTTTGTCACGATATTGGTGAGATAATTGTACGGTGGTCAGAGATCAGTAATCCTCAATGTTTTCTTATCGTAGATTGCCCTTTTGTTGGCAGAGAACCGACGGAACTCCTTCTGAATGTCTGTGTCGCCGGCGTTCTCTGGATTATTTCCTTGGTTGTAGAGGCAGATGACGTCATGAAACAGGTTGTTGAAGTCGAGATCGTCCATCGTCACCAAATATGTGAGCCCGTGCTCACAGGTCTTGCAAAGACCGATCTTGGTTGTCAGCGTCTCTGTGTCAAGGTTGGTAAAGAACTCGACTACTCCCTCGGGGTATGTGCACATCGGGTGCTGAAATAGGAGTTAGAATTGACAATTGCCTTCTTGATGATCCCACCATCGGCTAGTAATTTTTTGTTGAGATGCGCCTCAACGAACACAAATTCGGGAATGTGGGTCCGTGCTACTATAAGAGTCTTGGCATTTGTCATTTTAGAGTTTGAAGATTTGGGGATTTCTAAAAATTTAGGTTATGTGAGAGAGATAACTCAATAATCTGCAGAAATGGTGAAGATGTAAAATGAGAGAGAGAGATATGATTGGATATATATATGTATGCAGCCGAGAAGTTAGGGTTTTAATGGAGTGAGGGTTTGTGGAGTGACGTGTCACAACAAGCGGTTGAGATCGTGCTCCACTTTATGAGTTAGTGGTGAGATTGTGGTTGACGTGATGCTTTAATCATGTGGTTGAGAGCAAAGTAATTCGAAATGTTGAAGAGCCAGGATTGAAGAATTTTTTGCGCTTCATCTGCCGAGTGAGATACACGTGCGAGTAGCTTTGAGTACTGTACCTGTAGCAGTCTTTTCATTAAATGCAAAGATATTACATGCAAGCTATACTCGAGTGATATCTTAAGTATTATAAATTATTGAGAGATTAAAGAAAATTTTGAAAATAATTTGTTATGTTGCTGATTTACACGCTTAGGAATTTAGACGAGAGCATCTAGTTCTTAAAGCATCTGTAATAGCTTTATCAATGTTTTCAGTGGGTCACACAAGGTTCTCTAGGAAGCTTTGCGTTAACTCACTTACTTGAATTGAAATACATGAAAGAAAGACTTACTAGTCAGTCAATATCATAATTGACTGATACCACCCTTTGACGTCCACACTCTCAATCGTTAAAGCATTAGATTAGGAAGACTTGTATTCACGTTTTGATAACGTGAACTTGTTTGACCCTTTCTAAGCGCTTTCTCTTCAAGTTAGTGTGCTTCCCCCTTAACAGGATTTCCGACATCTATGTAGAGCGTCTATCCTATAAGGAAGGCTCTTTACTTGCTTTTCTCTAATTAAAGAGAGAGAGACAGAAGTTCATAAGCCCCTTGTTCCTTACTAGGTCGAGTCCCTTATATATTCATAATTTGGAATTTTTGTGAGATTACAAAATTCATGAAGATCCATTTAGGGATGAGTTTCCTTATAGTTTTCAATGAAAAGTTGTGAGTTACCTTAGTCCTTACTAGGGATATACCGATTGGGGATGAGGTTGACAACATTCATGAAGTGACTATAATTTCACTCTCCTTACTAGCAAGCTATCTCACATTTCCAAGAAGTGAAATTTTTGTGAGTAGACTCCAGCCTTGTTCGGGTAGGTTACTTACTATTTCCATAGCAATTGAGGCTTTCACAATAAGCGGTGGTGAAAGTCTTTCGCTTCGATCTTCACTTCTGGCTCCAAGTCCACCATGAAAGCTTGTGAAAGTTGAGTGATCTCTCATCAAGAATAACTCTAGGTATTGCCCTATCTCACGAATGCCCTTTGCTACTTTGATGTGAGTCAAACTCAATGCTTTCATATTTCTTCAGCATCGTAGAAGGAGGTAGAAGAGTTAGGAATGGAGTCGAGGTTGTACAAACTCTAGATCTACAAGTTTGACTTCCATGAGTTTCCATAATAGTGTATCCACTTGTGCACCGCTTTGTCAAGATGGTACAAAGTTTTACATGTGTTATGGTACGAACACTCAACCTTAACCAAACTAATTTAATTAGCTCGAGAAAGGTGGAACACTCAACCATGCTTTTACATAAATGCAAAAGCTTGTAAAGGTTGATGCTCCTAAGGGAACTCCATCCCTAGGTGATATATTATCCTCCCGAGTTAGGGAAGACTGAAGACAACAACTTTCATTTCTCTAGTAAAGACCGGTTCCCCCCTTAACTAATTACCCAACAGTCTTTCCTTCAAGGGAAAACATGAGGGTAGGTAGGGAACACGCTTTACCTTCTCCACCTTACTCCACCTTCTCCTCACCAGGGTTTAACAACCCTAGTTCTAGACATAACTGATTAGAGCGAGCATGAGCTATAGGCTTCGTAAGAATATCCGCTTTTTGATAATCAGTTGAGATCTTTTCCATCCTTATATCTTTTCTTTTCAATGTGATCCTGAATGTAATGATATCGAATCTCAACATGCTTGCACCGTGAGTGAAGTACATGATTTAGTGTTATGGCAATTTTTACTCGTGTTGTCACAATAAATTGGAATCTCCGAAGCTTCCACTTTATAATCTTTCAACTATTGTTTAAGCCAAAGAATTTGTGAGCAACAACTTCCTGCAACCATGTACTACACTTTGGTGGTTGAGGTAGCTACACTTATTTGTTTCTTAGAGAACCAAGACACAAGTTTGTTACCTAGAAATTGACAAGTCCCGGTGGCAGACTTCCTATCAACTTTGCAACCTCCAAAGTCGGCATCGGAGTACCTACTGAGCATAAGATTGTCTTCCGCCAGATAGTCCTAAGTTGATGGTCCCTTTTAGGTATCGAATAATATACTTAGCTCCTTCCAAGTGACTTTGCTTTGGAACTTTGCACAGACACCCACAGCAAATGTGATGTCAGGGCGGCTGGCTGTAAGGTAGAGCAATGATCCAATCAGCATACAATAATCCATAGCGTTTGATTTGCCATCGATATCAGGATCTATCTTGAAGTATGTGTTCATGGGGATCTTCACGCTTTTGCAGTGTTGAACACCAAACTTAGTGAGCATATCACGAGTGTATTTACCTTGATGAATAAAGATTCCACTACTCGTTTGCTTCACTTGCAATCCCAAAAAGTAAGTCATCAGCCCCATCATTGACATCTTGTTTCTTCTCTTCATCAATTCAACAAACTTGTCACTGAGAGTTTGATTTGGGGAACCAAAGATGATGTCGTCGACATAGATTTGAACCCATAACATGTCTTCACTGTCGTTGATAGTGAAGAGAGTTCTATCTACTTTCCCTTTTTGAAATCCGCTGTCAATACGAAAGGTTGAGAGGGTATCATACCATGCTTTAGGTGCTTGTTTAAGGCCGTAGACTGCTTTTATAATCCGGTACACTTTATCATCCTTCTCAAAGCCTGGGGGCTATTTGACATACACTTCATCCTTCAAATCACCATTGAGGAAAGCACTCTTGACATCCATTTGATATACTTTAAATCTCTTGGATGCAGCATATGCAAGGAACATCCGAATTGCTTCGAGACGAGCGACGAGAGCGAAGGTTTCATCAAAGTCAATTCCTTCTTCTTGACAATATCCTTTTGCAACTAGATGTGCTTTGTTGTGAACAATATTGCCACTATCATCTGTCTTGTTTTGGAAAACCCATTTAGTACCGATGACGTCTTGATGAGTTGGTCAATCAACTAGATACCAAACACCCTTCCTTTTAAATTCATTGAGCTCTTCTTCCATGGCGGTTACCCAATTGGAGTCGTTTAGAGCTTCCTCCACCGATGAGGGTTCGGTGTATGCTAGGAAACAGCTAAACAAACAACTTTCACCATGGAACAAGGTGCTTCTAGTTTTGACGCCCTGAGTGGGGTCACCTAGAACACCTTCTTGAGGATGATAATGCAGCCAAAGTTTCTTTTTGTTGAGCGTCTCTTCATCAACCTCCCCGGAGCTTGGTATGTGATTATCACCTTTCCCTTGTATGTGATCATCACCATTCCATGGTATGTGATCATCACCATTCCCTTGATCACACATCAATGGACTGGATGGAGCTTCCTTACCATTTGAAGCCAGTGATGTCAAATGATCATCTATTCCTGAGTTTGGATCCCCCTTATCGAGAGATAACTTATTTAGATCCTGTCCAATGATCTCTATTTTGTCTTCAAGCTCTTCATGTTCCAAGATTTCTACAAGTTCTACACACTTTGAACTCGAGCGAATCACTGGCCCGGAGGGCGCTTCACGATTAATGGCTCCACTTCCAGACCTATCATTCATGTTTTCCGCATTTACCTGTACCTGAGGAGTCTTAAATACAGCTTCATTAAAAACAACATGAGGTGTTTCTTCAATAACAAGGGTTTGACAATTGTAAATGCCATAAGCATTATTAGTGGAGGAGTATCCAAGAAACATCCCCGTATCAGCTTTGCTATCGAATGCTCTCAATTGTGTTTTACCATTGTTGTGGATGAAACACTCATAGCTAAAAATATGTAAATAAAAAATACTAGGTACTCTCCATTTCCATATCTCGTATGGGGTTTTGTCGTGGCGTATGTTAACAAGTGTGCAGTTTTGGGTACAACAAGCTGTGAAAGTTACTTCTCCCAAAACTTTCTTTGGTAGTTGGGCATCCACAAGCATAGAACGTGCAGCTTCTTTGATGGTTTGGTTCCAGCGCTCTGCAACACCATTTTGTTGTGGAGTGCAGGCTGCAGATGTTTGATGTTGAATCTCGTTCTCATATGCTTTGATGAACTTGTTGAGAAACTCTATTCCTTTGTCAGAGCGTATTTTTACTACTGTTAGGCTCTTTTCAATAGTCAGCTGCTTGAGGAGCTTTGGGAGCTCCTTGAGCGTATCCTTATTTCTGAACATGATGAGTACCCAAGTGTAGTGTGAATAATCATTGACGACTACAAGAGCATACTTTCTCCCATTCAGGGTAACTGGAGAAATAGGCCCAAAAAGATCCATATGTAAGAGCTCTAGAATACGGGTTGAGGCATTTCCCTCTATGCTCTAAAAGACTTCTTGGTCTGTTTCCCCTGTTGACACACTTCACAGATGATGTCCATGTTGAAGACCTCATTAGGAATGCCTCGGACGAGACTTTTCTTAGAGATTTTGTTCATGGTCTTGAAGTTCAAGTGATTGAGGCGACAGTGCCATAACCATCCAATCTATGAGGTGCTTTGGGCAACAAGACAATTTTCTGCCTTTGTAACTGCTCCAGTTGGCTACATACACGTTCTTTTGTCGGGTACCTACAAGAACTACTTGCATAGATGCTTTGTTCTTGACAACACATTGGTTAGAGATAAACTCTACCACGAACCCGTTATCTTAAAATTAAGAAATAGAAAGTAAATTGTGTTTGAGGCCTTGGACGTATAAGACATTAGGAAGTCATATATTTTTAATGCAAAATATATCGTAACCCATGGTGATTCCTTCTGAATTGTCACAAAAAATAACTTGTGGACCAAGCTTTTCAACGAACTTGTTGAGGAAGGATGATTTACCGGTCATGTGATGTAAACATCCACTATCTAGGTACCAGATATCTTCTTCCTTCCTCTTTATATTGGGTCTCGAGTTCGCCGCTTTAACTAGTGCAATTAACCGACTTTAGGTACCCAATTCGAATTGGGTCCCTTTAGATTAGCAGTATTGGGAGCTCGAGTTGGATTCACTGAGTTAGTGACTCCTTTCTCGAGTCCCTGAACAAAGAACATAGGGATTTATTTAACAGGTACACCCTGATCATAGTCGTGTGTGTGATAGTAGAAACGCTTCCTATTCTTTCTTCTTTGAGAGTGTGAAAGAGCATTTACTTTGTGTGAGGTGATTGGTGAGGCTCTAATTTTGAAAAATAGGTGGTGTAAAGTTAGGGATAAAGCGTACTTGAGTTCCTCTATGAGATGTGAAATTACTCAAGCGGGCTTTACGTTTTTGGTTACACTTTGGTTCTGTTGAAGACTGTACATG
Organism: Mentha longifolia; assembly: GCA_001642375.2. Lineage (NCBI taxonomy): Eukaryota > Viridiplantae > Streptophyta > Magnoliopsida > Lamiales > Lamiaceae > Mentha > Mentha longifolia. The sequence continues at coordinate 9,371,905 of CM038121.1, forward strand.
CTTTAGATTACGTTTAGAGCATTGAGGATCTATAGTCTTCATCTTTTCCAAAGCATCGGGTGGATCTTTAACTGGCGCTTCAAAGGCCTTGTTTGAAGATTTAGCCATGAACCTGACTTTCTCCTTTCCTTTGTTGGTGGCGAGTTGAGCAGCTTTAAGCCTTTTCAACGCCGCTTTGGTCTTTGGAACACCAGCAGAGGTAGAATTTGTGTATGTGGATCCAAAGCCAACCCCCTTTAAACAACCCGAGGATTTAAAGGAGCTTCCAATCATCTCAATAGCTACAGATGCACTGTTGAGACGGTCCAGAGTGGCTTTGAGTCCTAAAGAAGTGGACACGGTACATTGGTGATGTTCTTGAAGATCATTGAACTTTGCCGTCATCTCAAAAATATCCTTTTCTTTGGATTCAAGCGTATTGGCTAGTCTGTCGTTCTCCTTTCTGAACCTATCGAGCACCTCTTGTAAGGATTCATGATTTTTGAGAAACTCTAAATAGTCATCAAATAAATTACCTCCCAAGTTGAAAGGCTCGTTCTCACCATCGCCGCATTCACTTCCAAGTGTAATTGGAAGAGTGTTAGTTTCAATCGCCATGCAGCCTAGATCATATTCATCGTCAGTGAATTGATCTTCATCATGATCGACAGACTTCTTAGCTTTGGTCGGAGCTTCTTCTACTACCAGAGCACGTGGGGGAATTTCATGTCGTACTTTGATCTTGTTATTTCCCTTAGTAGAGAGTTTTGGACATTCGCTCCTATAGTGCGCTATCTTGTGGCACTCATAGCACTCGACATGTACTTTGTCTCTAGGAATGGCTGTGGTTTTGTCATCCCTCTTCCCATCACGTGGTATGAAGCGAGAGTCTTGGCCTTGAGATTTGTAGAATCTTTTGTATTTGGCCGCTCTGGCGTTGGAGTTGTTAAATCCTTTAACAACATAGAGAGCATAATCTTCTAACTCTTCTCTTGACATTCCAGCAACTTCGTGGTTGGAAATGTCAAGTTCGGTGGTGGTGGACTCCATAGCAACTTGAAAGCTAGTCCTTTGGATGGTGCTGGAGCTTCTTCCTTTTCATCTCGTGACGTTTTCTTGACTAGGTCAAATTCAAGTGCTTCGAAGTCTGAGAACAACATTTCTGGAGACATTATTCCAAGTTCTCTTGATGAGAGATAAAGCTCCTTCATAGTTTGCCATTTTCTGGATAATGCTTGTACGACTTGTTGATTGATCTCTTTGTAAGAGAGATCTTTTCCCAATGAGGTCACTGTTGTTGTGATCCCCAGAACGCGAGTCTCGAATGACTCCATCTTTCATGGCTCTTCATTGTGAGAGCGTTGAATTCTTGCATGAGAATAGAGAGTTTGTTCTTTTTGATTTTCTTTATGCCCTGTGAGATTAGGGCAAGAGATTCCCACTCTTTCGCCATTTTTCATTTCATGATTCTTGGTATATAGGAGTCAGAGACGGTAGATTGGATCATGTTGCGAGCAAGGCGATCCAGATTGTCAGCTTTGAAATCATTAGCCGTGAATTTCTCTCGTGGCTTTACAACATAGGTATCAATGGGTGCACTCAATTCCTCATCAACTGGATTTCCATCGTCGTCGTAGGTCTTTTCTTTTTTGCGATTCTTTGTGACGCACTTCATGATTATGATGGGTCCCTTCTCTATCACTTTCGACATGCAGTCGTGTAGAGAAGCAAGATGGGACTCCATACGGAACCTTCACATGGTATATCCCTCAATAGAAAACTGAGGAAGCTGTGCTGAGGAAGACATACTAGAAAGAGATTTAAATAAAATGCATGATGCGGTGTGTGAGTTTTAATGCAAGTTTACAAAAAGATCGGTTCAGGTAAACTTACAGTAATGCTTTCACGCTACCAGTATTCAGAAACAGAGGTCAGATAGAACCTATGCTTTGATATCACTTGTTGATCCTGAAGGCAGCTAACACACACAGAGGGGGGAGGGTGAATACGTGTGCTGAAGTGTTTAACTTCTCTCGCTTTTTTTTTTCGTTCTTTTTACAAGTAGACGCTTTGAAGGCTGGTGAGGCTTCTAAAGCTTATCGCTTGCATGAGTGTTGTGCGGAATATGGTGAGACTTTAATTTTCTTGCAGTTAAAACCGTTTAGATTGTTTAAAGCGTGGTGTGCAGAGATGATAAAATGAAAGCTTATAAATGAATTAAATACAGAAAGTAAAGCACACCGAAAGCTTTATAGTGGTTCAGAGCAACTCTCCTACATCCACTCTTGTCCTCGACGGGGCGAATACCTTTACTCGGTATTCCTTATTTTATACTTCCAAGGGTAAATGATTTAGACCAAGTAACAAACTCATACTAAATCCTCAGAGATTCCGAGCTCTCGAGATGCCTACAACAACTTCAACTTTCTATGAAATCAACGACCTTCCACTTCAGGATGCAACCTTAAGCTTCACAATCAAGATTTCAGCTAAACCAAAACTTTAACTTTGCAACTCAATCTAAATACAATAGCCTTGGTTTTGGGGTTTTGTTTCTATTTAAAATGAGAATCCTTTATAGTGAAGATCACAAATAAAGAAAAAGGATTCTCGAGACTAGGTTTTGGATGAAAGGGGTTGAACATAGATGTAGAAAGTAGTTGCTAATCTTAAGAAACTGGGGTTTCTTAAGGACACACTAAAGATTGATGGCTTGAAGAACTAGAGAGAATTGATCGCTTGAATGCTACTAGAGAGAATTGATCGCTTGAATGCTTGAGTTCTTGCTTGCGAGATGAATATTTTTACGTGCGTGTGTCGTCACCCTTGTGTGTTGCAACTCCTTCTATTTATAGTAGGAGAAACCCTACTACCCATTATAAAGTGAGAGCAGCACGTGTTCCTCACTCTATCGAAAAAACTGCATTTATGTTAGGTGCTTTATAGACTTTGAGCTAAGTGAATGTCCCATCTGTTGAAAAACTAGCGTGTTAGTTGAAGGTAGGTATGGGCCTCCAGCACCTTTCCGTCATTCTTTGCAGCAATTATTTTCCGTTGAGCAATAGTGAGACGCCACGTGGACTCTGCAACTGCGGCGCATTTAATGATACGTACGGCCACGTTCCTTTAGTTTGAATTTCAAACGAAGGCTTTTGAGAGTCAACTTATCGCGCGTCTTGCTCTGATGCTTTAAGAATGGCTTTTGGATAGAGACGCTTTGAGTCTGACTGACTTGAAAGTGCTCTGCTTTGATATGAAGCTTCGGCACGCTCTAAACTTCCTTATGTTGAAAGTGTCTCCAATCTTGTCGGATTCCGTCTTGCGGCTTTCAACTCCGATGCTTTCCAACTTAAAAACTGCTTTACACACTTTAAGCTTCCTAACATATAAGCTTTACTAATACATGAAAATATACAAGAAGTGATTTTAACATTATCAAAAATAATAAGAGAATCTTGTAAGAATGAGTTTTGTGATCTAATCAAAATTAATTAGATTAAGAACTTTGAACTCAAAGTTCCCCCTTAACCTAATATCCCAACATCACCAAATATATCACTCAATAACACTTCATTTATTCCCTCGAAAGAAAAAGAAAAATACTGCATTTATTAAGATGTGGGGACACCCCATCCCCTTCAAATTTGTGTAGATTATTTTCTTGTCCGAACAGCTTCAATTAGCAAAGAATTGTTTACTTTTCGATGTTATATTTATGGGTGGCTAATCGAGTGTGATTAGTCACTTACATACCATTTGACTTGATAACCGTCGGTTATCGGTTATCTGATAATTGATTTACCGATTAATCGGGTTAGTGTTTATCAGATAAAAATATGGAGTTCAATAGGTTATCAATTATTCGATAACCGATTTAGTTAGCTGAATAACTATAAATTTTATTTTAATTTTATATTAATTTTAATCTTTTGATGTAAACTCAATTAATGAACAGGATCTTGAAATCAATAATTCTCACATACCTTTCTCCATGGTAAAATCGATGAATGAATACAACTAGCGTTTCTCTCCCTTGACGGTTCAGTTATATTCTCTCTACGTACGTGATGACTAGGGTTAGAGATTACACTTTATGTCAGGGAGATGACCCATTTATATATGACTTAAGTGGGCCCAAATATGCTATTTCCATCAAATAGCAATTACCCATTAAATTGCTCCAATAAGCCCAATTATAATTTAGTCAACATTATATTCATTTATTAATTCCATAGGTCACGTGAGACATAATTTCTTACATTCTCCCACTTGGATCATGTGACTTAACATAATGGAATAAATAAATAAATAATCAAATATAAAATTGCGCAAAAGACTAAATAATTTACTTTCATTGGGTTTCATCATAATTTCATAATTAAGAATATGAACTAATTCGAGTCATTGCGGTTGTACATCACATGATTGACATAGTCCCTTTCAAGTACCACAAATTAGACTTTTCCTTAATATGACCGTAATTAAGGAGCACATTATAGTCCAACATAATATTTTCAATATATATACTTGTTTCGTTTACTTCAAAATAATAATGCATGCTAATAGAAACAAGCAATCAGAAATATATAATAATTTGAGCTCAGAGTGTCAATCGTTCAAAGTAAACATTAATCTAAACATCATTAACAATAACGCCCAAACTTTCAACATGTTCAGTAAATGTCTTGGGCGGCAATCCTTTAGTTAAATGATCAGCTATCATAAGATTTGTGCTAATATGTTCTATTGACACTCTTTGTTTTTGAACATCATCCTTCACGACTAAGTACTTCAACTCCATATGCTTAGCACCTTTAGACTACTTGTCGTTTTTAGAGAAAAACACTGCCGCGGAGTTATCACAATACATTTTCAGCGGCTCAGCGATACTATCGACAATTCTAAGCCTTGAAATAAGCAGCCAATTAGCCTGAATCGTAGCTTCAAAACATGATACAAATTCAGCTTCCATAGTAGATGTAGCAACAATTGATTGCTTTGCACTCTTCCATGATATTGCTCCTCCGGCTAGAAGAAATACATAGCCAAAAGTGGATTTTTCCGTATCCACACATCCAGCAAGATCAGAGTCCGAGTAACCAATCACTTCAAGCTAACATACCTCTTATATGTAAGCATGTGATCTTTCGTTCCCTGCAAGTACCTCAGAACCTTCTTTGCAGCTTTCCAATGTTCCATTCCTGGATTACTTTGGTACCTACCCAACATTCCAACTGCAAAGCTTATGTCTGGTCGAGTACAAGTCTGAGCATACATAATACTCCCAATAACAGATGCATACAGAATTGCTTCCATCTGTTTTCGTTCCAAATCATTTTTAGGATATTGAGCGAGACTAAATTTGTCTCCTTTATGAATTGGAACGGGTGATGATGAGCACTTTTCCATCCTGAATATCTCTAGTATTTTATTAATATATGCTTTCTGAGACAAGCCTAAAAGTCTTTGTGATCTATTTCGGAATATTTCTATTGCTATCACATAACTTGCCTCACCCATATCTTTCATTTCAAAATTACTAGAGATAAACTTCTTTGTCTCGTGAAGGAGACCAAGATCATTAGTTGCAAGCAAAATATCATCAACATACAAAACCAAAAATATGATCTTACTCCCACTGATCTTCAAATATATACACCGGTGAACAGTGTTTTTCTTAAATCCGAAGGACATAACGGTATCATTAAACTTCAAATACCATTGACGGGAAGCTTGTTTAAGACCATATAATGATTTTTTTAATTTACATACCATGTGTTCCTTTCCTTCAACCAAGAAACCTACTGGTTGATCCATATACACATCATCCTCTAAATCTCCATTAAGAAAGGCAGTTTTCACATCCATTTGATGTAGCTCTAAGTCATAATGAGCTACTAGTGCCATGATAATTCTAAACGAATCCTTTCGAGAGACTGGCGAGAAAGTCTCTTTATAATCGATTCCTTCCTTCTGAGTAAAACCTTTAGCAACAAGTCTGGCCTTGTAGCGTTCAAGATTGCCACGAGAGTCACGTTTAGTCTTAAAGACCCGTTTACAACCGACTCTCTTGCAACCTTCAGGTAATTCTACAAGATCCCAAACATCATTATGTTCTAAAGATTTCTCAGAATTATCACAACTAATGGCTTGTGTAAATGAGACTGGATCATCATCCTTAATGCTTAATTCATTTTCCACTTCATGTAGATATACCACATAATCATCCGAAATAGCTGGTCTTCTTTCTCTTTCAGACCTTCTTAAAGTTATTTCTTGTGGTACTTCTACAATAGGTTCATTTTGAATTATGGGATCATTATTGTGTTCATCACCTTCGTTTTTGTTTGCTACAACTACAGAAAGAACACTCACTTTATTGTTAGAAAAATAAGTTATGGGAACTTGAACTCTAACTTCATTAATTTCCACATTTCGTGGAACTTCACTCCCACTAATTTCACCATTCTCAATGAACCTTGCATTTCCAGACTCAACAATTCTCATACTATGATTAGGACAGTAAAATCTATACCCCTTTGATTAATCTGGATAACCAATAAAGTAACTACTTATGGTTCTTGCATCCAGTTTCTTTTCTTGTGGATTATATATCCTTACTTATGCCTGGCAACCCCAAACATGCAGGTGCCTTAAGCTAGGTTTCCTATTCCTCCACAGTTCAAAAGGTGTCTTCGGAACTACCTTACTAGGAACTCGGTTTAACAAGTACATGACAGTTTTCAAAGCATACATCCACTAATAAATGGGTAAAGAGCAATTACTTAACATACTCCTAACCATATCCATTAAAGTTCTATTACGCCTTTCTGATACACCATTTTGTTGTGGTGTACCCGACATTGTGTATTGAGCACAAATACCACGACTTTGGAGGAGTTTAGCAAATGGACCCGGGTGTTGCCCAGTTTCATCATATCTTCCGTAATACTCACCACCTCTGTCAGACCTTACAACTTTCACCTTTCTGTCCAATTGCCTTTTTACTTCATTCAAGTAGATTTCCAAGGCATCCACTACTTGAGATTTCTCATACAGTAGATAGACATAACAATAACGTGAATAGTCATCAATAAAGGTAATGAAGTATCTTTCCTTTCTGAAAGAAGGAACATCAAAAGGTCCACATATGTCAGTATGCACAATTTCAAGAAGTTGAGTGCTTTTCGTGGCTCATTTCTTTGTGTGTTTTATTTGTTTCCCTTTGATACAATCCACACAAATGTTCATACAATCCACACAAATGTTCAGATCCGTAAAATCTAGATCAGGAAGAACTTCATTCTTTACAAGTCTTTTCATTCTTTCTCTAGAAATGTGACCCACACGTTTATGCCACAAGAAAGCAGAATGTTCATCCACTAAACTACGTTTAGTGCCAACATTATGATGCAGAGTAAGGGCAGTTTCAGAATACAAACCATTCAAATTCAATTTATATAAACCATCACAACGAATACCAGTACCAATGAGATGATTATTCTTAAATAAACTGAAACATCCATTACCAAAATTAAAGGCAAATCCAGCAACGTCAAGTTTAGATAAAGAAACTAAGTTTCTAGATAAACTAAGTACATAAAAAGTTTCCAGTAAATCTAAATGACGCCCAGTGTCAAAGATTAAATGATAAGTCCCGACAGCTTCCACTGGAGCTTTCATTCGATTGCCCATGAAGACGAACTTCTCATTTGGACTTATGGTTCTGATCGTAAGGAATCCTTGCATCGTGAACATGAGTCGTCCATCCATAATCAATCCACCATGTATCATGGGGAACTTCAGTTAAATTTGATTCAAAACATACAGTTTGCTTACCTTTCTTTTCGAACCAAGCCTTATGTTTCAGACAATCCTTTTGGATATGTCCTGGTTTGCCACATAAATGACAATCCTTTCGGATATGTCCTGGTTTGCCATAGAAATGACAATCCTTTATTTTATTTTTTATTTCCTTAACTGTTTCCATAAACTAGTCGCAATACACGTACTGGTTTGCATGGAATAATTAACGGGTGAATAATCAAAGGTTTAATGATCATCTATATTGATATACTAAAGTAGGATAGTTTTCCTCCAAAATTTTTGATATGTGAGACTTATTATTTATTTTATTAAATAATTCATATTTTATTAAGTTATCATTTTCTATGCAATTCTTTAATGCATTTAATATTTTGAAAAATCTTATTTTTTGTTCATTCAAATTTAATACATTAATTAAATTTTAAGTAACCCAAGGTCACTAGCTAAAAAGATAATTTTGACCAATAATTTTTCTCATTGTTTGTTTTTCTTAAATAATAGTACTATTATGTAGTAGTAATCTATTATTATATACACTAAAGTAAAATAGTCTTATTTAAATTTTCACTCTAAAACTATATTTTCTACATTAATTAAAATTCCGGAGTTAGCAACAACTTTAAAATTATTTGCTTTAATAAATTTGCCTACAATACAATTCAAAATTTCTCATGCATGCAAAAATTACAACGTAAAATTTGAACATTTAAAATTGTATTTTTATTTTTTGTATATAATTATTGAAGTTATATTTTGTCATATAAAATAATTATGAATAATTTCTCGGCAACGCGGGTGTACAATTCTAGTTGTTTGTTTCAGAATAATGTGATAATTTTGTCACGCAAATTCATCAAATTAATGAATATTTTTATTATAGAAAATAAAGGTGTCAATTTTATTGAATATATAACTAAAAACCCGTGTTTAAGCAATGAAAACTATATATGGATAAATTATTTTTATTTTGAATAAATTTATATTAATTACTGTTATTGCTCTTTTTTCTTCGAAATTGCATTGATAATTGGAATAATGACTTATTTGACAAAAACTTGGGTGAGGTTGGCTATATAATGTGGTCGGGTTAAAGTGTCAATCTTTATACAGAAAAGTGCTAATCTATGCGAATAAAAGTGTCAATCTTTAACATAATTATTTTACGAATAAAATGATATTTTTTAAAAGTGTCAATCTTTATACAGAAAAGTGCTAATCTACACGAATAAAAGTGTCAATGTTTTAGCCGTCCGCACGATGCCTCTGGCTGACCCGAGTGTGTCCCTACTTCTTTTGTTTTATTCAAGATCCACTTGTGAACTTGGTAGACTATTAGGTGAACATGAAATAAATTTAAAAAATGTTTATTATTATACGAATAACAATTAAAATAAAAGGTTTAATATTTTGGTTAATTCAATTGACCGATAACTGAACCGACTAATGAAGTGTGGCCATCGGATACCGAATTTCAACTTCGGTTGGGTTATTGGTCGAGTAATCTATATATATATAAAGAGGGAATCTTGAGTGACAATTTTGTAATTTATTTCAATTTGGAGGGTTTTAAAAAAGGAACAATTAAGCCCATCCGTATTTCACACCAATACAGCCCATTATGGATCATTCAATATCAGCCCACTCCATTATCCATCTTTCTTTCTATTTTCATCATAGTAATAATATTATGATAAAGGGAGGTTTATAATAATATTTATAGGGTTATTAAAATATAATAATATTTATTATAAATATTATAAAAGTTTGTTCATAATAATATATTTTTATAATAATATTATTATGATCATCATAGGTTTATCATAAGTTATTATAAGCTAATATGGGTTCTTGTAAAATAACTCTATAATATTATTTATTCAGGTTTAGTATTGTACACGTGGATAATAATTATGTATTAATAGTTGTATTAACTTATATAGATAGAGATAATTATTATATATTACTTGAAACTAATATATATATATATTTTGAATTATGTATCTACCTTTTCACAGTACATATTTTTTATATTTGCTACACTAAATGTGAGACTAAATCTCCACTATTAATAAATAATACAAGTCAATTAATCTTTTTAAAACCTGTCAGTCAAATTGGGATAACATGTTGGGGAACGGGGTGAGTATTATATTTGGAATAGTTTTTAACTTCTATGAATGCGACAAATTTGACTCAATAAAATATATTCTCCAGATAAATAGATGTACAAAAATCAATAAATAGGTCTTTCAACATATATAATTTTAATTTTTCTATTAGAATGTGTGTTTTCACTGTCTTTTTAATTTCTTTAAAGTATTAAATATTTTTCATCCCTAAAAATATTTAATTATTTAATTTAAATATTTTTTTCCATGCATCGCACGGGTGCAAATGCTAGTTATTCTTAAATACATGGTACCGATTTTCACCGTTAGTTTTATTTGTAATTATTTTGAAGTAATTGTAGTGTATAGGATAACATAAAGCTCACAATCTTAGTATATATTTCATTAATTAGTAAAATGCACACAATGGAGAAGTTTCCCACAATAGTAGAAGCCTAGTCTTATTATTTATTTATTTTTTTTGGTGGTAGCGATATGCATAAAAGTCACAATAATTTTAGTTTTGGCAGATTTCATTCAAATATGATCTTATTGATTTAAATGTGCTCATTCATAATTACAACATTTTTATTTCACAAATATATGATTGTATCCTTAAAAAAGAAAAAAAAGCCAAGAACAAAAACAAAAACAACAATATTATGATTCGCGTAGACATGATGAATTTATCTTTTCGTTCCTTTATATTTTTTTTCAGAAGTTATATTTCTATTACTATAAACTATAATGGCACGCTTAGTGTTCATTATAATCATTATTTGGCTCTAATGCAAATTAAGGAAATATATATCTTAGTTCACTCAAAATAAAGTCATTGAAAAATCGAGACCCCATTTTCAATAACTGCAATTTATTAAGTACCGACTTTATGTTTTATATGTTTCGCAATAATGTAAGTGATAGATTGGGTCAGAGATCCATCAACAAAATTCAAAGAAAAATGTTTAATTATATAAAGGAGTGATCATTTTAAAGAACATGAGTAGAAATGCGGAATAAATGGAAGAGTTAAGCCCTTCATTGTCTTCATGGTATAGTATATCTCGGTCTTCTTCTTCAACTTGCCGGTGAGCTACCTAATCCTGCAAAACAACACCGGAGGAGTGGGGGGGGGGGGTCCTCCGGGAAGAACTTCCGACGCTCAAGTCAGTCCGATGTCCGGAAATGTACGAGTATTCTTAAGAAATCTCAACGAATGTAGTGGGTTTGTGTTTGCTTGAGCAAGGCTAGTAGCAAAGGTGTGTAGAATAATGAAGACGTACCTTATTAAGCGTGAAACTCACATATTTATAGTAGTATAGGAGAGTTGGGTGATGAGGTAATTTTCTTAATTTTGGAGAGGGTAAAATAGTCTTTTAAAGGGGGACAATGCGGTTAACACTCTCTCTCAATCTTGGGTGTGATTGTTAACAGGATGGTCCCCGCTTGTGGGGCCCGCGATCACGCTTTCCGCATGATTTCCAAGGTTCTGAGAAGTGGGAAGGGATCTGTCGTTTTTACTACAGGTCCTTCCCTTTGGTTCTGCTTTCGAGCAGATCCCTTGGAGAGATCTGCCATCACGATGGCATATTCCCTATCAAGATTATTCCTGGTGCAGGGCCCACAGTCACTTGATCCGCGGGTTTATAAAGTTCTGCCCAGGGAAGGAGGATCTGCACGGTCTATTACAAATCCTTCTTTCTGGTTCTATTTGCCGAGCAGATCCTTCAGCGGGATCTACTTATATGGCGAGTGTTCTGTTACTCTATCTACTAGCTGGCGTTGGGTGGGCCTACTCCCTATCAACTACTCCCTCCCCAGGTTCCAGAAGGGATTCCTAAGAGCTTCTGCAGGAGTATCATGACCTCGGTAATACCAATCGTCGGCCTGTCTTTTCATCTGCCACCGCCAATTTTAATTACACAAGGCGTAATGATGAGATTCCTTCGAAGAAGGTGAAACGTCGTCAATCTACAACCTTAGATTTATTGTATGCTTTTATAGCCATTGATCTTGAACCTCACTTCCCCATATATATATAGATGTAAGATTTCTCTTCACTTCATCTTCTCCGGGGGAGAAGGAAGAAGTGGGCCTGTGAAATTTCTCATCTCCACCGAGAGATGGAGAAAATGTAGTTATCCTTTTGAATGTTCTTCTGTGTTAAGAACATTATGATATAATTTCTTACCTTGCCGAGGCTATTGCTTCAAGCTAGGGCCTGTGATGATCCTTTCTCTCCTAGCTTCATTCCTTTGAATGAGCTATCTAAGCGTCTGAGGCCCCTAGCTAAGCATCCAAGGCCTTGTTCTGCCTTTCTTTTGAATACAAATATTTTATCTGTTTCATCATTTACCCATTTTTTAGGAGATAACACTAGAGTGATTTCTATTGCTTCTTCCTTTGTAAATACACCCAGATTCTATTTATTTTTATTTTTATTATTATTATATTTATTATTATGTTTTATAGTATATTTTTTTTTATTTCAGGGAGTAATACTAGAGTGACATCTAGTATTTCTTCTTTCATGAATACACCGATTTCATACACATACACACACACACACACACACATATATGTATATATGTTTTTATTTTTTGCTATAGCGAATTACCGAATCGAAGTATCCGAAACAGTAATCAGGGAATAATAAAAAATATCATGGTATGGTGAGAGGTATCTACATTACCAGATCCCGTAAGAACTCTTTACTCTGAGGATCTGCTATAGGACAGATGCCCTCAATAAGGACTTGAAAAGCAGATCCATAATTTTTGGACAAATCCATACATCGCCAGATCCCACCACCATTTGACAGGTCATTTTGACATGAATCTATAGCTTTCATAAGGTCTATATATCATCAGATGTATGAGATCTGCAAGATTACAAATCCCATTTTAAGGCGTGCGCGCTATTTTTTTTTGGGGGGGGTTTTTTTAATACTCACTTACCCCTTTATCGGGACTTAAAACGACACCATTTTCCTTCATCATAACTTCTTTTGCCCACGTTGCGTTGCTAGAGAATCGTGTCTCTTTATTTCACTTAGTGGGAGTGGTTCCTTCATTGGTTTTTAAGGAGGGAGGAAGAGTAAAAGGAAGATAGCAGCATTTTCAATTGAAGAAGAAAATCCCAATTTTTTGCCTCCATTTTTCTCCCCTTCACCATTTTCTTTCTACTATTTCCTAACTTTGTCGTCGTCTTCACTGAGTAATAGGTATCGATCTTTCCTCTCTCTTGCTTCGCTTTACTGTTTCAATTTTTAGTTTTATTTTCAAGAAAAATGGTTTCTACTCATCCCCCTCTGCATAAATCAAAGGGGAAACAAAAGAAATCAGAGAGAGATGAGGAGGGAGACGAAGGCAGAGCTCCTCCAAGAGCTCTCCTTTCTTTGTCCCAATACAAACCCTCTACTGTCTCCAATGAAGCTTTTGCCCTTATTTTGAGTCGTTTAGGGGATACTAGGGGTTTTATTATAGAAATTCCGAAGCCACATGGACGTCCTTTGTTCCCTAGGGCGAGTGGTAAAACCTTCTGGCTTTTCCAATTGAAAGCAGGTTTACGCTTTCCTATTCCCCCCTTTTTTATCCGTTTAGCCGAATTATACCGTATTCCCCTAAATCAATTAAATCCTGCTTCCTTCCGTCGAGCCATCTTCTTTCATATGGCTGCTACTTTAGACGGTGTTCAAGATACGGCTTTGCTTTTCTATAGGTCCCACGAATTAAAACATCATGGTTACCATCTATACTTTTCTCCTAAAATATGGTTTGCTAGATTTTATGGTCAATATGAGTCCTTAGATAAGGACTGGCATTCCAATTATCTTGTTGTTACTCCCCCTTCACCCAATTCTTGGGGAATTCCCAATGTTCCCATTCTTAGCTTCCCTCGAACTGATAAACCATCCCACAAACTTCCTGAATTGGAACATTGGGAGGACAATGTTCTTCATGATTTGCTTCGAGAATACCCTGAAGATCACGAGATGATGATGCCTGTTCTTCTTAGTGAAGAGGTTTTATCATTTTTTGACTTAAAACCGGGGACTCCTTGGAACCCCTCCATGGGTAAATATATTTTGTAGACGCTTCATATGCCTCATTGCTTCTGAATATGTTTTCCCTGAATCACTCGTCTTTTGTTTTATTTTAGATATGTCAGCCAGAAATGTTCTTCGTGCCAATGCTAAAAGGCAGTTTGAAGAAAGGATGGCCGCTATGAGAGCGGCACAAGAACAGGTCCCTCTTGCACCTGCAGATCCCCCACAGACGCATAACCTATCCGCTACTCAGAAGCGCCCGCCTCATCATTTGGCTGCAGGAGTGGATCAAGGTCTTGCAGCTCCCTTGAAGGGATCTACGACACCACTGGTGGGGGATCTGCCTTCAACCGAGGCATCTGAGGCTTTTGTCTTAGATCTCCTGGCTATCACGGAAGAGCCATTAATTACTTCGCCAACTCCTAGGTCTTCTGTACCATCAAAGAAACCTCTAGACCGATCCTCTTCTCGCGATACTAAGAGGAGGAAAACGTCTTCTGCTTACGCCGATAAGAGGTTGGGTATGCCTCTCTAGAATGTTCTAGCACCGACTCCTATTACCTCCAAGCCTTCCTTATTGGATCCTCCCCTTTACTCTAGTACCTTGGCAAGGTACGCCACTGCCAATCCGTACCAACTGTCAAGGAGACCTGAGCCTGTTCCTGGCGGGAGTCCAGCTTCTGAAGCCACCCTGGCTATGTTACATGCCCTACGGATGAAGGGTTTAGACGTGTCCACTGCCTCATGACGTAAGTGTCAGCTTCTCTGGCACGGTGAGGGGATTGACAGAGGTACAACTGCCAAGATTTTGGACAGCCTTCCTCGAGCTGAGGATTGGAGATCTTTAAATAAGTTCTCCTCCGTAGACTTGATTAAGAAGGTTTCCACACATGAGATGAAGGTATGTTCTTTGATGCTACCTTTTCTCTTTATTTATATATGAATGGTTTTATTTTAGCAAGGCTAGTAGATTTTTGTGAGCACTTACTCACTTAGTTTTATTTTTGACATGCCATGGCTTGCAGGTCTATTGCTCAGTCTCCGAGCTTTAACATACGATCCCATGAAGGGCAGCATAGCCGAGCTGACTGCCACCAATGCACAGCTACAGGCTGAGGTGAATCAATTGCACTTCACTATTCATGAGAGAGAGGCTGCTGAAACTAAAGCCTTGAAGGGTAAATTAGAAAGTATGAGTCTGGAGATGGAAGCACTGAAGAAGAGAGGGAAGGAACATGAGCACCTCTCCCAGGAGCGTGATACTTATGTGAAGAAGCTGGAGGAGGATCTGGCAGCTCTTAAAACCTGCTCCGATGACCTGCAGACAGCCTATGATGATTCGCAGAGCCGTCTGGGTCGTATTTATGAGGAGCATAAAGATGCTGTGGAGAAAGCCTGCGACCATGCTGTTCAGAAAGGCTAAGAGACAGGCATGAAGGATGGCCTTGTCGTTGGATCTATGGTAGGGGCTCACAGATGCAGGTCTTACCTACTGATGACTCCCCATGGACAGGTTTTCCTCGATGCCATAGTCTAAGGTTTTCCCGAAGCTTATCTTTATCCCCAAATTTCTGGGATCGCATGGGAACTCCAATGGCCTCTTGGGTTGGGGCTATCGTTGAAGAGGTGTTAAGTCAAATCAAGCAAAAGGATCACATGTCTGAGATCAACCTTGATCCCATCCTGGACATTATGGAGAAAGAGGCTCATACGTTGGAGCAGGATTCTTGGATTTGTGAGAACAATCCATGGTACATGGAGTGCTTAAAAGCGGTTGCCCAGATCCTCTTCAAGCCTGAGGAGCATACTAGGAACCTACTGGAATGGGAGAAGTTCTCTTATCACCTTCTTCCTGCTCATGCAGGAATGTATGGCCTACTAGAGGAGGCTTTCACAGCGGTATGTCTTCTTTACCATCTAATCTTATTTATAACTATTTTGTTATTAAGTATATTTTCCTTATTGAATGTTTTTGACTACAGGAGGCAGGTAAAGGAATTTTCTTTCTTCTCCTTGTTCTAGCTTATGCTTTTTTGGCCTCCCACTGACCTTCTTTCACCTTGCAGACAGGGGCTTCCTTGCAAAAGGTAAAGGATATACAGGCATCGGAGGAGGCGTCTTTTCTTCACTCCCCGCGAGGGATCATGTTGGATGGGCTCTTGAACAACAGCGCAACCTTTGCGCTATGTGGGCCATCGAGGGTACCAAATCCAGTGCCCTAGCCAGATCCGTCAGTTCAAGTCCCGACTCTGGACAGGATGAATTCATCCCGCTCTCTGGTGGGCGATGGTCAAGATCTCCTCCGCCCTTCAGGTCCTTCCAATCCCCTCCATTCTTCCCAGGGGGATGAGGCTCCTGTTCGGGACGATTCTTCAGAGGTCGTGGGAGAGGGCGTGCCCTCTGACGAGGAGCACCCTCCAATCCTTGTCCAGTCCGATATTTCAGTGCCTGGCGGAGACCTGGGACCCCACGCTTCAATCCCTGGAGGCGGAGATGATTCTCACCAATAGAGTTGTTTGATTGCAGCGAATACTTTCTTGGCTGTGTTGTGGAATCGACTCCACCAGTATTCATTTTATTTCGATGTTTTCATGAACAACTTATTTTTGTTTTTTGTTTATATATTTTATGTTCTTGAATGATGATTTCTTTATCTTTATTTTTTCTTCCTCGAAAGAATCAATTTTCCCAAATAGATATTTATTCTAGGGTCAGTGGGTAGTAGGGGGTACACCCTTACTCCCCCCCAAGTGAATTTTAAGAATACGAATGAATTATAATTCATTAACGGGAAGAGGAAATAAAACTTCGTTGATTAACATTGTGGAATTAATCGCAAAGCAACTTGATTCTTAATAATAGATATCAAATCAACCGTAAAAACATGCCTCCCTCTTTATTGATAGCACATATTTGCTTCTAGGAAAAGACCTTCTATGCGTAATACTTTTTTAAGTTGTTGGCATTCCATGGCCTTGGCAGGACTCTCCCTTTTGCATCTTTGAGTTCATAAGCTCCTCCCTTGAGCACATCTGCTATGATGTATGGTCCTTCCCAATTGGGATCTAACTTTCTTGTTGGCTTGAGGTCATCTGCCCTTTTCAGTACCAGATCTCCTTTAAGGAATCTGCGCACCTGCACCTTCTTATTATAAGCATCACAGATCTGCTGTTTGTAGCGCTTGGACATGCTCTTAGCATCTGCCCTTGATTCCCTGATTAGATCCAAGTTTTCTTTTAATAAACCCAAATTCTAGTTTTCGTCATAAGTAAGGATCCAGTGTGATTCAAGCTCTATCTCCGCATGTATTACTGTTGTGGATCCGTATACCAAGTTGAAGGGAGCCTCTACTGTGGCCATTTTGGGACTAGTGCGATAGGCCCACAAGACCGAGTCTAGCTCGTCTGCCCAGTTTCCTTTAGCTTTTCCCAACCTTGCCTTGATGCCAGCCACAATAGTTCTATTTGTGACCTCTTCTTAGCCATTGACTTGTGGATGTGCTACAACAACGAAACGTTGGTCAATATTCATTTCCTGGCACCAGGTGCGCACAAGAGACCCCGTGAATTGGGTGCCGTTATCTGAAACTAGGATTTGGGGTACTCCAAATCTGCAACAAATATTTTTCTATAGGAATCGTCTTATCACCTGCTCGGTAATCTTGGTTACAACTTCTGCTTCAACCCATTTAGTGAAATAATCTATGGCCACAATGAGGAACACCCGACCTCCAGGAGCCATAGGGAATTTTCCCACTATGTTGATCCCCTATTTATTGAATGGGCAAGGGGAGAACATTGCTCCTAGTTCTTCGGCAGGTTTTTATGAATCAATCTGCCATGTTTTTGGCAGTGATCACATCGCTTGACCAGCTCCTTTTCGTCTTTCTCAATAGTTGGCCAGAAAAATCCAACCCTTAACTCTTTTTTGGATAGATCTTTGAATCCAGTGTGAGCACCAGCCTCGCCCTCATGAATTTTGTAGAGTATGTATTCCCCTTCTTGTTTAGATAAACATCTGGGGTAATGATGAGTAAATGATCTCCTATAAAGGAAACCTCCCATCAAGAAGAATTTGATTCTAATAACTTTTTCTGCGGCACTATTGGGATTTCCATCGTGATCACTTGATCTTAAAATTAGGATGATAGGCAATCTCCAGTCCTTCACCTCTGTTATGTAATAAATATCTAGTGTTCCGGATCGGGTATCTGCATTAAGCAATGTCAGATCCCCTGTCCAGGTTCCTTTCATTGCACTGGCCACTCTCGCAAGGCGGTCGGCCTCGGTATTATCTTCTCTGGGGATCTGCATTATTTCCACCTTTACAAGTTTCTTTAATAATTCGGTTACAACATCCGCATGTATACACTATCATCCATTTTTCTTTTATATCACAAGTCCCCAGTACCTGGTGGGTGACAAGCTGAGAATCAGAGTGGATGATAGCGTGACCAGCTTCCATATCCGATAGGATATACAGGCATATGATCAAAGCCTCGTACTCAACCTCATTGTTGGAGACTGGGAAGTTGAGCTTAATCGCAAAGCGATGCTCTTGCTCGGCTGGAGATTGTATGTAGATGCCTACTCCAGCTCCTTCTTTCATTACTGACCCATCTACATAAGCCTTCCACAAGTGGAGTTCTCCTTGCTCCACTCGGGTGGTTTCCTGCATGAAATCGGCCAGGGCTTGAGCTTTTATAGTTGTTTTAGGCTCAAAATCTACATCATATTCACTAAACTCAATAGCCCACTTCACCATTCTCCCTAATAGATCAGGTTTTCCCAAGACTTGCTTTAGCGGTACAATCGTCCACACTATCACTCGATGGGAGAGGAAATATGATCTCAGTTCCTAGCTGTTGTCATGACAGTTAGGGCGACCTTTTCAATGTCCATGTTCCTAGCTTCAGGTCCCTGGATCATCCTACTGGTATAGTATATAGGCTTCTGGGCAGATCCCTCTTCTCTGATAAGCACAGAGCTATGGGCCTCCCTCCATACGGCAAGGTACAAGTACAACATCTCTGTAGATAGGGGTTTGGTTAATAGGGGTAGCGAGGCTAGATGTATTTTCAGATCCTCGAACGCCTCCTGGCATTCTTCCGTCCAGTCGAACTTACTACACTTCCTTAATATTTTGAAGAACGGGAGGTTCTATCCACGGACCTGGATATAAAATGGCTTAATGCTGTAATCCGGCCTTTCAATCTTTGTATTTCTCTTATATTTCTTGGTGGTGTCATGTTCAGGACAGCTTGGACTTTTGCTTGATTAACCTCTATGCCTCTACCTCTAGGGGTTACCATGTAACCTAAGAACTTCCCAGACTGTACTCCAAAGAAACATTTTGCTAGGTTTAATTTCAAGTGGTAGGACTTGGCTACCGCGAAGACCTCCTCCAGGTCCCGTATATGGTCCATTGTTTTCGCGCTTTTAGCCAAAATATCATCAACATATACTTCCATATTTCTCCTAATCTGGCTTTTAAATATCTTATCCATCATCCTCTGATATGTAGCCTCCGCATTTTTTAGGCCGAAAGGCATGCTTTGAAACCCGAAGGTTCTTGTACACACTCCAAAGGCAGCCTTTGGGATATCTGAGGGATTCATTTTCACCTAATGGTACCCTTGGTAAGCATCCATCATCGACAACAGCTCGCACCCCGATGTGGAGTCCACCAACTGATCTATCCTTGGTAAAGGATAGTGGTCTTTCGGACATGCTTTGTTAAGATCACGAAAATCTATACACATGCGCCATGTTCCAGTTTTCCATTTGGGCACCATTCCTACGTTGGACAACCATTCTGGAAACTAGATTTCCCGTATATGCCATGCTTCCAGTAGCTTTGCTACTTCTTCTCGGATGACCCTGTCTTTTTCAGGTCCGAATTGCCTTAATTTTTGCTTGACATGTTTCACGTTGGGATCTATATTTAAGTAATGTAATGCTACCTCCGGCTTGACCCCCATCAGGTCAGTCGAGGAAAATGCAAAAACATCTGTATTTCGCCTTAAACAGCTCACCAGCTGCTTGGCTATGGGATCTGGCATCTGAATCCTATCTTGGTGGTGAATCCCGTTGTGTTAGGGAACAATTCCACCTGTAACAATTCTTCTGCAGGCTGCATCTGATACGAAGCTTTTTCCTCGACGGGATCTGCCAGCTTGTATTTCTTTTCCTCTTTTTCAGGACCAATTTTAAGATTTTCTAATTCAGGCATAACCCTCTTTTTAGCTTCTCCAGCTTTTACTGATTGCATATAGCATTGTCTGGAGAACACCTGATCGCCTGAGGCATGTCCGACTTTGCTTTCGACTGGAAATTTCATCATGAAATGATAGTGGATACTACCACTTGGAAGGGACTTAAGGCTGTTCTGCCCAATATGACATTGTACGACAATTTTGGCATGACTATCAGAAAAGTGACAGGCTTGGACACCTGCAGATCTCCGTCGCCTAATGTTAGCATGAGATCCACAAATCCTAGGGACATGACAGTATCTCCAACAAAGCCATGTAAAGCTGTCACGACCCCATTCAATGGCATCTGGATAGCCATCTAATTGAAACAGTCTTCAAATATTACGTTGACAACTGCTCCCGTGTCTATGAATACTCTTTTGACATCATATTGCTCTATTTCAACCGATATGACCAATGTGTCATCATGCGGATGCGCTAAGGATCTGTCATCTTGAGGCCCGAAGGATATTTCGAGGAGTAGGGGGCCTTTCTCGATCTGGAATATCCCATGTCGATCTAGCATCTGGATTTCCTGGGCATGAGCTTTTCGGCTTCTGTTAGAGTCTCCTCATGTGGGACCTCCATAAATCATCGCTATGACCCCCTCTTCCCAGGAGCCTTTCTTGGTTGTTCGTTACCAGCACTTTTGGGATCTTTGTCCTCTTTTCGTCTTTTGGCTTGTCCTGATTCTTTCCGGACATACCCTAGTAGTTCTCCTTCTTGGATCAATTTTTTGATTGCAATCTTCAAATTACGACAGTCATTGGTCGTGTGTCCATAATCATTATGGAATCTGCAGAACTTGTCTGACTGCGGCCTCTTAGGGGGCTGTTCCCTGTTGGGAGGAATCTGTACTCTGAGCTTTCTTATCACAATTTCTAAAAGATCGGCCAGCGACCTCGTGAGAAGGGTGAAGGACCTCTGAAATTTCTCATTCCGTTCAGGTTTCCTTGCCTCTGCGGCAGGCCTTTTCTTTTCTTCAGGATTCTTTTCCCTTTTAAAGGCAGCATCGGATTTTTTGGCCACCATTGCCTTTTCCATGTTAATGTATTTCTGCACCCTGGCCAATAGTTCATCGAACGTTTCTGTGGGCTTTTTCATTAAAGAAGCAAAAAAGTGCCCTGGCCTTAATCCCTCTACAAAGGAGTGTTGATTAACACGTATTTTATGTGCATGTCGAGTGTGTTTTGAATTTGTTTGAGTCTCAATTTATGGGCTTAAATGTTAGAAATGCTAGGGTTCTTGTACTTATAGCATATTCTATATTTTTCTCATTTTCTCTCGGTTTTCGATTTATTTTTGTAGGAAATTGGAAAAGCATTCAAGTAGCTAAGGATCGAGGACCGGAAATAAGGAAGAAACGAGCTCAAAAAGGTGGAAAGTCGAGTTAAAAAGTTGGTTCGGACAAAGAACGAAGAAAACCAGAAGAAGGAAGCAAAATGGGCGAAGACCGGTCAAGGAAGGAGGACCGGCGGTCTGCCAGACCGCCGGCCAAGCCCGCCAGGTCGCCACTGAAGACAGAGAGAATGGTGGTCTATCCCGGCGGTCTGACAGACCGCCGGCCAACCTGACAGACCACCGGTCAGCCGCCCTTCCTCACTTAAGGGGCGAGTTCGGCTTGCCCAAACTCATCCCGATTTGCCCCAACTCATCCCAAACTCGGTTTTTGATGTATTTAACCCCTAAATGCATCCCATTTGGACATGTTTTTCATACTTTAACATTCCTAGAACCCTAATTTCAATTTTCATCTTTCTACTTTAGTAATTTCAAGATTTGTGGAGAATTACTTGGTATATTGAAGATTGAAGACCATATTTCTATTCCTTATCTTATTCTCTTTCTTTTAAGCATGATTTCATTTACTTTTTATGGTTTATTTTTCTTAATCATGTCTAGCTAGATCTCTTTGTGATTCCAATTATATATAGATTATGGATAAGTGATGGGATTAGGCTCTAATTATGAATTTACCTTCTAATTTCATGTTCATTTATCTTGGGGCTATGTTTTATTATGTAATTATGATTGATCACCATAGTTGCATATCAAGTGTTTGATCTAATGCTTGGGAGACTTAGATTAGATGCTAGGATCAAGAGATTTGCATGCTAGAGAATAGTAGGGCTAAAGAACTCCATAAGCTATAAGGAGTTAATGAATTGCTTGATATCTTAGTAGGAGTTAAGCCTTTCATTAATCTACTTGATTTCATTATAATGAGAGTTGAGTGAATCATAATTAGGAGGTTTCCCACATGAAATTGGATTAAAATGGCTAATCTAGCTAGAGTGTCACATCCCTATCACTTAGACCTAACTGAAGTATAATTGGAGTCACTTGCATTTCCTTATTGAATTTTAATCATTTGCATACTTGTTGAGTGTTTAGTTAATTTCTAAGTTTGTTACCAATTTTTCATTGTCATTAGTTAAACAAAAACCCAAAAACATGTTAGTTGGTAGCTTGGATAATAGTTAGATAACTAGGTTACTACTTGAGATTCTTACGTCCTAGCATTCTTTGTGGATTCGACTTGATACTTATCAATTATTATTGCATATATCTCACCCTCAAAAGTAAGAGTGATCAATTTTTGGCGCCGTTGCCGGAGAATGCTTAGTTTGAGTTTCAATAGTCGATATGGTTATTGAGTTACTAATTCAAGCATTGTTTTTCTTTTAATTTTTGTTTTTGTAGGTTTATGCACACAAGATCTAAGGGAAGACTAGTTCAACCTTTGATCTTGAACTTTGAAAGAAGACATAGAAGAAGGAATTCTATTGAAGAGCAAGATATGGCTAACAATCAAGAGATTGAAGCTCTTAGGAAGCAATTGGAGGATATGCAAGCTTGGAAAGATGAGCAAAAAAGGAGGGCTCAAGAAGATCAACAACCTCCACTTAACCAAATGTTCGAATCACCAACGGATCAATTCCAAAGAGGAGCATGGGGACCTCGTGTCAATGCAAACAACTTTGAGATAAGGATGGGCCTTATCCAAATGGTCCAACCAGAGCAATTTGGTGGAAGACCAAGTGAGGATCCTAATGCTCATTTGAGCATATTCTTGGAGATTTGTGACACGGTGAAGCATAATGGAGTGCCGGAAGATGCTATAAGGATGAAACTATTCAATTTCTCCTTAAGGGACCGAGCCAAAGAGTGGTTCAAAAATCTTGATAAGAGCGAAATTACCATGTGGGAGAAGTTGTGCAAGACATTCCTTGCCAAGTACTTTCCACCTTCAAAGGCCCAAAAACTCATTTCGGAAATTTCTCATTTCTCACAACATGGTGATGAGACGCTATTTGAGGCGTGGGAAAGGTCTAGGGACTTGCTACGCAAGTGCCCTCAACACGGTTTTAGCGAGGCGCAACAAATAGTGAATTTCTATAGTGGACTCTCTCCGCATACGAGGAGCATAGTTTATGCTACATCCGGGGGTTGCCTAGTAAACCGAAATGCGAAGGAAGGCCTAAGGATCATAGAAGAGATGGCGACCAATAGTTATCAATGGCCAATGGTACGAAGAAGGTGCATTCTATACTTGAAGATACAAGAATTGACGAGTTGGCTACTCAATACACCCTTCTTAAGAAGGAATTTGAAGAAGAGAAGAGATCAAAGAGAGATGTTCAAGTGGTTCAAGCCCAAGAGAGTAAAGAGTTCAACGGAAATGAAGATGTGAACTATGTGAACCAAAGACCCTATGGAAATTTCAACAAGCCAAATTTTCAAGGACCTCAAGGAGGATTCCAAGGGAATTATCAAGGGAGATTTCAAGGGAAGCCACAAGAAGGAAATTCTTATGGTTAACAAGGAGGCTATCAAGCCTACAATCTCAACAACTGGACTCATCCCAACCTCTCTTATGGAAATCCGAATGGTGCTCAATATCCACCTCCCAGATTTTCCGTGTCTCAAGGAGTTATCAAAGAGCCAAAGAAGAATTCTCCATCAATGGAGCAAATGATGCAACAAATATTCGCGAATCAAGCTCAAATGGCCAATCAACAAAGCTCATTCATCACTCAAACATGCCAAAAGGTTAATGCATTGGAGAACACGGTGTCTTCTTTGTCCAAGCAAGTCAAGATAATGAAAGGCCAAATTAGACAAATAGCTAACCAAATGGCATCTCAACACAAAGCCGGAGAATTTTCTAGTAACACTCAAGTGAATCCAAATCAATAATGCAATGGAATCCATGTGGTGAGTGAGGTATCTTCCAAACCCTCACAAGAGATCCAAGAGGACAAAAAGCCATATGTGCCATTTTATATGAGGAAAAAGTGGGGTGGTCAAAGCCTCCCTCCTTGGGATCCGTCTCACAATCATAGCCTTTATGACAAGGAATTGACACTAAAGAGTTATGCTAATGATATATACTCCATGACAGTCCCGGATTATTGGCCTCCTTTGGAAGACATTGAAAGCAAGTCGAAGGAAGAGATTCATGAATATCATAAAAGAATGAAACTCAACAATGGAATTCCTGCATCGGAGGACGAGAATTTGATGGAAAGTAGAAAAAGTGCTTATTATGTTTCCGAGATAAAGAAGTTACTTGGAGAAGAGAAATTTAATGAGAAGGCAAATTTCTACAAGAAACCACAAGGTACTACTCCTACTCCAACTCCTAAAGCTTCTCAAGAGCATGTGGAACCGAATTGTTTGGATAATTTAGCATTGCCCCTTAAGTCGAATGATGAGAATTTGCATAAGAGGAAGGGGAGTAATGCCATTACATTGAGGAGTGGAAGAGCTTATGAAAATCAAGCCACATCCGGAAGCAAAGAAGAAGACGTTCTTGTTGAAGACATACCTTATAAAGAGTCTCCAACTTGTGATGAGGAAGCAAGAAAAGAAGTTCAAAAAGAGGCTCTAAAGGAAGTGCTAGTAGAAGCCCCTTTTCCCACAAAGGATGTGATCACAAAGGCTCCGTTCCTTCATCGTCTAGCAAAGCCTAAGGTGGATGAAAAGATGAAGAGATTCTTGAATATATTCAAAAAGGTACAAATCAATCTACCCTTGCTTGATGCACTTAGTGACATACCGGGTTATATGAAGTTCCTTAAGGATGCCGTAGCTACTAAGAGGAAATTTGGTTCTTTTGAGACCATTAATCTTACGGAAGAAGTTAGTGCAGTGATTCAAAGGAAATTGCCTTTGAAGCAAAAGGATCCCGGGAGTTTTACTATTACATGTGAAGTTGGGGGGGCAAACATTTGGTAGAGCTTTGTTGATCTTGGTGCTAGCATTAACTTGATGCCATTGTCTATTTTTCGAAAGTTGAATATTGGTGAAATTAAGCCTACCACTATTTGTCTTCAAATGACCGATCGTTCAATTTCTTATGCTAGAGGAATAGTGGAAGATGTTCTGATAAAAGTTGATACGTTTATCTTCCCGGTCGACTTTATGATTTTGGATATGCCGGAAGATAAGGATATGCCACTTATCCTTGGAAGACTGTTCTTAGCAACCGGTCGAACTCTCATCGATGTGCAAGAGGGAAATCTCACTTTTAGAGTGAATGACGAGAGTCTCACCATCTCAATCTTTGATGTAATAAAAAGAATGGATGAATCAAAGGTTGAAAAGCTTGATGATGAGTTGGTGTTTGATCAAGGAGGGACTTCATTCAAAGTCCCTTGAAAGGGCAAAGAGGTATCGTTGAGCTAACAACGTTAAAAACAAGCGCTCATTGGGAGGCACCCCAACAACTATCATTTTCTTTTTCATTCTAGTTAGTTTCTTTAGTTTGAATTTGGTTTTTATTTCTTATTTTTGATTTAGTTGTCTTTCCTAATTTTTCTCTATTTCTATGCTAATACAACCTATTTTTAAGTTCATTTCTACTTCAAAGTTCCATGTGTTTCATTGTTAATGCACGAGGTCAAATCGTGATTGGAATGAGTGAAAGAAGAGAATCAAATCGATCAAGCAAGCAAATGATTGAATGGCCTTCAAAACCACCTTCAACATAGCTTTGGACCTTTGTAAGTGTAATTTAAATTTCTTATTATTCTTCCCTCCAAACTCATTTTAGACTTTATGATCTAAATTAAGTTTGGGGGAGGGGGTAGGAATATGATAAGGAATTTAAATTACTTTACTCTTGGGTTTTCAAATTTCTATTTAATGTGGTATCATTGTGATTTCATTGATTATATGCTTAGGCTTGCTTGATGATTGTGGTTGATTAGGGGTTAAATGAAGAATGTTTGTTTGAATGATGTTTGTTTGTTGTTGAGTTTGGGTTGATGAGCTTAATTGATGAAAATTCTTTCTTTGGTTTGTTGGTTTGGGATGTGAGCTTATAATGGAGAATCTTTGGTGTGGATGATTTTGTTGTTGATTTGAGCTTGAATGCAAAATTTTTGGAAAATTGAAAAGTTTTTGAGTTGAATAATGAATGTATGCTTGCATGCTTGAGTGCGAAAGCACGTGTTTGTCATTCCATTGTGCATAAGAGGGAGATGCCTATGATGAAATATGGAAAATGTGAAAGTGTTTTGAAATTTTCAAGTTAAAGTCGAGCATGATTAGGTCGCTTCACTTGAATAGCTTGGAATGATTGATCTTAGGCACTTAGACTCTAGGCAAAAAGCTTGTGAGGATTTTGAGCCTAAAAACTATGCATCTTACATAGTTAATATCCTTTCATGTGAGTTTGATCTTGCATTACATTTTCTTTGCTAGAACTTGCCTTGATACTCATGTTAGAAATGCTACATATGTGTATAATTAGGAGATGATCTTAGGCCATTATTGAATAGCCCATTTTCCCTAAACACTAACCTATCTTTCATTACCATTGTCGTCCCATTTTGAGCCTTATAGAGCCCTTTCTTCTAAAACCGGATGATAGGGGGTGAAGGATGGTTAAGGGAACCTTGGTGAAAGTTGAAAATTCATGAAAAAATGGTGGGTGATGGTGAAGGGTCTTGAGATTGGTTTTGAGTTGAAAGAACACTCCTATAAGCTCAATGTTAGAAAAGAAAAGAATAAGAACGAAGTTCTTATTGAAAAAAAGAAAGAAAAAGAGAGTAGTAAGAACAAAGTTCTTACAAGAAAAAAAGAAAAGAATATGAGCATAAAATAGTGTTTTTTTAGATATTTGGTAGAATCTTGGGATTCATTGGCTAAAAAGGGGTTGGAAAAGGAGGAAGATGAAGAAATTCATACTTAGAAAGGTGACAAAAAGAGGTGAAGGAGCTTAGATGAAAATTTAAGTCACTTAGCCTAAAATTCCCTACCTTAACCAATGTCCCTACATTACAAGCTTAAGAAAGACCTTTTTGATCCTAATTTGTGCATGCATTGTGGTATTGGAAACTTGAGTTGATAGGCAAGATTATGGTTAAAGTGATGTATTGCATGATTTCGATGAGTGCTTACCTTTCCTATATATTGAGTGCTTGAGTGATACACACTTCTTGTGAGGTCTAGAGTTGAATGTGCTTGAGTGATTGAGTTCTAAGTTAGGATAGTCATTGATCTTATGAATGTTTGGCTTGACTTGAGAATTTCATTGAATTAAAATGGTTTTTGAGGTGATATGAGGCATCGAGGAATTCAAAATGCACATCCCATACGAGTTAAGTATTTTCGTTTCATTGTTCGGGACGAACAATGGCTTAAGTTTGGGGAAGTGATTAACACGTATTTATGTGCATGTCGAGTGTGTTTTGAATATGTTTAAGTCTCGATTTATGGGCTTAAATATTAGAAATGCTAGGGTTCTTGTACTTATAGCATATTCTATACTTTTCTCATTTTCTCTCGGCTTTTGATCTATTTTTGTGGGAAATTGGAAAAGCATTCAAGTAGCTAAAGATCGAGGGACCGAAAATGAGGAAGAAACGAGCTCAAAAAGGTGGAAAGTCGAGTAAGAAAGTCAGTTCGGACGAAGAACGAAGAAAACCGGAAGAAGGAAGCAAAAGGGGCGAAGACTGGTCAAGGAAGGAGGCCGGCGGTCTGCCAGACCGCCGGCCAAGCCCGCCCGCCCTTCCTCACTTAAGGGGCGAGTTTGGCTCGCCCAAACTCATCCCGATTCGCCCCAACTCATCCCAAACTCAGTTTTTGATGTATTTAACCTTAAATTCACCCTATTTGGACATTGTTTTTCATACTTTAACATTCCTAGAACCCTAATTTCAATTTCTCTCTTTCTACTTTAGTAATTTCAAGATCTGTGGAGAATTACTTGGTGTATTGAAGATTGGAGACCATATTTCTATTCCTTATCTTATTCTCTTTCTTTTAAGTATGATTTCATGTACTTTTTATGGTTTATTTTCCTTAATCATGTCTAGCTAGATCTCTTTGTGATTCCAATTATATGTAGATTAGGGATAAGTGATGGGATTAGGCTCTAATTATGAATTTACCTTCTAATTTCATGTTCATTTATCTTGGGGCTATGTTTTATTATGTAATTATGATTGATCACCATAGTTGTATATCAAGTGTTTGATCTAATGCTTCGGAGGCTTATATTAGATGCTAGGATCAAGAGATTTGCATGCTAGAGAATAGTAGGGCTAAAGAACTCCATAAACTATTGGGAGTTAATGAATTGCTTGATATCTTAGTAGGAGTTAAGCCTTTCATTAATCTACTTGATTTCATTACAATGAGAGTTGAGTGAATCATAATTAGGAGATTTCCCCACATGAAATTGGATTAAAATGGCTAATTCTAGTTAGAGTGTCACATCCCTATCACTTAGACCTAATTGAAGTATAATTGGAGTCACTTGCATTTCCTTATTGAATTTTAATCATTTGCATACTTGTTGAGTGTTTAGTTAATTTCTAAGTTTGTTACCTATTTTTCATTGTCATTAGTTAAACAAAAACCCAAAAACATGTTAGTTAGTAGCTTGGATAGTAGTTAGATAACTAGGTTACTACTTGAAATTCTTACGTCCTAGCATTCCTTGTGGATTCGACTTGATACTTATCAATTATTATTGTATCTATCTCACCCTCATAAGTGAGAGCGATCAAGTGTATCTTCAAAGTAGCTTCCACCCCAGGGATCTCCAAAATCGCCTCATTAAAGCGAGTCATGTAGTCTCTCAGGCTTTCATGAACTCCTTGTTTAATCGTTGCTAGATATAGAGAATTCTTGGTGGATTTCTTAGAACTCATGAACTGGTGTAAGAAAATCTCCTTTAGATCCTTAAAGGAATTAATGGAAGATCTGGGCAACTGTTGGAACCATTGCTGTGCAGGTCCCGATACAGTAGTTAAGAACACCCTACACTTGACCCCTTCAGAGTATTGATGCAGCAGGCACATGCTCTCGAACTTCATAAGATATTCTTCACAATCACCCTGTCCCTTGTAGTCACAAGATACTGACTTAAATTTTTTTGGGATCGGGTCCGTTTGTATATCAGCTGAGAAATGACTGTTCTTATTAATATAATTATGATAATACTCGAATTTGCTCTCTCTGCCAGCTTTGATGACAGAGGTCTCCACCACCCCATCCATATGGGAATGGATTCGTCCATACTCTTCTTTTCAGAAGCATGGTGTGCCTTGCGTAACTCTTCTAGTTCCGCGACCATGATACTCATCTGTTCTTGGTGCTCCTGAATTTGCTTTTTGAGTGTATTAGTGAGATTTGCCTCTGTTTCATCAGCATCTCCCTGAATATCATCATTAGATGATTCACAATCGGTGAATCTTCTGTTCTCTTGGATCTGCGGTAGTTTGGTTGCTAGATCCTGAAGGATCTTCGGATCTGTAGCTTTATCAACATTTTTATATTTTCCCTTTCTATAGCTTCCTTTATCTCCTCTTATGGAGAGCGGATTGAGGTGGCTTGTGGGAGTAATTAAGTTAACTCCCATGACCGTTAAACGTCTATCAATGGCTCCTTTGAGAACTCCATTGATCATACTTTTCATTTGTTGCAGCATAAGCGGTGAGAATACAGGTCCTGCATTACCACTCCCTTGGGTAGCCAGCGTATGCCCAGGGTACATAGTAGCTCTGAGAGGTGTATCAGTTTGCTTGTGATGCTGGGATCCTAGCATCTGAGCTACTTTAGAGTTCTGCTCCATGATACAAGATCTGAAAAAAGACACAAAAGGTCTCCTTATTAATTTATTGTTCCAGTTGCCCAATATTTTTAATTATGACTTTTTTATAATAGCGGTGAGACTTCTGCCAGTAAGCTTGGATCCCATGTGCTTAGATGGGTTACATCTAATGGCTTTAGGCTTTTCAGTACTCTCCCACTATTTGTTTTTGGGAATTTGACCGAATCATCATAGCTTCTCGAGCCTGGCTCTTTTACCAGGGCTTACCGTCCGCTTATCACGCTTTCTCTGTCAAAAAATCCTTTTTATTTTGACTATCTAGTGAATATGTTTACTTACCAGATGTCTTGTGCAGGTTTTCTTCTTTCCGAAGTTTTCCCGCGATGAGGAAATTTCTCACTTTCTTCCTTGTATTCTCTAGAAAATAGGGAATATTCCGGAAGGAATTTTCTAATTAGATTCTCATATAAAGTAAATATCTATATATTTTTCTTGACCAATTTTCCCAAATAAAACAATCTAGGTTATTGCATACTTTGAAAGTGCAAACTTCTCGGAGTTAGCCTTTCTTTTTTGCTTTATGACAATGATCTTCCTTGAACTACAGACAAAATTCAAAAAGATATTAACCATAATTTACCCATGGCTAAGTCAGCAGTTATCCGGGGCAAGACATTTAATGAGATGATTTTAAACGACAAAGAAAAAGAAGACAATGTCTCAGAGAACGAGTGACAACTTAATAAATTTTAATGAAAATATATGTATTTTTTAGGAAAATTGACGTCTTAGCCAGGACTTCCCACAGACGGCCCTAGTTGATAGATTGGGTCAGAGATCCATCAACAAAATTCAAAGAGAAATGTTTAATTATATAAAGGTAAGATCCTTTTAAAGAACATGAGTAGAAATGCGGAATAAATGGAAGAGGGAAGAGTTAAGCCCTTCATTTGCTTCATGGTATAGTATACCTCGGTCTTCCTCTTCTACTCGCCGGTGAGCTACCTAATCCTGCAAAACAACACCGGAGGAGCGCGGAGGGGGGGTCCTCCGGGAAAAACCTCCGACGCTCAAGTCAGTCTGATGTCCGGAAATGTGCGAGTATTCTTAAGAAATCTCAGCGAATGTAGTGGTTGTGTGTTTGCTTGAGCAAGACTCGTAGTAAAGGTGTGTAGAATAATGAAGACGTACCTTATTAAGTGTGAAACTCACATGTTTATAGTAGTATAGGAGAGTTGGGTGAGGTAAATTCCTTAATTTTGGAGAGGATAAAATAGTCTTTTAAAGGGGGACAATGCGGTTAACACTCTCTCTCAATCTTGGGTATGATTGTTAATAGGATGGTCCCCGCTTGTGGGGCCCGCGATCACGCTTTCCGCATGAATTCCAAGATTTTGAGAAGTGGGAAGGGATCTGTCGTTTTTACTACAGGTCTTTCCCTTTGGTTCTGCTTTCGAGCAAATCCCTTGGAGAGATCTGCCATCACGATGACATATTCCCTATCAAGATTATTCCTGGTGCGGGGCCCAGAGTCACTTGATCAGCGGGTTTATAAGGTTCTGCCCAGGGAAGGAGGATATGCACGGTCTATTACAGATCCTTCTTTCTGGTTCTATTTGCCGAGCAGATCCTTCAGCGGGATCTGCTTATATGACGAGTGTTCTGTTACTCTATTTGACAGCTAGCGTCGGGTGGGCCTACTCCCTATCAGTAAGCAATCTATAATAATGAGCTATTATTATTATATTTTATTTTAATTTGGAAAATAATTACCTATTATCAATATCT
This sequence comes from Mentha longifolia, assembly GCA_001642375.2. Classification (NCBI taxonomy): domain Eukaryota; kingdom Viridiplantae; phylum Streptophyta; class Magnoliopsida; order Lamiales; family Lamiaceae; genus Mentha; species Mentha longifolia. Next base: position 9,403,977 of record CM038121.1, read on the forward strand.
AAATTCAAATATTTTTTCTCGTTTTTATAGCTACTTGAGACCGTTTCTCGTGACTTATGATTAATGCTTCAATGTTCATCATAAGCACACTTAATTTGAGTAATGTGCCCATAAATAAAATGTTATAATAATATATTAAGAAAGCTAACATAAATATATACTTTAACAATTAAATCGTACAAAAAAATTTAAATTATAATAAAAAAATTAAACTCTAATAAAAAATAAGTAATTGGAAAATTGTCAATACGGCACTTCCATATTAACATTGGACATGTTAAGCATGTCGCGGTGGATGGTGGGGTGTTGTTGTCAATAATATTACTGGTATTAATGTTTTTATAATTTGGAAAATAAATAAATAATTTACCTAGCATCAATATTCAGTTACAAATATGTTGGGATATTATGTTAAGGGGGAACTTGAATCAAGTAATAAACAATTTGTTTTGATTTGATTCCAAAAACCCTCTTTAGAATATTTACCTTATTTTTTTTGATGAACTAAAATTTGTATAAGGCAAAGCTTAATGTTAGGAAGCTTTTTATTAAGTCTAGAAATGTTGAGAATGGAGCAGTCAGAGCTCGCAAAGCGTTAGGAAGCGAAGCGGCTCCAGCTGTGAAAGCACCAGCAGTGACGCATTGACAAAGCGTCTTGGAGACGTTTCAGATAAAGATGCTAAGAGAGAAGTTTCCTCAGTAGAAGCGAAGCGCTCTCAAGTCAGCTCACCCAAAGCATCTCTGATATAGAGCTGAAATCAAAGCGTCAATCAGTACAAGTGTGACATGACTCGCATAATCTAAGTTTGAATTTTCAAACTCTCGGATGTCTGACATCTCACAGAATGAAGCCTACGTGTCATCACACTATTGCACAACAGAAACGGCTACAGTCCAAGAAGTCAAAGTTAGGTAAAGGTGGACATCCCTTCCTGACTATTACAGACTGACACGCCGAATTATCCGAAAATTAAGGAACACGCAACCTCTTCTCTCTCAACGGGAAGTAGGGTTCCTTACTATAAATAGAAGGAGTTGCACACACACTAATTGTAACGCACGTACAAACGATTCAAGCATTCACATTTGCAAGAACTCAAGCAAATTTCCTTCTAGCTATTAGTTATTCCAAAGCGCTTCACTTTTAGTGTGTCCTTAAGAACTTATTTCTTAAGTATTGCAACTATCTCACTTTTTAGGTTCAATCTCTTATATCCATAGCCTAGACTCTTGAGAATCCTTATCCCTTACTTGTGAGTTCATTGTAAAGGATTCTCATACTTACAAAAATCCAAAACCCCAAAACCCAAGTCTAGAGTGAATAGATTGAGTTGTAAGGTTGTCGAGCTTTTGTGAAAAAGTGTGTTGTTGTAAGGTTTCTCGAGAGCCAGTAAAATCTCTGAGGATTCAAGTGCAAGTTTGTTATTTGCCTTGAATCACTTCCCCTTGGAAGTATAAAACAAGGAGTACCGAGTGAAGGTATTCATCCCGTCGTGGATAGAGTGGACGTAGGAGAGGTGCTCCGAACCACTATAAATTGATTGTTTCTTTACTTTAAGTTATTTATTGCTTTGATTATTCTCATACACACACTCACCTTTTTAATATTAACAAGGTTTTAATTTGCAAGATAAGCTTTAAAGACTCACCACATTCCGCACCATATCACACGAGCGAGAGGCTTTGAAAGCTTCACTTAGCTTCAAAGCGTCTACTCGTTTAAAATGCTGAAAATTACAAGAGAAGTTACACTTCTCTACACACGTATTCACCCCCCCCCCTCTACGTGTGTAAGCGCCCATCGGGACCAACAAGTGGTATCAGAGCAGGGGTTCTAACTGACCTCTATTTTCTGAATACTGGTAGCGCGAAAGCGCTATAGTAGGTCTACCTGAACCAATCTTTCCAAACTTGCATTAAAACCTCACTCACTACATATTGCATCTTTCTAATCTATTTTTCAAGATGTCTTCCTCAGTACAACTTCCTCAGTACAACTTCCTCAGTTCTCGATCGAGGGCTATACAATGTGGAGCTTCCGTGTGGAGTCCCATCTCGCTTCACTTCATGACCGCATGCATGAGGTTGTCGAAAAGGGACCCATCATAATCATGTAATGTCTCTTGAGGAACCGTGAAAAGGAGAAATCTGTCGATCTAGACGGCAACCCTATTGACAAGGAAGAAAGCGCTTCCACCGATGTCTATATCGTTAAGCCTAGAGAAGAATATACGACCAACAACTTCAAAGGTGATAATATAGATCGGGTGACACGCAACATGATCCAGTCAACCATCCCCGACGCCTATCTCCCAAGAATCATGAAATGCAAAACGGTGAAGGAGATATGGGAAACTCTTGCCCTAATCTCACAGGGCACGAAGAAAATTAAGGAAAACAAACTCTCTGTATTGATGCAGGAGTTTAACGCTCTCACAATGAAGAGCAATGAGAGCATGGAGTCTTTCGAGACTCGAGTTCTGGGAATCACCATAACTGTGGCTTCCCTGGGGAAAAAACTCACCTTCAAAGAGATCAATCAAAAGGTAGTTCGCGCTCTGTCTGGAAAATGGCAGACAATGAAGGAACTCTTCCTCTCACAATTTTTTTTTTAGGAGACATGTCTCCTGAAATGATGTTCTTCGAATTCAATGCGATCGAATTTAACTTAGTCAAGAAAGCGCTTCGTGAGGATGAGGACGAGCTTCTAGCGAAATCAAAGAATCTGGCTTTCAAAGCTGCAGTAGAGAACACCACCATCGAAGCCGACACTTCCAACAGTGAGGTTACAGAAATGTCGAGAGAAGAACTGGAGGATTACGCTCTCTATCTTGTTAGAGGGTTTAACAACTCCAACACTAGAGCGGCCAAGTATAAAAGATTCTACAAATCTCAAGGCCAGAGCTCACGCTTCACCCCACGTGATGGGAAAAGAGATGACAAATTTGCAGCCATCCATAGAGATAAAGCCAACATTGAGTGCTACGAGTGTCACAAAATGGGGCACTACAAAAGTGAATGCCCGAAGCTCTCAACCAAAGAAAAAGATAAGGTCAAATCTCGTCGTGAGGACAGCCGTCGCGCTCTCATAGCCGATGCTCCCGTCGAATCCAAAAAGTCCATCGACCATGATGAAGATCAGTTCACTGATGATGAATACGATTATGGTTGCATGGCAATAGAAGCTGAAATAGAGGTAAATATTCCTGAATCTAATACTCTTCCTTTATCACTAGGTAGTGAATATGGTGACGGTGAGGATGATGCTTTCAGCTTGGAAAGTGATCTCTTTGATGACTATTTAGAGTTGCTCAAGAATCACGAATCCTTGCAGGAAGTTCTCATTTAGTTCAGAAAAGAGAACGACAGATTAGCCAATACACTCGAGTCCAAAGAAAAGGACATATTCGAGTTGACGGCTAAGTTCGATGACCTTCTTGAACGTCACCAACGTACCATATCCACCTCCAAGGAACGTAAAGCCACTCTCAATCGTCTCAATAGCTCCTCTATAGCTATTGAAACAATCAAAAGTTCTTTCAAACCCTCAAAAAGTTTGAAAGGAATCGGCTTTGGTTCCATCTTCACAGCTTCATCCGATACTAGTACCGAAGCGTTGATGAAAAGTTCCAAAGCTGATCAACACGCTACTAGCAAAGGAAAAGAGTTAGTCGGGTTTGTGGCTGAAACTTCAAGGCAAGCTTCCAAAGCATCTTCAAAGGTTCAACCTGACGCTTTGAGAAAATCAAAGACTGGAAAGCCTAAACGCTCTAAACATAATTCAAAACGTGTCCAGTCTTTGACAATTCCGAAGTGTCAACAAGAGCGTAAAGCTGACTTGAATAACTTCACATCTCATGGAGGAACTCAAGTTCGCTTTATCTTCATCCCCGACGCTTCACAAAACTTTCATGATCGAAATCTCATCTATCATTTAACATAAAGTGAAAGAACTCCTTCACGCTCTCAGAGAAGGAGGAACCGTAAGCGCTTTCACTATTACACACACGATTACACTCAGGGTTTTCCAACTAAATAAAGCCCTAGTTGTTTCATTCAAGATCTCGAGAAAGGAATCACTCTCTTGGTGAATCCAACTCGAGTTTCCAAAACCACTAACATCAAGGAACCCAATGCAAATTGGGTACCTAAAAATTGTTGATCTTTTAGAACAAAGTGACGAACTCAAAAAATACGGACAAGAGGAAGGAAGAAGCTGCTTGGTACCTAGACAGTGGATGTTCACATCACATGACGGGTGAACAGTCCTTGCTCGATGAGTTTATCATAAAGCCGGGTCCAGATGTAATTCTCGGTGATGATGCAAAAGGCATCACCATCGGATACGGTACTTTTTGTGTTGGAAATATGAGACTTCCTAATGTCTCATATGTCCAAGGCCTCAAACATAACTTACTTTCCATTTCTCAATTCTGTGATAACGGGTTCGTGGTAGAGTTTATCTCTAATCAGTGTGTTGTCAAGAACAAAGCATCTATGCAGGTTGTTCTTACAGGTACTTGAAGGCAAAACGTGTATGTAGCCAACTGGAGCAGCTGCGAAGTCAGAACCGGCCTCATCGCAAGATGCACCTTGGAGATTGGGTGGTTATGGCATCGTTGCCTCAACCATTTGAACTTCAAAACAATGAACGAGATCTCCCGAAAGAATCTTGTTCGAGGTATTCCTAATGATGTCTTCAACAAGGATATTGTGTGCCAAGCCTGCCAAGAAGGCAAGCAGATCAAGAAGTCCTTTCAAAGCGTAGAGGGACATGGTTCATCCCGAATTCTGGTGCTCCTGCACATGGATCTCTTCGGTCCCATTTCACCAGTCACTTTGAGTGGGAGAAAGTATGCTCTTGTAGTCGTGGATGATTTCTCATGCTACACGTGGGTACTAATTCTACTAAAAAAGAAAGATACGCTTCGGGAACTTCCAAAGCTCCTAAAGCAATTGACAATGGAAAAAGGATTAAATGTGATAAAAATACACTCTGATAAAGGAACAAAATTCCTCAATCAATTCATTGAAGCGTATAGCATAGAGAATGGGATTCTACATCAGACTTCAGCAGCTCGCACTCCACAAATGGCGTTGCAGAGCGCCGGAACAGAACCATCAAAGAGGCTGCACATTCAATGCTCGCGGATGCCCAATTACCAAAAAGGTTCTGGGGCGAAGCAACCTTCACAGCATGCTATACCCAGAACCGCACTCTAATCAACACACGCCACGACAAAACTGCATATGAATTACGGAAAGGGAGAACTCCTATTCTCTCTCATTTACATATTTTTGGTTGCAAGTGTTTTATTCACAACAACGGTAAAATGCAATTGAGAGCGTTTGTCAGCAAAGCTGATACGGGAATATTTCTTGGATATTCCCCTACCAGCAAAGCTTATCGCATCTACAATTGTCAAACTCTTGTTGTGGAAGAAACACCACATGTTGTTTTTGATGAAGCTGCGTTCAAGACTCCGTAGGTACAGGTAAATGCTGAAAGCATGAACGCTGGATCTGAAAGCATATTGGAGTCTCCTAAAGCATCTACCAGACCAATCACGCGCTCCGTCTCTAAACAAGTTGATTTGGTGGACGCTTCAGAAGAAGAAAAAATTGAAGACGAAATAGAAGAAATGGAGCAGGATCTCAATAAGCTCTCTCTCGATAAGGGGGAACCAAACTCGAGAATAGCTGATCCTCTGACCTCATTGGTTCCAAACAGTGAGGAAGCTCCATCCAGTCCAGTGATCTGTGATCAAGGAAATGGTGATGATCACACATCACGCCCAGAGGCGGATGATATAGAGGCTTTCAACCAGAAGAAGCTTTGGTTGAGGTATCATCCCCAAGAAGGCGTTCTAGGTGATCCCAGCCAGGGCGTCAGGAGTAGAAGTACCTTATTTCATGGTGAGAGTTGCCTGTTTAGTTGCTTCCTAGCAAACACCGAGCCTTCATCGGTGGAGGACGCTCTAAATGATTCAAACTGGATAACTGCCATGGAAGAGGAACTAAATGAGTTTGCAAGGAATGGCGTTTGGTACCTAGTGGATCAACCTTCTCATCAAAGCATCATCGGTACCAAATGGGTCTTCAAGAATAAGACCGACGAAAGCGGCAACATCGTTCGCAACAAAGCTCGCTTGGTCGCAAAAGGATATTGCCAGGAGGAAGGCATCGATTTTGATGAAACCTTTGCTCCCGTTGCTCATTATCACTCCATAACTCATCGCTTGATATCATATCTTGAGTATTGCTTGAGGACAAGCAAATGATTACGTGTGGGGGATTTGTTTAGTGTGTTTTTGTTTGATTTTTATAGTTTGGTGTAAGTTTGTTTTCGTATGTTTTGTTCGTTTTTATGTGTTCGTTTCAGGTGTTTTAGTCAAAGTTAGGTTCGTGAGGAGTTTTGGAAGAAAAGAGAGAAAATGAGCACAAGAACGAAGAAATGAGCAAAAAGTGAAGATCAATTTGGGATGAACTAAGAGCATAACATCGAAGAGGAGTTCGATAGGAGCGCATAGGAAAAAACGGCAGTCAATTTCGAGTTCGGACGAAGGAGATATGACCGAAACAAAAAAGTTGCGCGCAGCGGGCCGCTGGGCCCGTCAGTTTCAAGAAAAACGCGAGAGGGATACTCAGCGGGCCGCCGGGCCGGGCCAACTTGTTATGTTATTTTCTTTATTTGAGTAGGTTTTTTTAGATCTATATATATGAAAACTATTGTGAACGTGAGAGACATCTTTCTTCCTAGTTTTTAGCCCTTAAAACTCTAGATTAGTTTATATTAGTTTTTAGTTATTGCTTTGAAGATTATAGCTTTTGATTCAAGATTTAATTCAAGTTCTTTGTTCTTTCTTTCATCTTTGATTCGTAAGTTTAATTTGTGCTCTTAGATTGATTTTACTTGCTTTCTCTAATAGCTTTATTTAGTTTAAATTTATTTGCTTTAATTTACATTAGATCCATGTTAAGATTTATCTGCTCTAGTTTAGATTTAATTGCTTTCTTTTCAATTCATGCCTAGGTAGATTTACTGCTTTCCTCTTAGTTTAATTCTTCATCCCAGGTGACAGACGGGAGTACTTTCTACTTGCTTTTATTTGCTTTCAAGTCTAGTTTAATTTATTTGCTTTATTTATTTTAAAGCCTAGGACTTAATCAAAACTCAAAACCCCCAATTTTTACTTGCTTTCTTAGGGTAGATAATCACACAATTGGTTTCCCTGTTAAGCTTTCCTTGAGATTCGACTTAGGGTTCATCTTACTAGTACTATGATAGACCTAGTCCTATTGCTAACACTATTTTGGGTGAAACAAATTTTGGCGCCGTTGCCGGGGATCGAACCCGGGTCATCCGCGTGACAGGCGGGAATACTTACCACTATACTACAACGTGCATGGTTTTAAACTCAGAATCGTTGATTCCCCACAATTCATCCACCGATTCTCTCCTTCATTCTCCAATCCCTCCAACCCACCTTTATAGTTTTGGTAAGTGTTAGTTTTTCTTTTTCTTTTTGGTTTTTAATTTATTTTCTTTAGTAGGTATTATGCTTGGTTTTCTTTGTTTCTGTTTATGTAGGTAACTTGCTTATGAGGTCCTTTGCGGATTTGAAGCTTGATTGCCGAATTGTGTCGTCATTAGTGAAGCTTTCTCATCCTTCTCTCTTTACTTTTATTGCAATGGGGACATTGCATGTTTTTAAGTGTGGGGGGGGGGGGAGGTTAGAAATTTTGTGTTAGGATTTATTTGTGATTTGTTTGCTTAATCCTTTTGTGAGTCTTTCAACATCTATGTGAATTGGTCAAGCATGAGTTTTGTTGTGATGATGAGGCTAATGATGATTGCTTGTTTTGATTGAAAACTTACTTGTGAGCATGTTAGGACTCTATAGATTTGATTGGTAAATATAGACTTTAGCCTCCCCGAACATGAATCACCTCTTTACTCTATGTTGTGAGATTTTGAGCCTTGACTAAATGCATGATGATAGTCAAATTCCTTTCTTGTGTGTGAACGTTCAAGCATGCATAATTGTCTCTAGAACTTGCTTTAGTTTCTCCCTCGAGGTTGCATCGTGTGCTTAAAAATGAAGAAATGATTCTAGGCCATCTTTCATAGCCTTTTGTTTCCCTTTTACCTTGTCCAAATTTGAAATACTAAAATCCTAGTTAGCCCCTTTGAGCCTTGGAGATCTATTACTTAGATCTAATTTCTTTGGAAAGCCTTGGGTAAGGAATTAACATTGGGATTGAGTTTTGGTTTGGATTGGGAGTGTGTTGTTGGAAAAATCTTTCAAAAAAGAGAAGAAAAGGATTAGGAAATTGGATTGAGAAGTTAGAACCTCCTACTCATATAAGCTCTATATATTTGTAAAAAAAAAAAAGAGAGAGAGAGAATTAAAAAAAAAAATGAATGAATAAGAGCATAAATGAGTAGGAAGTAACATAGAGTTTTTGAAAGAAGTTTGGTGATGAATTTGAAGTTTTTGCCATGGTTTGAAGTAGTGTGCGGGGATCAAGAGTTGTTGAAAAGAAAAAGAGAGTTGAGTGAATTGAAACCTTTGGGATTAACTCACTTTAGCCAAAAATTCCTCACCTACCAAAGAGTCTACATTACAACCAATACTAAGTCCTTTTTGATCTTTATTTTGAGCACACATTTAAGCAATGGAGAGGTGAGACGATTTGCAAGCTTATGGTAGGCATTGTGTTTGTCTTGAATTGAGTGATTTGTTTTCCCTACCTATACACTTGAGAGATGAGGGTTCACTCATATAATTTCCATGTTGTGAGGATTCTTGTTCAAAGAGGCTAAATGTTGAAGTTTGCTATGAAAAGTTTGTTGGGAAGTTGCATGTATCACTTGTATGCTTTGTAGAAAATACTGAAGCCTAATGCATTGTCACTCCATAATTCATCGCTTGATATCATATCTTGAGTATTGCTTGAGGACAAGCAAATGATTAAGTGTGGGGGATTTGTTTAGTGTGTTTTTGTTTGATTTTTATAGTTTGGTGTAAGTTTGTTTTCGTATGTTTTGTTCGTTTTTATGTGTTCGTTTCAGGTGTTTTAGTCAAAGTTAGGTTCGTGAGGAGTTTTGGAAGAAAAGAGAGAAAATGAGCACAAGAACGAAGAAATGAGCAAAAAGTGAAGATCAATTTGGGATGAACTAAGAGCATAACATCGAAGAGGAGTTCGATAGGAGCGCATAGGAAAAAACGGCAGTCAATTTCGAGTTCGGACGAAGGAGATATGACCGAAACAAAAAAGTTGCGCGCAGCGGGCCGCTGGACCTCAGCGGGCCGCTGGGCCCGTCAGTTTCAAGAAAAACGCGAGAGGGATACTCAGCGGGCCGCTGAACCCTAGCGGGCCGCCGGGCCGGGCCGATTTGTTATGTTATTTTCTTTATTTGAGTAGGTTTTTTTAGATCTATATATATGAAAACTATTGTGAACGTGAGAGACATCTTTCTTCCTAGTTTTTAGCCCTTAAAACTCTAGATTAGTTTATATTAGTTTTTAGTTATTGCTTTGAAGATTATAGCTTTGGATTCAAGATTTAATTCAAGTTCTTTGTTCTTTCTTTCATCTTTGATTCGTAAGTTTAATTTGTGCTCTTAGATTGATTTTACTTGCTTTCTCTAATAGCTTTATTTAGTTTAAATTTATTTGCTTTAATTTACATTAGATCCATGTTAAGATTTATCTGCTCTAGTTTAGATTTAATTGCTTTCTTTTCAATTCATGCCTAGGTAGATTTACTGCTTTCCTCTTAGTTTAATTCTTCATCCCGGGTGACAGACGGGAATACTTTCTACTTGCTTTTATTTGCTTTCAAGTCTAGTTTAATTTATTTGCTTTATTTATTTTAAGGCCTAGGACTTAATCAAAACTCAAAACCCCCAATTTTTACTTATTTTCTTAGGGTAGATAATCACACAATTGGTTTCCCTGTTAAGCTTTCCTTGAGATTCAACTTAGGGTTCATCTTACTAGTACTATGATAGACCTAGTCCTATTGCTAGCACTATTTTGGGTGAAACATGGATGTGAAGAGTGCCTTCCTCAATGGAGATTTGAAGGAGGAAGTGTACGTCGAACAGCCCCCAGGCTTTAAAAAGAATGATCAAGTGTACCGGCTCATCAAAGCGGTGTATGGCCTCAAGCAGGCACCCAGAGCGTGGTACGAGACTCTTTCAAACTTCCTAGTTGAAAGCGGTTTTCAAAAAGGGAAGGTAGATCAAACCCTCTTCACGATCAACGACGGTGAAGACATGTTATGGGTACAAATCTATGTCGATGACATCATCTTTGGCTCTCCAAATCAAACCTTGAGTGATAAATTTGCAGGGTTGATGAAGAGAAAATACAAGATGTCTATGATGGAGCTGATGACATGCTTTTTGGGATTGCAAGTAAAGCAAACGAGTCATGGAATCTTCATCAATCAAGCCAAGTACACTCGTGATATGCTCACTAAGTTTGGTGTTCAAAATTGCAAAAGCGTCAAGATTCCAATGAACACAAACTTCAAGATAGATCTAGACTTAGATGGCAAGTCAGTCAATGCTACGGATTACCGTATGTTGATTGGCTCTCTGCTATATCTTACAGCTTGCCGACCCGACATCACTTTTGCTGTAGGCGTCAGTGCTAGATTTCAAAGCAATCCGAAGTAAAGCCATTTGGAGGGAACTAAGCGCATTCTTCGATACCTTAAAGGGACCATCAACTTAGGCCTTTGGTATCCGGCGGAAGATGATCTCACGCTTAATGGCTACTCTGATGCCGATTTCGGTGGATGCAAAGTTGATAGGAAATCAACTAGTGGAACGTGTCAATTCATTGGCAACAAGTTGGTTTCATGGTTCTCAAAGAAATAAACTAGTGTTGCCACCTCTACCACCGAAGCAAAATACATGGCTGCGGGAAGCTGTTGTTCATAAATCCTTTGGCTAAAACAACAACTGAAGGACTATAAAGTGGAATGTTCGGAGGTTCCAATTTATTGTGACAACACAAGCACAATTTCCATCACCCACAATCCCGTGCTTCATTCAAAATGTAAGCATATTGAAATTCGCCATCATTTTATTCGGGATCATGTGGAGAAGCAAGATGTTAAGGTGGAAAAGATTCCAACTGAGGATCAGAAAGCGAATATTCTCACCAAGCCACTTCCACAGGCACGCTTCAACAAATTGTGTCTAGAACTAGGGTTGCTAGACCCTGGTGAGGAGAAGGTGGAGTAACGGTGGAGAAGGCAAAGCGTGTTCCCTACCTACTCTCACGCTTTCCTTTATGGGAAAGATTGTTGGGATCATTGGTTAAGGGGGAACCGGTCTTTGCAGGAAGTGTGAAAGAGAAGACTTTATCCCCTCTTTTCATGGGATGATAATTAAAACGAAGGGATGGAGTTACCTTTAGGAGCATCGACCTCTACACGCTTCCACAGCTCTTGTGAAAGCGCAGTTGAAGGCTCTTCCTTGATGAGTTAATCAAGGATGCTTGATCAAGGTTGTTACTCATACCACGGTATTCGTAAAAACTTGTGCTGTCTTGTCAGAGCGGTGCATAAGTGGTACCTTGTGGATCTCTTGAGAGTCCAGCTTTTAAGTTTAGAGCTTGGCACGATCTTGACGTTTCACTCCCAAAATTCTAAAAATCCTTTCTGCTGAAGAAACATGAAAGCATTGAGTTGATAATCCTCTTCAAGTTAACATACGTGTACGTAATTTTTGGGACGTATTGTATGGAGTTGCTTGAATGATTTTCACTTAATTTTCTCACAAGCTTTCATGGTGGAGATGGAGCCAGAAGCGCAAAGCATGTTAAAGATCTTCACCACTGCTTATTGTGAAAGCCTCACTTGTTTTGAGTAATGTGAAGCACCAACTCCAAAAAGGTTAGAGTCTACTCTTATGAATCTCGCTTCATGGAAATATGAGATAGCTTGCCCTAGTAAGGAAGTGAATTCATAGCTCTTTCATGGATGATATGAATCTCGTGCCCAAACGGTATATCCCTAGTAAAGTATGAGGCAAATCACATCACTTCATTGAAATCTATAAAGACACTCATCCCCAACTGGGTCCTTTGTGGATTTTGTCATCTCATTTCCTATGATATCGAATTCACGAGTTAAACCTACCCTAGTAAGAGTAAAGGACTTGACATTATTCCAACTCTCTACATAAGTAAAGCGTCTTCCCTACGGAGTTCACACTCTTGTTAAAAATAGCCCAAAGCTATGTTTAAGGGGAAAACACTTTATCTTAGAGAGAAAGCGCCTTGATGAGAATAAACGCTCTCACACTTTCAAAGCGTGAACGTTCTTGTTTCTCAACTGAAGCTTTTGACATTTGAGTACATGGATCGTCAGAATGTGGTATCAGTCATTTACAATTTTGACTGACTAGTAAGTCTCCCTTTCACGTCTTTCAATTTAAGTAAGTAAGTCAACGCAAAGCGTCTTCAAGAACCCTGTGCGTGACCTACCGAAAATATTAAAGTGCTGATCCAGATGCTTTCCGAACTAGATGCTCTCATCTAAATTCCGAAGCGTGGCTATCAGCTAAATTTCGAATCTTTCTAGAAATTAATCTCTCATTAATTTCCTTATATGCTATATATATCTATAAAGCAAGATATCACTCGAGTATAGTTTGCGTGTGATATCTTTACATTTAATGCAAAGACTGCTGCAGGTACAGGACTCGAGACACACTCGTGCGTGCTTCTCACTCGCACTACCGAACCGCCAAAAAGTTTTAATCTTGGCCGTCGGACGTTTTGAATTACTTTTTCCCTAACCGCACGATTAAATAACTGTAAAGCACGATCTATACACGATCAGAGCCACTCACTCGTTTTCTGGAACGTGATCTTAGCCACTCACTAAGACACGTCGCCCCACTAACCTTTTAATACTCGTTTTACTTATCTCTGCATATATTAGAACTTTTTCACTCATCACTTTCATCATACACCATTTTCGCCATTTCTGCAAATCCTTCAAGTTCTACAACTCATAGAACTTTTCTCTCTACTGCATATCTTTTTTCTTTCTCCACGGAAATTTAAAATGGTTAATGCAAAATGGCAACCTGCTCCTAGAAGCCGCTACGGAGAATTTGTATTTATGGAGGCTCACGTCGATCATGATTTACAGACCGATGGCGGAATCATCAAGAGAGCAATCCTCAATTCCGGCCTAGCAAATCTTCTTTTCCAGCATCCCAAGTACATTAATCCGTTCGATGAACAAGGCTTGGTTCGATCTGTGGCAACCGAAACCCTAGAGTCTGGGGAATATTCGGAGTCTGCTGGAGATCCGGATATCCAGAAGGAGTTCAGGCGCTTCTCATCGGATCCACGCGCTATCTTCATCCGCAAGAAGTCGAAGGCAACATCATTTCGACCGCCCTTCGACAACATGATTAACATTGTGACAAAGTGCCTACTTTGTCACACCGGTAGCTGGTCCACCATCACGGAATAGAAGATTCATCTTCTGTCGGCGCTCTGTGATACTGCAATCAACCGTACGCTTTACAACTGGAGAGCGTGGTTTGTGAAGCAGTTGGTTGAGGCCAGCAAAGCCGTTCGAGAAGTGACGGATGGGGAACACAAAGGCCAACTTGAGTTTCTTGACAAACTCAAGTATGGAATGAAGATATCATATTTCTTGGAGGCGTCCTGGGCAGCTCAAGAATGGCTCGTAGAAAGCAAGTACACTCGTGTGCTTTTTACGAAGGCGCTTCCAGGCAACGAGTTTGGAGTTGTCGCCCCTCCCGCTTTAGACATTGAATATACCAGTGCCGAAGCACTGATATTGAAGGAGGAGGAGGAGAAGAGAAGGAAGAAAGGTCGAAAAGGCCCAAAGAAGCCAAAGCATCGTCGTGTGTCAGAGAAATCAGTCCCTTCCATGGCAAGGGCGTGGACTGATAGATGAAGATGACGAGGAAAGCGCCGCTTCCTCCTACAACGCTTCAGACTCTGACAAGACTTTAAGTCAGGATCTGGAAGCCGGTGCCCTAGCTGCACAAGATGGAGAGGAAGTTGAAGCGCCAGGAGAGGATGCTGATCACATCGGTGCTCTCCACGTCACTGACGAAGCGTCCAGCTCATCAGCAGACGAGGACCTCCAAGCTGACGCGTCCTCACCTCAATCTCCCAAAGCGTCTAGTCTAGTAATAAGGACTGTTGGCAGAGAGCTCCAGTGGGCTGAAGAGGAAATAAGGGAATTCTTTGGAGAATTCTCTCTACCTCCATCCGCGCTGGAGGTTACTTCACGCTTCTTGAAGTACGTCAGAAAGCCACGGCACCAACGTGTACAAAATTTGCCAGTTGGTGCGGGCAAACGATCCTAAAGCGCTGGTCGAGGAGGAGGCCTCGATCCTTAGCAGCTTTAAGTTAGAACGCTTCGATGACCTGATCGATGAGCCAGAAGTATGGAGGCGCATCGAGAGGAAGGTCCAAGAGCTTGTTCCCTCCTACACACCCACTCCATTAACACCTGTTGGCGCACCTGTTAGTGTGTTTGAAGAACGACTCTCAGTTCTTCAAACCGCTCACGACGAAGTAGAGCGTGAGTGCGCACAACTGAGGAGTGAATTAAAGGAGAAAGAAAGCCAGCTTTCTGAAGCTGAGGAGGAGAAGAAGCAGGTAGATGACGAGCTTTCAACTGCTACCACAGAGTTGAAAGCACTGAAGGCGGAGATGCTGAAGAAAGAAGAGGAGCTCTCCACTGCTACCAAAGCATTGGAAGAGTTGAAGGTGAAATCAGCGGCTGTGGAATTGCAGTTGGCTGAGGAGAGAGAGCACGTAGAATTAGCTCATGATGAGCTTTCGACTGTTAAGTCACAGCTTCTGGAAATTCCAGCCTTACGTTCGGAAGTGCTGAAGCTGTCTACGGAGTGGGATGACAGGAAGCGTGTTCACAGAGAGCTCAAAGTTGTCAAAGTTGAACTCTCCACAACCACTGACAAGGTCGCTCAATTGGAGAGAGAGCTTAAAGCAGCAAAGGCAGAAAATTTCAAAGCCACCTCTGTCACCCAACAGCTCAATGCAAAGCTAGAATCCGTGGAGAGGAAACTCGCAGATTTTGAAACACAAAGGAAGCAGGCAGTGGCCATGCTGGGCCAAGCAGCGGCTGGAGCGCAAAGCAGAACCAGTCAGATTGTGCCAACCACTGCACTGGAAGGTATCTCCAACAAAATGGAGGCGCTAGCAGCCTTCGTCCAATCTGAGTTCCGCGCATATCGCGCAACCCTGGAACGGTCGGTCATTCTAACCAATGCACGCTCTCCAGCTCCAATCCTTTCGGCACAAGTCCTAGGCGCTCTCCTGGCACAAGATTTATTGAAGCCCAATCAACCGAACATCACTCTGCCAGGAGCCGCCAGCCAAAGTGCCAACGTACAGTGCTCTGGTCTATCCACATCAGCCAAGGCCAAAGAGGACGCTTCCAAGAAAGCGGAAGCACAGAAGGAGGGAGAAGCGGATAAGCTAGTGATCATCCAGGATGAGCCAATCGATGTTGCTTCCCTTCAAGCTGTGTCAGCAGCGCCACAGAAAGAAAAGGAGAAGCGCAAGAAGAAAGGGCCTGCTGACACCAATCCTAAGAAAAAGCTCAAACTGACTCCCGCAACAATGACCAAGGAGGCTGGTGCATAACGCGAATTCCAAGAAGAGTTGGATGTGATTTTGCTGCACAAAATGAATTTCCACCTCCGAAGGTATCTGTTGAAGTACACTCTGACCAACGCCGGTGAAAAAGAATGCCTGGAAGTGATGGCAAAGTATAAAGCGGTGTCGGAGTGCAGGGATGAAGTTTTTAATGAAGAGGTGGTGACCGACTCGGACAAAGCGCTTCATCTATTGAAGATGGAAGCACTTGAATGGAAGAGAATTTTTGTCGAGAGCCTGCTAACAGCCAATTTTGAAAAATGCAGGAAGCAGCTGTTTGCCAGGGATGAACTCGATAGAAAGAGGTTGAGAGATGAGGCTCCTAATGCCAAATTTGTTGATGAGATCATTCGAGCTGACCTCAAGGAAGAGTGGAATGATGTCAAAGTAAAGTTTGTCAAACGCTTCTACTACTAGCAAGGCTTTTTCACTGAGTACGCCATGGATTGCTTCATTGCATACATGGATCATTGCAAAGCCTCTCTCTTCAACAAAATCTTGGAGTTGGTAGACGGAGTAACTCTCAAACCTCCAAAGAAAGAGAGCTACAAACTTCCACTCATTGGAGGCGTTATTCCTGATAAGGAAGCAATCAGAAAGGAGATCGAGGAATGTGCAGAATGGCTTGAACAGAACGATCGCCCTAACCGCTCTCTAGCTGCCATCAAAGATAGAGTCTATAATGCCTATGGCATGGACCCTTCTGTCCCTCGAAAACACTTCAAATAGATGATCATTGTATTTGTATTCACTTCATCATCTCACTTATACGATGATATCTTTTACTGCTTTAAGACAATTTCTTATTGTCTTTATCTATACGCTTTCAGTTAACTGCCTATAACTGCATTATGTTTTTGCCTGACCCACTCTGATTCTTATACTTAACCTAGAAGTCTCTAGATTTGTGTAAGCACTTGACATCGGGTTTTGGCATCATCAAAAAGGGGGAAATTGTTAGGATATTATGTTAAGGGGGAACTTGAATCAAGTAATAAACAATTTATTTTGATTCGATTCCAAAAACCCTCTTTAGAATATTTCCCTTATTATTTTTGATGAACTAAAGTTTGTATAAGGCAAAGCTTAATGTTAGGAAGCATTTTATTAAGTCTAGAAACGTTGAGAATGGAGCAGTCAGAGCTCGCAAAGTGTTATGAAGCGAAGCGGCTCCAGCAGTGAAAGCGCCAACAGTGAAGCATTGACAAAGCGTCTTGGAGACGTTTCAGATAAAGATGCTAAGAGAGAAGTTTCCTCAGTAGAAGCGAAGCGCTCTCAAGTCAGCTCACCCAAAGCATCTCTGATATAGAGCTGAAATCAAAGCGTCAATCAGTACAAGTGTGACATGACTCGCAGAATCTAAGTTTGAATTTTCAAACTCTCGGATGTCTGACATCTCACAGAATGAAGCCTACGTGTCATCACACTATTGCACAACGGAAACGGCTACAGTCCAAGAAGTCAAAGTTAGGTAAAGGTGGACATCCCTTCCTAACTCTTACAGACTGACACGCCGAATTATCCGAAAATTAAGGAACACGCAACCTCTTCTCTCTCAACGGGAAGTAGGGTTCCTTACTATAAATAGAAGGAGTTGCACATACACTAAATGTAACGCACGTACAAACGATTCAGGCATTCACATTTGCAAGAACTCAAGCAAATTTCCTTCTAGCACTTAGTTCTTCCAAAGCGCTTCACTTTTAGTGTGTCCTTAAGAACTTGTTTCTTAAGTATTGCAACTACCTCACTTTCTAGGTTCAATCTCTTATATCCGTAGCCTAGACTCTTGAGAATCCTTATCCCTTACTTGTGAGTTCATTGTAAAGGATTCTCATACTTACAAAAATCCAAAACCCCAAAACCCAAGTCTAGAGTGAATAGATTGAGTTGTAAGGTTGTCGAGCTTTTGTGAAAAAGTGTGTTGTTGTAAGGTTTCTCGAGAGCCAGTAAAATCTCTGAGGATTCAAGTGCAAGTTTGTTATTTGCCTTGAATCACTTCCCCTTGGAAGTATAAAACAAGGAGTACCGAGTGAAGGTATTCATCCCGTCGTGGATAGAGTGGACGTAGGAGAGGTGCTCCAAACCACTATAAATTGATCGTCTCTTTACTTTAAGTTATTTATTGCTTTGATTATTCGCATACACACACTCACCTTTTTAATATTAACAAGGTTTTAATTTGCAAGATAAGCTTTAAAGACTCACCACATTCCGTACAATATCACACGAGCGAGAGGCTTTGAAAGCTTCACTTAGCTTCAAAGCGTCTACTCGTTTAAAAGGCTGAAAATTGCAAGAGAAGTTACACTTCTCTACACACGTATTCACCCCCCCCTACGTGTGTAAGCGCCCATCGGGACCAACAAAATATTTTATCTTATTTTTATATATACTAAGAACATTCCATTATATATACATGTGCTTTTAGAAAACTGTTGTTTCCGTTGTTGCCGGATTGATGACTGTCGCCGGTGTTGATGTCTTCGTTGTTGTTCGACATTCTTACAACTTCAACACTTCTTTCATAGCAAACGCAAGATATAATTCGTCTTACGCTTGTTGGTAGGTATGTTTGCTTTAGATATTACAACTCGAAAATACAAATTACAAAATCGGAAACTTATTTTTTCAAAACATTGTCCCAACAAAAACTTGGAGTGATTGATGGCCTACAAGAAATTATGAGAACATCACATTTCATTTGTATCCACTCCATTATTATTTCTCTTATCAAACCACTTTTCATTTATCCCATTAAATCATTAATTAATAAAGCAATTATTAGTTTTTCGATTTTAAGTATATATCGATTCTCTCTTGTAGTTTTCAACTTTTTTTGTTATTGTAGTGCATAACATAAATAAATTCTAAGGCACTGGCAATCATGCAATACTATGAACATTATATGGAATTATCAAACGCAAAGTGGGATTGATTTGATATCATTTAGTTGTTGGTGAAAATAAATATTAAATGGTTAATATAATAAAATTTAATGGAAAATGATTTAATTATTTTATACAAAGCTTAAAGTTGGTATTAACTATTAAGTATTTCCCATCTTCATTCATATTTTGGAAGGAAGAGTATTCCATCCCATCTGTTTTGTATAATTATATATATTTTGTGTATTGACATGTTATATAAATAAATGACACTACCCATATTGTTCTATTGTTTTGATGGAATTGATCAGACTTTCCATAAGCTCTATTTCAAGAACAACATTTTCTCAATTATGCATTCTTGAAATAATTTGAGAAGAAACAAACTCAATATTAAACGTAAGTAATGCCTATATTTTTATAAGTCGCATTCAACTTTAATTCATGTAACGTACGTAGGAGTAATAATTAATTAAAAATATAGAGTATTATATAGAAGAAGAAGAAGAAGAAGAAGAAGAGGAGGAGGAGAAATAATAGTAGTAGGGTTAGTATGTGAAACTGAAATAGAGAATGGTCCCTCCGCAATCAAATCCCTCAGATCCAGTCCTGATTTTAGAATCATGAGATTCCCTTACTACTTTTAATCTTATCATTTCTATCCCTCCAACTCCAATAATAATAAGAGAGCAATAACTTATATATATATATATATAGTGTTTTGATATGCTGCGCGACAATTAATGGGCGACTCGTGAGCGCCACCCTTCTTTCGCAACAACTTCGCTCATTTTTAATTATTCTTCCTTTTCTTTATTCGTTTCTTTTCTCATTTTGCACACATATGTTTTTATAATTATGATTTATGAGTGATATTTATTAATTTTAATTAGAGTTAGTTTATAATATCTCAATTAGGGGTTATAAATTTTAAATTAATTTAAATTAGGGTCCAATTAGGGTTTATAATTTATCAGTTAGGGTTTAATACTTAAATTCTCAATTAAGATCTAGTTGAATCAGAAACGTTCCCCTACCCACTGTGTGTACAATTAATATGCCCACGTCGGTAATTTTTTCCATTTAGGGTTGAGTTTTTTTAGTAGGGTTTAGTTTTTTTTATAGGGTATATATTGAAATTAGTTTATTTATTTATAATAATGTCACGTCATCCGTTGGCACATTAAGTATGCCCACAATGAACATCGGAGTATTACTCCTAATTGAATACTAAATTACTTTAGTTTGTAATTTTTTTAAGAAATCGAGTATAAACATAGAGACATAGTATAAATAAAATTAATTTATAACATGCAAAATTTGAATTAGCATATTAAGTAGAGTAATCATGATGATTCTCCACTCAAATAAGAAAATAAACACATGCTATGAAGCACGAATACGAATACGCGTACGAATACGATAAGATACGCAAATATGTTAATTTTCTAAAAATCAAAATACGAATACGTTAAAAATACGTTTATATTTTTTTAATAATATTTGTATATGGAGTATATTATTAGTAATAATATTATTAGTAGTTTACGACTATCGAAATTTGGATTCGGTGTCATAATATTAGTAAGAGATTAAGAAGTACGTATATCCATTTTGACTACTGCTACTGGCTACTACTATTGAATGCATTTTAGATCTCTAATTTCTCAATTCTACTTGTAACTTGTAAGCAATATTAATAAGCAGCAATTAATGAGCATTGAATAGCAATTAATGATCCCAAAAGCATTTTAAAATTATCGATATAGAAAGCCCATTATATTTTATTTTTTGTGTAATACGTATTTAATATGTTTTTTTAATAAAAAAATAAAAAATATACTAATTAAATAAAAAATACATTTTTAATAAGTATTTTAGCGTATTTTTAGTGTATTCATATTAAATACGTTTTTTCTAGAAATACACCACCAACTAGGCGTATTTGTGCTTCCTAGAACACATGTGAACAAAATGGATAAAAGGAAGAAAAATAAAAAATGAGCGAATTTGTTGCGTAAAGAACGGAAAGAAGACGCGCGCTCACGAGTCGCCCTTTAATAGTCGCTCAGCATATCAGTATTCTATATATATATATATATATATATATATATGAGAGATCACATACAAATGTCTAGTTCTGTGAAAAATAAGAAGAAAATCTGACCGTCTAAATTTCTAGATCAATGGCTAACGTATATCTTCAATTTATCAACATGATAATATTGTATTATTGGTAGAGGGATTATTTATGTAATTTTAGTATTGCTTGCACCCTAAAATCATGGGACTTCTAATCTTAATTCTCACGTATCTTTACGTTTATTGATTATTTGTATATTTTTTTTTTTATCGAAATCCACTCGTCATTTTATCTATAGAGTATATTTGTTAAACTTGGCAAATTCATTATTTTACTAATCTTCTTACAATACTACTTAAGCTAAATAGGATATGTATGTAAAGGTTTTATTCATAAAAATTTGTGTCAGTTTAGTCGAAAATACACCATTACACTTAATATAATTCTAATTCCATTACTCAACTAGCTCAGAACAAGCTGGTAGAAGGATTTCCAGATCAAGTTTTCGACCGAGATCACATCTGTGATGCTTGCCAAGTTGGAAAGCAGACCAAAGCTTCATTTCCAAGCGTGGGAGCTCAATCAACCAGTCGAATTCTTGAGCTCTTCCATCTGGACCTCTTCGGACCAGCCTCTTGAGTATAAACGGTAGAAAGTACACCCTTGTATTTATAGATGATTATTCTAGATTTACCTGGGTTATTTTCATGTATAAGAAAAATGAGATATTAGAGAACCTGCCAGCTCTACTCAGCAAACTATGCAACCAAAAGAAGACTAGCGTCATCTCAATTTGATTAGATTGTGGAACTGAGTTCATCAACCAAATGATCGAATCATACTGCATAGAGAAAATGCATCACTCATCAAACTTCAATAGAACGTACACTGCAATAGAACGACATTGTAGAATGCCGCAACAGATCGCTGAAGGAAGCAACTCGTACAATGCTAAACTAACCCAAGAAGTTCTGGGTAAAGGCCATCAACACGGCCTGCTACACTCAAAACAGATCTGTGATTACAATCCATCATGGGAAGACTCAATACGAGCTGTGGAATAACCGGAAGCCTAAGCTTAAATATTTGAAATCCTTTGGCTGTTTGTGTTACATTCACGACAATGGGAAATCCTAATTAAAAACTTTTGACAACAAAGTTGATCCCGAAGTATTTTTGGGATACTTTGAGACTAGCAAAGTGTTTAGAGTTTTCAATAAGAAGACTTTACTATGGAGGTAACACCTTGTGTTATTTTTGATGAATCTACTTGTCTGTACGAGGAAACCAATATAGATCAACAAGCTGATCAAGGAACAGATTGTGCTGAATCTCAGAACCAAATCATGGATGATATTCTCACCTGGAGTCCAGTTGATCTAGAGGAAGAAGATCAAGCTGATCAGAACATGGCCTCTCAGCAAGGGGGAACAAACGCAACAATATCGAGCTGTACTCAACCATCTGATACTATACAAGCTGCTCCTCCAACTCCAAATCAAGAGACAATTGTGGATCAGTTAGCAGATTAACTAGAATAGTTTAACCCCTTCACTCCTCAAGCTCATCGTCAGTTTGAAGATCTCGTTCAAGAGCCAGAACCTAAAATTTCTAAAGAAGAGCTCACTCGTTGGAGAAGATGGGTTGATGCTCACCCAAAAGAGCTCATTATTGGGAACCCGAGCATAGGTGTGAGAAGGAGAAGACAGATCGGAGAAAGCTGCATGTTAAGCTGTTATCTCTCTCGTGTAGACCCCAAGTATGTCGCCGAAGCTCTCATGGATCCTGACTAGATAAGCGACATGCAGGAAGAGCTCAATGAGTTTAAAAGAAACAAAGTGTGGGAACTCGTAGATCGCCCACAATATCAAGGTGTTATTGGAGTTAAATGGATTTTTAAGAACAAACGTGATGAGACCAGAGAAGTAGTCCGCAACAAAGCAAGATTGGTTGCAAAAGGCTACTGCCAGCAAGAAGGGATAGACTATGAAGAAACATTCACGTTTGTGGCCAGATTGGAGACCATCAGATTGTTTCTCGCTTATGCAGCACATCAAAGATTCAAAGTCTATCAGATGGATGTCAAGAGCGCATTCCTCAATGGAAGTCTATGTGGAACATCCTTCTGGTTTTGAAGAAGGAGATCAAAGCAAGGTCAACAGATTATACAAAGCAATTTACAGGCTGAAGCAAGCTCCCCGAGATTGGTGTGAGACCTTGTCAATGTTCTTGCTAGAATCAGGATTCAAAAGAGACAGAATCGACAAAATATTATTCACTATCAAAGTGAAATAACATATCCTTTTAGTACAAATTTATGTTGATGATATTGTATTTGGATCAAAATCTCAATTCTTGTGTGATAGGTTCGGACAGCTCATGAAAGATGAGTACAAATGTCCATGATAGGCGAAATGAATTAGGCTTGCAGGTTAAGCAATCCAGTGAATGTATCTTCATAAGCCAGACTAAATACACAGACGAACTCACTGACAACTTTAGTATCAAGGATAGGAAACCTGTTATAATTCCAAGGCTAGCAAATGGGAAGATCGATCTAGATCCAGAAGGAAAACCAGCCAACATAACTCAGTACAGAGGGATAATCAATTCTTTACTTTATTTAACTACTAGTCGACCTGACATCTATTTTGCAGTAGGAGTGTGTGCTCGTTATCAAGCTAACCTAAAAGAATCTCACCTAGAAACTACAAAGAAGATTCTTCGTTACGTGAAAAAAACTGCTAATCTCAGTTTGTGGTATCATTGTGATGATAATCTTGAGCTAACAGGCTACTCAGATTCAGATTTTGCAGGTTGTAAGCTTGATAGGAAGTCTACATCACGAACCTGTCAATTCCTTGGCAGCAAGCCGATCTCTTGGTTTTCCAAGAAACATACTTTAGTAGCCACATCTACTATAGAAATAGAATACATGGCAACAGGTAGCTGATGTGCACAAATTCTCTAGCTCAAGCAACAACTCAAGGATCTTCTGCAACACCTCGAGTGCCATCACAATCACTCAGAACCATGTTCTCCATACCAGATGCAAGCACGTTGATGTGATGCATCACTTTATAAGAGATCTTATGGAGAAGAATGATGTGGTGATAGAGAAGATTCACACTGACATTCAACGAGCTGATATCTTGACAAAGCCACTTCAAGAAGAACGATTCAAGATGCTCTGCGGAAATCTAGGATTACTAAGTGTTACCTAGCAGATCGATCTCTCCATCTCTCCATAATAGCACGTGTCTCTCAGATCATTCTCTCCAGAACGACCTCCGCTTGACCTATCGTTCTCTTCAAAATACCAGATCAATATTTGAGGGGGAACCAGAGATTATGTATCGATCTCTGTTTCTTTATAACTTCTATCATACACTATAAATGTAATCAATAAAATTTACTAATCCATGTGTTTTATTATTTATTAGTGAGAAAGCACTGGATACGAAAAGGCTCACCTGACATACAAATAGACATCTCTCACGTTATCCCATAGAATTTCAAAGGTTTAAACTCTGGAACCGAGGCACATTTAATTCAGAGGCAAAAAGGCACAATTGTTCAACATCAAAGTACAACGCGTCCCACTCAACCTCACTTCCACATGCAAAGCCACTCGCATATGTTTCAGGGAAGTTATCTGAACCGTTAATTTTCGCAAATCACAACCGTTGATTTCTCTTATATAATTATGGTAACTGTTGCACTTTCATTTTTTATCATTTCTACAACTGCTCTCTCTGAAAATTTGCCATTTTTAAAACTTGAAAAGCTTTCAAAACCCTCAAATTTTTCACTAATCTTTCTCGATTTTTTATCAGAAATGGCCGCCGAAACCTCTACCTCCGGTTAATCTACTTTTGGTCGAAGAAAGCCTATCAGATTACTCCAAAAATCATCCAAGAGCAAGTTGTTGCTCTTAATTCTTTTGAATATGCAGAACTTGATTCGCTCTTCTCTCTGATTACTAAAAGTAAGGAATTCCACAACATTATCACTGCGAAGTAGGCACTTTTCTTGCCCCGTCAAGTCGCCGCATTTCTTTATACATGGAAGGACCTAGAAGATTTGACCCGAGCCACCATCTGCCTACCGGCAAAAGATCTAAAGTTGTGCAAGCGCATCAATGTTCTGGATCTAATAGTCTCTGGATTCTGCATCCAGAACTCCGGTACAATGATTCTTGAAGAAATTGATACTTCTATTCTGGAAATTATGTATCGAGAGAGATAGTGATGATAGGTGGAGTTTTTGCAGAGAAGGCCTTTTTGCGGAATTCGCTCAAGCCCAAATACAGACTCCTCTGTGATTTCATGCAGAAAGTGTTTCTTTCTCACTCCGGTACGTATAATTCTGTCATTCATTACAAATTTTGGATAATGGCCTGCTGTTGTTAGACATTTGGATGTGAACTGGGCTCCAGTTCTTCTTGCCCTGCTGAAAGAAGAGTCTGAGCAAGTTGAAGATGTTCTTGATGAACAAGGGCACACATCGGTGAATGTAAAAAGAACGCTTCATCTCTATACCAAGATCAGCTGGATAATCTTGAAGAAATTCCCTCAAGAGACGAGCTGGAAAGATGCATTGCCCTTCAAGAAAAGAAGGTCATGCCCAAGGAAAGTAGATAGCTCGAGATGGCATTGGGGATTGCCGATGAGCTATTCTGAAAAGCCAACAATCCCATTGTCCGAGCTCACCTCATCAAGATAGGGCAATCCAACCCGAGTTGGACTGTTGGCGATGAGCGCGACCCTATTGTTGGGAGGGCTATGTGGCCATAATGACATTTATAAGATTTTCCTGAGCCCACCAAGATAAGTACAGTTACGGGCAAGTCTAGAGTCAATCATAGGGAGTCGTATTTGGTACAATTTTCATAAACTTATCACAAAGAAAAATGATTTGGAGATTTTGCTATCTACGTGGGCACTGCAGAGACTAAATAAAAGCATTAGTAATAAAAAGAAAGAAAATAATAAATATAAAGGCAATCCAGATTTGGCAAGCAATTCGTATATAACTTAAGGTTATGTCATTTGACTGAAATGGGGTAATTCAATCTACGTATGTATGTCATCGGTTATAGGCAAGGTGTGTACGCTCCCCTTTCATTGCCACATCACCAATGATTGTCACGCGAGCTACACATATACATGCTCAGTTGATCCTTTCAATATTGGCACGAAGTAGAATCAGAATGTCATGTCCACGCCGTAATTTGGGACTCCGTTTCCAACCCTCTTAGATTAAGCAGCCTCTTACATATGCCCTTGACCTTAACCTAGGGATCCGTGCAGGTTCTGATCTCCGACATGTAGCATAACGGCTTTAGATCAACCCGAGCTGGTCAGGCCTCTTACAAGACCACCAGCATGCTGATGCTTGCATGCACTCATGAGGACCCGCCCTATGAACGCCCACAACAACGCTAGCCTTAAGGACCATGAAGTGCCTACGTGACTTACCAAACTACCTTGATCTACAAGAATCCGCTTTTGCCCAGCTTACATATGGCCCTCAGTATCACCGTGACCAAGTGAACTACTTTGAAATAATGCCAGCATGCAGGGAACGCCCATATATAGATCGGCATGCATATTTTAGCCTTATATGCATTTAATCAAGTGTGCATATATAAGTCATCCTTGCCAAACCCGGATCAATCGATTTAGCTAGACATAATGTAAAGTACAGAAAAGTAGAGTGCTAGAAAAGTAAAAGACATAATGTAAAAGACTAAGTATAAAAGCTAAAAGTAAAATGGCATAATTCCGGCAAGGTCGCCGATGATAAAAAGTATTTGCCCCAAAATGGGGACTTAACAAGAAAATAAAAGTGTATATGGGACTTCCTATCTCTCTAACTATCCAACTACTCTACTAGGAATGTCTAGGAAGTCTAACCTCGAAATGATATAGGAGGAAGGTATTTATAGAGTACAAGTTCACGGGCCGAAGCCCTAACCCACAGACGGGCCTTCACAGATTCAGGCTGCTGACGTGGGCATGTGGCGGATCTAGCGGGTCTGGATAAGGAAAGCTTCTATAATCCTTTTCATGCTGAGAACCTGATTTCCCGCCTGAGAATCTATGTGATAATGGCAGATTGACTGCGCATAATTTCTGAGATAACAGACGATTAACTGCGCATGATCTCCGTCTTTCCTTTTATAGCTCGGGCTTATCCATCTGCATCACCAAATGGCACATTCCGTGCCCTCGAACTGTCTCTATCCACATGCTGCTTCATTACTTCAATTCTGGTCCCCGTCATGCCCTCTTCAAGTGTTCTTCTCTTTTGGTCTGGATTTATGTGGTAGTTCTCTGGCAAAGTGGTACTACAGTCTCCCGGATCGGGTATTCACACCCTCTTGTGTACTGAACTACTTCAACTCATTCTCGAGCTTGTGCCAAAACTGAATACGTATAAATTTGCATCTTTTCCTACACCAAAATGCCCATTACCGGGTTTTCCTGTACAACCAAGTAAAGTGCTCTCCCAAGCACAAACACATGCACAAAAGACTCGAAAAAGGACTAAAATTAAACTCTAAAAGACACAGAAAAAGAGCACATTTTTGGGCTCGTCATATACGCACACACTTTGGTCATGCTTGCCCTCAAGCATATGGTACATAGAACCCGAGAGAGAGAAAGAAGAAAAGAGAAAAGACAAATGAAAAAGACACGATAAAAGACATATTATTCTTAAGACTGCAAGTAATATATGTTTAAACATGCCCACAATAGATCAGAGATGCAATGTTGAGCTTCTAAGGTTTTATATTCCTCTCCACGCTCATCTCTCAAGTGTTTAGGGTATATATATATATTTGTGCTCGACACTTTATTAACATGGGTTGCTACCATAGTCTTGCTCATCCTCTTAGAAAAACCAGCTAACACTTATCAATAGGTCTTTATTTTGGTGGTAATGGGGCTTATGACAATGGGTAGGAAGTATTTGGGAACTGGGATAAGGTTATAGATCAGCACTAACATGGGCATTTTGCCCTGTTTTTCTTCTTCCATTCCTTGCCTTTCTTTCGGTCTTAGGCACACCACTCTAGACTTTATATATATTTTTCTTTTTTCTTTTCTTTTTGTCCAATCCAACCTTTTTTCTTTTCTTTTCTTTCATTTTTTTTATACACCCTTGCAGCTTGGGCATTATATGACACTTTATCTAGGTGTTTATTTTCTTGGCCCATTTGTTTTTTTCTTTTCGGCCCTTACTATTTTTCCACCTTATTTCTCCTATCAAATGCCAAGTCCTCTACGACCAAATTTGGAACAATACAATCCAAGTATTTAAGTGAGATAGAAATAAATCGATCAGGCTTAAAGGGGCTAATCCAGGGAAAAATTGCAAGGGTTTTATCATTTTCGCTCAGTGGGCTATGAAAGAAAAGTTTGCCGAAATCATTTCAAGTGTCCCAATAGTTCAATAGGGTCTCGATGAGAAACATGAGCAAGTTCTAGAGCAAGCACCAGTTGAGAGTCATAATCACACACAAGAAAGAAATACCGCGTGGGCATGATGTTGCAATTTAAAGCTCAAAAATCTCACAATGGTTACACTCAACATGCATTCGTCATCCCTATCATGATCATGGCATAAATGAACATATAAAACTTGCACCGAAAGAATAATATACTTGCTTGACTCGATTTAAAGAATGGCTAGGCCTACCACACATACACTTTACATTTAGCAAAGTGTCTAAGCAAGAGGCTCACAATTAGATATGAAAGAAAATGGGCACCCCCACCAAAATAGGGTTAGGGTGACCGACTCCATGGACTCGATCATGCAAGAATCAAATGGTACCTCCCTCCCACACACACACTTTGCGTTAAGTAAAGTGGGCAAAAAGTGGGGCACCGACTCAATCAACATACAAAAATGGGCACCCTCCTCCATACACACACTTTGCGTTTAGCAAAGTGGTGGATGGCAAGGGTGACCAAAAAAATCAAAAGGACAAAACAAAAAACCTAAACTAACAAAAATGGAGGGTAATTTACTTGGAGGAAAGAGGGACGTACCCGATGGCTTGAGGTAGTCCTTGAGGGTCCGATGCATTTCCTTCACAGTGGTTTCCAGTTCGGTGATCATGCTGTCCACTTTTTCTTCTAGGGCTTTGATGAGGCTGCTCTCCATGTGTGGTTCCGGAGTGGCTGATGTTCTTCTCTCACCTATTGATGATTCGAGGTGGGAGGTCTCTTGCTGTGTGTTGTCCTTCTTGTTGCCCAGCTACTACTGCTGCAAAGTTGACCTTTTTGCTGTGCTTCATACACCACAGCAAGAACAACTTGTGTTGAGAGGTAGCTTTTTCCTCTCCGTTTCTACCTCAAGATCGCACCCACCACGTTGTTGTTGGTGTAACACTCCCCTTTGAAACTCATTTCCAAGTCAAGTCATTTGAGAATTTGTGAAGATACCAATTTAACCTTAAGTGTGTAAAATGCCTACTGACACTTGTTATTAAACTCCCAGGGCACATTGTCTTGGAGTAGACGTGTCATGGGCTAAGCAATCTTTACGAAATTCCTCATTAATTTTTGATAAGGCCCCACTCGACTAAAGAATTCCTTTAGCTGCTTGATCAATGTGGGTTCCGATAGCTTTATGATGGTATCCATTTGGGCTCGGTCGATTCGGATTCCCTTCCTCGAAACAGTATGGCCTAGAACCTTGCCCTCTCTTACTATAAAATGACATTTCTCATAATTGAGAACTATTCCTCTCTGGAAACATCTTCACGAGACCATCTCGAGGTTCTCCAGGCATTCTTCAAATGAATTTTCATGGACCACGAGCTTGTCCATGGAAGACTCGACACATATTCCCAATAGATCATTAAAAATGCTCAGCATGCATCGTTGGAAGGTGCCCGGGGCATTGCATAAGCCAGGTGGTATCCGATAAAATGCAAATGTCCCCTCCATGGGCACAAGAATGTTATCTTACCTTGGTCTTCCTCAGCCACATCCACTTGCAGAAACCCAGAATATCCATCTAGGAAGCAATAGTATTTGCTTCCTGCTACCTTTTCCAACATTTCACTTATGAGAGATAATGGAAGGTAGTTCTTAAGGTAGCTCGTGGTAGTCCGTATGGAACTGCCCTTCTGGTTAAGACTCCGTGGGCATCATGTATACTGGGCTTAGCCATTCGCTCTCCTCCACAGGGTAGAAGATGTCTTTATCGTGTAACTTAAGAATTTCCTTCAGCATTGCTCACTCCATGGCTAGATCCATCGGGCTTTGGGTATGTTTTGCATCTTTATCCAATGGTATCCAATGTTGGCGTACCTTGGTTGGCTTTATGCCATCGAGGTTGGCTAAGATCCAACCAATTGCTTCTTTATGATTCGACAAAACCTCCCGCATTCGATCTTCTTCTGCTTAATTCAGCTCTGAATTGATGATGACGGGCATTGTCTCTTTTTTCCAAAATAGATGTATTTGAGGTGTATGGGAAGAGACTTGAGCTTTAGTTTCTGCGGAATGATCATTGAGGGCATCATCATTTCATCTCCAGTCCTCGTCATTGGTAGAGGTAAAGGCTATTGCGGAGGGCTTTCTTGTTTAGCTCGAAGTAGTTTGAGAGCTTGCCTCTCTTGATATGTGCCGTCTGGATCCTTTCTCCATACCTTCTGGATTACCTTTCGCAAAGGATCCTCAATGGTGATCATTGGGAGCATCTCCACCCCCACTTCAACTCGATCAGTGTGACCAAGTGTCGCCTGCTCTCTAGTGTTTTGCGGGTGCTGCATGCCTTTGAAGATGTTGAAGGTCTCCTTCTTGCCATTGAATTCAAAAGACAGCATGACCATGTCGTAGTCTATCTTCTCAGTATCAGAGTAGGTTGTTTTCGAGTTTTTCCTATGTCAAGGACATAGAAATCAGCTAGGAAGACCAATTCTCCAACCTTTATGAGAGCATCCTCTAATATCCCTCTGGATAAACAATTTGCAAGTTGAATGACCATGCCAGTGTTCCGGACTGGCCCCATTATTTCCTTATTAAATATCGAAAAGGGCATCACATTGATTGATGCGCGCCAAGTTGAGCATAACTTTCTCAATCCAGACATCTCTAACCTCACAGGGCATAGAGAACATGCCAGGGTCTCCACACTTTTCTGGCAGCTTCTTTTAAATGATCGCGGATACTTTATCCCCCATCATGACTTTTGCCTCGTTGATCCGCCTTTCTTTCTTCAAGCAATAATCTACCAATAGCTTCACATTTTTTAGACTTGTGTCAGCAAGCGAATGCTAATTAATTCATTTTTTTTAATTCCGAAAAATTCAATTTTATAAGACTATCCCGCCGTAGGTAGGTGATATCGATATAAAATTATTTTTTATTTAATTCTTAAGAAGTTTAACCCAATGAAATCCATAATTAGCATCTCCGAAGGGATACATTTGTGTCAGCAAGCGAATGCTAATTAATTCATTTTTAAACCAATTCTGAAGGTTAGATTAATTAGAATTTTCAAAAATACAAAATTAATCGAAATTTAAAATAAATATTAAACCACTTAGTAATTTAAACCAAGGTTTTTAAATCATTTTTCAAGCATAGCATATAAATAAAAATTGCGAATAATTAAACAATATGCTATCCACCACATCAAATAAAATTAGCGCATAATAATTAATAAAATAAATTATCCAATTATCATGGCCTTCAATTATCTTCGAACGGGCTTGAAAAAATTTGAAGTAGGTCGTTGGAACAAAATTGCGGGCTGAGAAATGGGCCTAGGGCTCAGCTCGTTAGGGTTTGAGAAACCCTAACCACCAACTCCAGCTATCACCGTCTCCTCCAGCCGCCACCACCGCTGCCATCTTCATCGCCCAGGTCTAGGAAACCCGCCCACTGGAATGGCGCCGCCGGGAGTCGCCGGAATCGTGACTCGAATAAGCACCGCTGCAACCGCCATCGTTAAATCACAACAGCAGCAACTGCTGCCTTTTCCATCATCATCACCGGTCTTCCTCTCCCAAGCCGACGTCCAGCAATCATCATCGTCCACGAGGGACATCGGATGACCGCCCATCAGTCACCGGGAGCTCATCTGAAATGCTGCTGGAATCAGCACCGCTACCATCGCCGTCGTAGAATGCGACAGCCACTATTGCTGCTGTTTCCACCGATGTGTCATCGTCCTCTACCTCTAGTCATTGTCCAGACATTCACCGGAGTTCAAGAGAACCTTGGTGTGCAGCCATGCACCGCTGGCCGTCGCAGAACAGCGGCTGTATGCCGCCACCACAGCTACTTCCGCGACTGTCTGCTGCTGCTCTAGGGTACCACTGGCATCGAGGAAGTAGCCACAACAGCCGCTGTGGTGCCGGCGAGTAACAACGATCAGGATTGGACTATGATCGATCACACCATCGATCGCCGCCACAGCTCCACCGCTGTTGTTCTCCCTCTGTCCGCATGCCCATGTTGCTACTCCACACGCCCTCGTCATCAAGAATTGATCGCGGTGGCTGCTGTACCGTCGATGAAGCAAGAATTTTGTGGTAAGGCCGAAAACCCTATCATGATTCTATCCCCGTCGTAGCGCCGATGCGTCGATTTCAACATCCGACAAAGGATGTTAATTTCTCCTCCACCTCTAGTTTCCATGTTTGATATGTTCTCCGATCATGGTTACTCGCTGATCAATTACAAGAATTGGAACAATTATATCGAAATTACAAAAATTATGAAAATTAAATTCCTATTCTAACACGATCAACTATCGTGTGATTACAAACGCAACCACAAATAGGCTGATTTTAATACAAAATTAAAACCAAAAACATTCATATTAACCATGATAATCGGATCTCTACAAAACAAGATTTGCATCCAAGAACAAATAATATGAAACATATAATCACAATTAATTAAATCAACAGAGCCGATTTGGCTCTACTACCAATTGTTAGAACGGGAACCGTATCGGATGTTAATTTAATTAAATACAGATTATATTAACATAATTCACCGCAGATCTTAAAGCAAAAACATATCTGAGAATTATACCTATTTGTGTTGATCCGGTGGAATTTGAGTAGAGGAAAAGATCTTCCATGCACTAGATCTCTGCACACGAGATCTAGCTCTTTTTATGTAAACCTCAAGATCTTCTAGAGTATTCCCTAGCAATGAGAAGAATTTTGAGTGGGCAAAAATTCTCCTTCTCTGCCCACTTAGTAATGCCACCTCCCCACTTCCCAGATTTCTGAATCTGTGAAATCACGTATGTTCACTGTATCCACTTATCCCTTGTTTATAAGATAAGAAATGGAGTAGTAGACAAGTTAGGGTTTAGGTTTAAGGTACTGGGCCAGGCTATGCTCTCTTGGGCTACTCTAGGGATCTTAAGGAGGAGTTGGACTGGGCCTCCCAATATAATTAAATAATCCAAGTATTCTTCTGGCCCCAAATACTTTATTTAATTATATTAATATTATAGCCATTTCACTACCGTCCAATCCCAAATTAATACATACCGGGCTCGTTTTTGAATTATATTATTTCCCGTGTTTAAGCTACTGACTACTTTAATTAATTAATCTCTAAACCGAGAGTAGTACCCTCTCGACCTCATTATTATACTGGAATAAATTCCACTAGAAAGATTTGATATAATAATCCTTAGAGCGCCTCAAGGGGACATCATCAACTCGGAGCACCGAAACACGATTTCTAGCTATAATATTAATTATCATACTTATAATATTATTACCCAAAATACCGAGATTATTTGAGTTGCGATAACTCTCACTCATTGATAAATCAAAGTAATAATAATTATAAATGTATAATTGAATATTATGACAACTAGAATTAAGAAATAATAATCGTCCGAGATGTCAAATCATTTATTAAGTCAGTATAAAAGGATATATCTCATCGCAATCCTGTTCAATGCAACTTTGGATGCATCAGTATAAGCTAATAGCCAAGACCAACTAATATCAAACATTATACTACAACCTTAACAAGTAATTTGTCCAAGATTACTTAGGTTGCGAACACCATTTAACTATATAAGAATGTGATAATATGATCTTACGTGCGACCACCCACACCATATTACCTATAATATATAGTACTGGATATTTATTTGTATAACCATAACACGAATACAAATAATATGACAATATTTATTTCCTTTAAACATGAAGATACAATTAATATACATGCATAAAAGTATGCTTTGCAGTATATAACCCCAACAAAGACCACTCCTCGAGGCAAACCTCTGTAGCGCAGGCTCGTCGAAGAGATGGAGGAGGATGAGACTGAGGAAGATTGTGCTCATACTCCTCCGGTCACCCTGCTCACGAAGATCGTGCTGAGTCCTCTCTTCGTTCTCCCTTAGTGGAAGAGGTACCTTACTTCCCTCCTCGTGCTCCACCTGTATTTGAGCAACCGACTTAGGATGCAAACGATTAGTATAAGAGCTCCGCACAAGCTCTTGTTGATTCTTTGAAGGAAGCAGCCGCCCTCAAGGTCCTTCAATCTCTTCTGAGAATTGATTTACTCCCAAAGATGTGAAATTTGGCCAACCGTCTTCTGTTCTATTTGGATGTGAGGGACTGCGAGATGTTTGTTCTTCAAGATCTCATATCTGTCTACTTCTTCGCCGATCTGAAGAAAGATAAATCGGAGCTCAAGACCATTCTGGATTTATGCCCCGTGGAAGAAGCTTGATTGAGGTTTAGATCGAGGCTTCTTGCTCATATGAAGATGGAAGCTAGAAGCTTGACATCGATCGGAAGATGTACTATGAGAACGTGCCCAATCTCTACAATGATTCGTGTTTACCAGAATACATGGATACTTCCATCGTTCTCAATACGGCTCATTTCTCATCAGCTCGTGAGCCATCTGTAGTTGGTGATCAATCAGGTGAAGCAGGCTGCTCGCCTCCTTGTACCAAATCTTGAAAGTAATCCACTGGAGGTACCAAAAACATCTTATTGACATTAAGGGTTCCATAGAGATCGGGGAGATCTTCACTCTTGGTGCCACTCTAGCAGGTCATGTCCTACAACAGGTTGAGCCAGTTAAGACTGCTGCCAACCCCTCTATTTCCAAATAGCAAATAGAAGATCTTGTCTGCAAGCTTGCTGAAGATATTCTCAGTACGTTCGACAACACCGCTATTGAAACTATCTGTGATTCTCTGAAGGCTCTCGATCTTAGCCTTCGCGGGAAGATAATCAACAATAAGAAATATCTGAAGGAATCCATTCAAATTGTCAGTAACTATGCCGAGCCAAGCATCACCTCTATGATGGAGTTTGTAGGCAAACTACATGATGATCTAGCCAGTGCAGAAATGAGTCTTGGACAACAAATTGATGGCATCCAAGAGAAGGTCAAGGAGCAGGGCAGTGGAAGCTGCCAAGGAGGTCGTTAAAGAATTGGTGAAGTAAGCTGCAAAAGATGTTGCAAGTGAGGAAGTGACTAACTTTTCAGTTAATCATCTCCAAGATCATTTGAAGCAGCTGCTTCTAGGTCTGCACAAGTCAGTAAATGTGCCCAATCAATGTGACGTCATTGACATGGATGTTAGATGCAACTAGATCGAGGAAGAGCACAAGAAATTGGTCTCCTAAGTCACTCAGTCGGACTCTACTGCTAACAAGGCTACTAAGGATATCTAGGCTAACATCACTGCCCTATTTAATAATCAAGCTACAATGCAAGGTGTTTGGATAAACTCAAGAATGAGAATGCCTCCCGGGAGCTCATCATCAAAGAGCTCCTTTTTGATAATATCTAAAAAGGGGAAAGAAGGGAAACAAGAGCAAGAAGGCAAGCGGCATCTGCCTAAGAAGCAGACCGTTCGCCAACTAAAGAAGCAGTTAGTGAAGAAAAAGATTGCACCTCGTCCTCCTCCAGCCTCATCCTCTTCAGGTCCAAATCAAGACATTCCAAGAAAAGATATTTAGAAAGAGACTAAGGAAGAAGTTGACAAGAGGAAGACTGCTAGTGAAGCTCGCCTGATCAAATAGATGCTAGATGCGGGCATATATATGGAAAATGACACGAATCTAGAGATACAACAACATTATGTGGCTAAGCTTGCCAGGGAGGAAGTAAAGAAGAAAGCTGCGTCAGCCTGATCATCTCACTGCCATAACATTTTGAAGTTTGCTCTTGATCAACCAGTGTATCAATCTGTATGGGTAGATACATCAGACATTCAGCTGTGGGCTGATCTGGTTTACATATTCATTCTGAAGCACTACTTCATCCAGGATTCTGAGTTTGCTGGTGACACTGAGCAAGTTTTTGCTAAGTATTTGGATGAGCATCCAAATCAGCAGCTTGTCCATCGGACTCGCTCCTATGCAGCTCGCAATAATGTGCAGATCAGGGCTCCTGCTAAGGCTTTCTTTAGCCCGTCCACGATCAGGGACACATATATTCCAGATCGATCTGTGATGCCTTAGGAATTATTTGTAAAGTGTTTGGTTTTGATGTCATAAAAAAATAGAAAATTGTTGGGAACCCTCTGCATTTGATTTTGATGATGTTTTTCGAAAGCACACTTAAACTTATTCACTATTTTCTAGAATTTAGATTGATAGGAATGATTTGATCTTGTTTAGCACAGATCGATAAGCTTACATTGTATAGGACAAATCAATCACACTTGTAAAGGTTAAAATTGTGTTAACGATCTTGCCTATAGGAGATCGTTCTGGCAATCTGTTCCATAGTTAATATGTTAGTAGAAGACTAGCTGCTCTACCTTGAAGATCGCAAGCGTGCTGGTTCTCTACTTCTCGAGGTCGAGCTGATCTGTTGACTGCCACATCAGCTTCTAGCTAGGATGAATCCCAACGGCTAATTCTGACACTCCAACTGCTAGTATTAAAATTCTATGCCTATAAATACTTCAGCCATTCCAGAGTTCAAGTACAAGAATTTCATTTCATTAAGCCAAAACTCTGCAGAAATTTCAAGCTATCAAAGCAACTTCTACACTCGAAATCCAAGAGAATTCCCAAGTGTTAATATTCAAGATTTATGATTCTGGAATCAATTCGAGTTTTTGAAGTAATTATTGCTGCTTAAGAACTCCACATAAACTCTCTCCTCAATCAAGTTTGTCTTGTCAAGAAGAATAAGTTTTGTTTGTCTTCGCCATTGATGAGATGTTCAAGCTCTGCAACTGAAGGAGTTCGTTAGTTTATTTTAGCAAGTTTAGGTAAGAAGGTTGTAAGGGTCACGACCCAAAACTCATGCATAATTTCTATCGACAAACTGACAGAGATTGAGTCTGGTACTCAACCAGTATAAACAAGAGAGAGGTGAATCCAAGTTTAAAGGATTTTCAGATTCGACAGAATCTGACATGGACGTAGGGAAGTTTCCCGAACCACGATAAATTGATTGTGTCGTTCTCTCTCTTTCTCTCTCTCTCTCTCTCTCTTATTTATAGTCAGTCTCTTTATTTGATCACTAACCTTTATACATTGAGCATTCATTCATATAAACAAGCTGCTAAGAATACTTTAACTTCAGAAGAATTCTCTAAAAGTTTCCAACATATCACCAACTTCCACATAACAGATCGATCTTGATAAGTATAGCAGATCGTTTGCTTTAACTGAAGAGATCGAGATGTTCTCTAATACTCAATCTGACCTATCGAGCTGGTTTGTCAAAACTATCTGAATTCAAAAAACTGTTAGAGTTTGGTGCATTCCCCCCCTCCCAATACACCAAATAACTATTTCCGGGACCAACAAGAATTAATCTTTCAAGTAGAAGAAGTTCACCCATCTTCGACATTGCTAAGAACTATTAAGCTCTGCAAGTGAAAAAGATCAAGTGTAGTATCTAGCTTGTTCATTAGAAAGTGTAAAAAAGGTTGCAGGGTCACGACCCATAACTCGTGCTTGACCGAAGTCTAAAGATTGACAGAGGTCAAGGCTGGTACTCAGCCAATATAGACAAAAGAGTGGTAAATCAAAAGTATAAGATTTTCAGATACGGCAGGTATCTGACGTGGACATAGAGACTTTTCCCGAACCACGCTAAATCGATTCTCTCTCTCTCTCTCTCTCTCTCTCTCTCAAACTCTTTACTTACAGTCGATCTTGTTTATCTCTCACTAACCTTCATTCATTGTTGGCGATGTGCCGTCCCGTTGTTGGAAAGGCTACGCAGCCAAAATGATATTTATAAGATTTTCCAGAGCCTAACAAGGTAAGTACAGTTACCGGTAAGTCCATGGTTGATCCATGGGCAGTCGTATTTGGTACACCTTCCATAACCTTCTCATAAAGAAAAGGGGTTTGGAGATATTGCTATCTATGTGGGCACTAAACTTCAGAGAACACCCATATATATAGATCGGCATGCCCATTTAAGCCTCATTGGCATTTAATCAAGTGTGCATATATATGTCATCCTCGCCAAACCCGGATCAACGGATTTAGCTAGACATAATGTAAAGTGCTAGAAAATTAAAATACATAATGTAAAAGACTAAGTATAAAAGCTAAAAGTAAAATGGCATAATTCCGGCAAGGTCGCCAGTGATAAAAAGTATTTGCCCTAAAGTGGGGACTTAACAAGAAAGTAAATGTGTATGTGGGACTTCCTACTACTACCAACTAATTGCCACACTACTGTCCTACGAAGTCCAACCTCAAAATGATGCAGGAGGAGGGTATTTATAGAGTACAAGTTCACGGGCCAAAACCCTAGCCCACCACGGGACTTTTCGGTTGGGCCGCTGGTGCAGGCACATGGCAAATTCTAATAAGAAAAGTTTCTAGAAGACTTTTCATGCTGAGAAGCTGATATCACGCCTGGAAATTGATGGCCTCAATCTACATGATAACGGAAGACTAACTGCGCATGATCTCCGCCTTTACGTAAATAGCTCGGGCTCATCCATCCACATTACTAGCTGGCACGTTCCGTGCCCTCGAACTATCTCTATTCTCCTGGTGCCTACTTCCTTCAATTTTGGTTCCTGCCATGCCCAATTCAATTGTCCTCCTCTTTTGGTCTGGATTTATGTGATAGTTCTCTGGCATAGAGGCACTGCAGTCTCCTGGATGGGGTCTTCATGCCCTCTTGTGTACTGAGCTGCTTCAACTCTTGCTTGAATTTTATGCCACAATTGAATGCGCCTCAATTTACATCTTTTCCAGCATCAAAATGCTTGTTACCAGGTTTTCCTGTCCAGCCAAGTAAAGTGCCCTCCCAAGCACAAACACATGTAGAAAAGACTCGAAAAATAACTAAAACTAGACTCTAAAAGACCTAACAAAAGAGCATATTTTTAGGCTCGTCAATTGTGCTCAACATCATTCTTATTAAAACGAACTGCTAAGAACACTTCAACACAAAGAATTTTCCAGGAGTACCAACAGACCACCAACTTCCACACTGTAAGATCGATCTTGAAAAGCTCAGCAGACCAACTGCATAAGCTCGATAGTTTGACCTTATCTGATAAATCGACCTGATCTCATTTGTTTTAAAATCAAAAACTGTTAGAGAATGGTGTATTCTCCAATACACCAATCAACTATTTCTGGGACTAACAAAATGTAATGAGCTTCGAATAAATTTTATCTTCACGGGTTATGGACAGAAGGACAAAGCTACTCAAACAAGTTTGTGATATGCCGATCACCGAGGAGTCACTAATATGATAATTTGACGTAATCAAGCATATCAGGAGCCCTAGTGTATCAATCAAGCTGAAACACTGAAGCGCGTATGTTAATTCTTATTCACTAATCATCATCAGAGCAACAACGCAATGAATGCATCATTCTAGTGAAGAACGACATTGTCAGTCAGTTGGAGCGCACTGATGGAATCAATCGAAGGTACTACACTGAAGAAGAACTTAGCTGATGTATATATTCACTACAAGAAAATTGACCTTTTGCGACATACGTGCATGCGACATTACAAACATGAAATTATGACACTTATGATTTGAGTGTCGTATATTTGCGTCAAGTGTGCATCATGAAATTATAGTGTTTCTATTTTGCAACAGTAATGCGTCACTTAGTTTTGTGTCTCGTAATTACAACAATTTATTTGCAACACTTAAATTGAATGTCATAATTATACTTCACATTTGGAATAGGGTTGCATTTTGTGTCGTATCTTAGCGTCCAACATGCATCATGAAATTATTATGTCACTATTTTGCGACAATAATGTGTCACTTAGCTTTGTGTCTAGTAATTACTACGATTTATTTGCGACACTTCAATTGAATGTCATAATTATACTTCACATTTGGAATAGTGTTGCATATTATGTTGTATATTTGCTTTCCATGTGCATCATGCAAATATTGTGTCACTATTTTGCGACCGTAATGCGTCACTTAGTTTTGTGTCTCATAATTACAACAATTATTCTGTGACACTTCAATTGAATGTCATAATTATACTTCACATGTGAAATAGTGTGTCATTTTGTGTTGTATATTTGCATCCAATATGTGTCATGATAATATTGTGCCGCTATTTTATGATAATAATGCGTCACTTAGTTTTGTGTCTCGTATTTACAACTATTTATTTGTGACACGTCACTTAAATGTCATAATTACACTTCACATTTGAAATTGTGTTGCATTTTGTGTCCTATATTTGCATCAAATATATATCATTGTGTCACAATTTTATGACACACGTGAGACATTTTTATTTATGTCTCTAAATACTATAGTACGGAGTATAATTTATTGGTAGTACATTAATAGTGCAACACATTTAGAATGTAATACATTTAATAGCATATACTTACATTAATTGTGTATTTTCTGAATATTGTGCCACAATTCCACGATATTAATAAAATAATTATTCTTATAATTTGAATTGCGAAAAAGTTATTTGTGGCACCTTAATGAAATATTGTATTTAATTATATATTTCAAACAGTATTTAAAAGTTACTCTATGACAAAATGACTCGATATTATTAACATGTGGCAATTAAATTTTATTCATGTTTTAATAGTGATGACCGACTATGAAATTATATTAAGTTGTCACGATAATGAATTTACTCTCGTCCCTTACTCCCTTTCAAGTTTCTAATATTATTCTTTCTTTTTTAGTTTATTTTTTAGATGTTATTATTAACTTATATAAACACCAAATTACGAACTAATTAAGAACCTTATTTTTTTAAATAAGGTTCTTAATTCCAATTATTTCATTATTCTTAAAAAGCTTTAATTTAATAATTTAAAATAATAATATATTTTTCTTACCGAATAAAACCTTTCCTCAAATATGTGCACATAAAAGTTCTTCGAACTTGATCCATCAATCTAGAGTCTTATGTATCATTTGAAATTCATAAGTAGCAATAGTTTTCATTCAACAAGGGAAACGGAGAAAAATAAAATGAATATAAGAACATTCCAATTGATTGTATTATCATAAATAAATAAATATTTTAGATAAATGGAGTAGTAATAGATCTTATCACGTGAGTTGATAATCAAGATCATGCAATCTAAATATAAATAGAATATAAATCAAATCTAAAATAATCATGAAAATAAAAAAAAAGAATTTATATAAATTAATATGCATAAATATATAAATATTAAAATATTTGCAAGATCATTTTTTAATGTGCTTTAATCCGTGATTCATGGTAGCAGATTAGCAGTCAAAAATAAAATTTATGATTCATTTTTGTTTAGATTTCATGAATCATGATATTGAATACATATAATTATTCTAAATCATTATATTTTTATATCCAAAAGCAAAATTGATTTTTCACTAAAAAAAATATATTTGTTTACCTAAAAGTATCTTTGAAGAAATTAAGATGAAATATTGGGCAAGTCCGTATTTGATAGAAATACGCAACTAAGTATCAACTTTATAATTAATATACTCATACTAAAACTTTGACCCAAGTTTATACCCTTTAATATTGTAAACTATAATAATTTATAGTAGGGAAACAATATTTAACAATATTAGATACTACTCCACTACGGCACTACCTATGAAATAGAGAGCAAAAAAAAAAAAGAGAAAATTTTAAAGGGGTAAACCACGAAAAAGAAGCCCTCCAAAATCGAAATAAGACGCGGCGGAATTGAAAATTGATATCTCCAAAATTTAAGCGGTTCTCTCCCCCACTCCTCCACTGCGGTAGTTTAATTTATACCTCTACTTCCACTCTCATCTCGAAACAATACTCAATATAAATTTCTTAATTTTGATTTTAATTGTTGGCACTCTCATGACTATGGAACGGTGGACTCGTTGGTGGCTGAACGAGGGATTTTCTATATGGGTACTGATCGATCGTCGATTTTAGAGTGTTTTAGTGATGGTGAGATTTGTAGAAGACTGGGAACACAAGGATTTACGTGGTTCGATCTTTTGGGTCGATCTACATCCACGGAGGAGAAAGAGAATGTGTATATTCAAGTATCTTTTCTAAATAGTATAGTGCCCCTCCTCTTACAAAATGGCTCTTATTTATAGATAGTTTCGGTCAAGGGTGGTTGAGAGATCATGGATGTTGCTGCTCTCGCACGTCCGCCTGTGCAGTGGTTGGCTCTCGCACGTCCGCCTGTGCAGTGGTTGAGAAATCGTGGGGTGGCTGGTCTTTGTTGACTTTGTGTTATTGGGCCTTCCTTTGGATGGGCCGAGTTGGTCTGGGCCATTGGGCCTATCCTATCACTTCCCCCCCCAAAAGACCGGAGCAGCGAGGTCATTGTGGAGGAATTGTACTTGCTTCGTCGAAATTGAGATTTTGACGGAGTCGAAATGTATACCGCCTCGTTTTGACGAGGTCGAGCTTGAATCGCACTTGCCCCCGTCGAAATTGGTATTTCGACGAAGTCGAAGTGCATACCGCCTCGTTTTGACGAGGTCGAGCTTGAATCGCACTTGCCCCCGTCGAAATTGGTATTTCGACGAAGTCGAAGTACATACCGCCTCGTTTTGACGAGGTTGAGCTTGAATCGCACTTGCCCCCGTCGAAATTGGTATTTCGACGAAGTCGAAGTACATACCGCCTCGTTTTGACAAGGTTGAGCTTGAATCGCACTTGCCCCCGTCGAAATTGGTATTTCGACGAAGTCGAAGTACATACCGCCTCGTTTTGACGAGGTTGGAATCGAATGGACGTGATATGAGGTGCGACTGCTGTTGTCAGCGTAGGTAGGACACGCGTCGCTTTTTTGTTGGAGCAGATGAAGAGACGGGATTTGAAAAGGCGTGCCTTTGCTTTTAAAAGCTTCTCATGTACGCTAAACAATATTTTTCCCCCTCAATTGATTTCCAATTTCGTGCAAGAGAGAAAACCCTAAGCCTCAAAATTTTGCAACCGCCGCCGCCGTCCAGTCAGTTCCCGGTGATTTTTGATCGGAAAATTTATGACAAGTAAGTAATTTCCTTCACAATGGATGCTTCTTTTCTCCCAGTAGATACTGATAGTGCGAACGTAGAGGTTTCGCCTTCGCTGGTTAGGGAGTTTCCGGAGAAGGTTTGGCTAAATGTATATACCCGCGCGTTAGTCCCGCCGGCGTTTAGGGAAATTGAATTCCCGTCGTTCGTCGGGTCTGACGCGTCTCTGGCTGTGGCCTCCACCATGTCTGTATCTCATATGCAGGGTTTGGCCCGCAGTTTTTTATTTCCCGAGTCTGTCGAACTCCTTTTACCTCGCGATGTTGATAGGGGTAGTTCGCCTCCCGTGGGTTTTTTTACCGTATATGAAGATTACCTTCATTTCGGTTTATGGTTCCCTTTGAACCATTTTTTTGTCGAGCTCTTAGAAGAGCTTGAACTGGCGTTAGGTCAGTTGCAACCACCCTCTGTCAAGCAGATCATCGGCTTTTGCTTCGAGGTCAACCGACATGGAGGTACGCCTACCGTAGAGTCGTTCCTTAGGTTTTTTAGGCCTAAGCTTGGTCCGACGGGGTGGGCTTACCTTTCCCCTATTAATAGGTTCAAGTTGGGGACGCCTTCTAAGGTGCCGAACTGGCAAAAGAAGTTCTTCTTTTGCCGGTGTGAAGGTGTCCCGTTGTACCCTTGGATGAAGGGTAAGTTCGCTTCTCGAGACACTGGGAAACCGACCGGTGAGCTTGAGACGAGCTTGGTGAACCTCAGCCTCGTTGAAAGGAATTATGCCAAGGCCGAGCTTGCGAATCATGGGTTAAGCCCGTATAACTCCGTGTCTGACGCGGACTTGGGTGAGGCTCTGCTTCGCTGATTTGCGTTTCGTGATTTCTTTCGTTTTTTACTGACATATATATATTTTTTATAGTGGATGCCCAAGCTTTCCAGGCCGCTTTGCAAGGCAAGAATAAGAGGAAGAGGCAGAAGCCCTCTGTTTCCGTGGTGGAGAAGGCGACTTCGGCGACGTCGTCGGAGAGGACGACCGACCTTCCAAGGTCGGTATCCGTGAGCTCACAGCTGGACGCGCCTGTCCGGGGTTCCTCTCCACTGCAGTTGGTCGGCCGACGACCTCGAGGAACCGTAGCTTCGTTGGATGATGAAGTGACGATCGTCGAGAGTGGCACGACCTCGAGCCAAGGATTCCCTGAAGTAAGTGTAAAACTGGATATTACATATATATAGTGATTGTACCCTTTTTAATCTCCTTTGTTTTTGGGTTTTAGGGAGCCGAGGCGGTTTTGCAGGGCTTGGCGAGCTTCATTAGGAGTGGAGTCGCCAAGTTCCATACACAGGCTGCCGAAGTTGCGGCTACGGAGGATCGGCTGAAGGCCAGGGTCCGTGCCGCCGAAGCCGC
This sequence comes from Mentha longifolia, assembly GCA_001642375.2. Taxonomy (NCBI): domain Eukaryota; kingdom Viridiplantae; phylum Streptophyta; class Magnoliopsida; order Lamiales; family Lamiaceae; genus Mentha; species Mentha longifolia. The sequence goes on from CM038121.1 coordinate 9,448,482, forward strand.
GACACAGGCAGCACAGGAGAGGGAGGCGGTGGCTTTGGCTGCCGCCGAAGAGGCGAAAAAGAGGAACGCCGAGCTGGAGGTTGAAGTGGACCGGCTGACAAGCGAGATTACCGGGGTGGTGGCTGGACAGGGAGACGTATTCCGAGCTGTGGTGGAACGTGTCTTCCGGTCGAGGCATTTCTCCTAAATGGCCGTTCAGTTGGCGAGTGCCTTGAGTACCCTGATCGTCTCTGCAGCGCTTGACAACATCGCCGCCGACATCCCCGAGCTTGATAAAACCAAGTACGGGTATGGTGTCATGACGGAGGAGGAAACGCTGCAGGACTTCGCCGGGGTGCTTTTGGAGCACGGTTCTTCAATCCCGGTGGTCGAGCAGCTCGCCGCGCAGAGGGTTCTGCTCACTGAAGGGGCTATTCGGCGATGTCCCGCCGACAGGTATGAACTCCTGGAGACGGTCATTGCCGACCTCGAAAAGACCCCGGCTGCACAGACCGCCGAGGAACCAGCTCGCGACGACCCCGAGGAACCAGAGGTCGGCCTAGAAGGAGAAAATCGTGATGGAGTGAATTGACACTTCACGATTTTTGGCTTCTTTCCCTCTTCTCTTTTCTTTTTTTTTTTTTTTTTTTTTTTTTTTAGTTTTGTACTTCGTCACCGTTAGGGTGGCGTTTCTTTCGCCGTGCTCGGCTATATATAAATAAAAAGATTTCCTTTTGAACCTTGCTTGTATTTGTTCTGTAGTCTGCTCCCGAGTTTTATGATGCCTCCCGCCTTGTTCAAGAAATATCCGAGCTTCGCCGAGCTGTAGAGGTAGCCGAGCTCGATGTTTCGAACTGGAAGAAGCGGGCTAATAACATTGAGATCGAGGCCGAGGTGAAACTCCGGGCTTCTTTGGAAAAACTTGATGAGATGCATGCCAGATACCTGGAGCTTGAAGACCAGTACCAGCGAGCTCGGGACGACATCAAGACTTGCAAAGAGATCGTTGAGGAGCATATGGAGTACGAGACCATAATTCACCGAGCTGGGGGATCCACGATTTCCGAGACTTACGATAAAGTCAAGGAGCTCCAGGCCCGATGCCGAAGTTACAGGGAGGAATATGGGAGTGAATCCTGGCAGGTTAGAGGTGAGTTTGAAGAGCTCATTCACGTGGCGAGCATTTATGAGACAGTCCTTGATCGCTTTCCGAAGTTGAAGCGGCGTCTGTCTTTAGAAGCTGGTTCTGCGACTTCAATTTCTTCCAATCCGGATCCGAGGTTGCTCGACTGTACTTCTAGAGAATTTTTGGAAGGTGAATCTTCGAGGTCTGCTGAGCCGGACCCGAAGATTGTGACCCGTCATTCTCGAGAAATTTATAGTCAAGAGCGGCGATCGGCGTCGGGACGGGGTCGGGGTCGGGCGAGCCAGAATGTCCGAGGTAGAGGCCGAAGTTCGGCTTCTGGACGTGGTCGGGGCAGGTTTAGTATAGACGATGTTTTGAACTTTAATTCCGGCAGGGATTTTGCTAGAGATTGACTTAGCTTTAGTAAGCCAAAGCCTCCGGGTTCCTCGTCTTCTTAATGTAACAATTGTACATTTATTTCTATTCAAATAAAACAATTTTTTTTTTATTTTTTTATTTTTTTTTTGTTTAAGCTTTCTATTCTTGCCTTTAACCGAGGCATGTTCCCTTGTATTCAACGAAGGCAGCTTTCTCATAGTCACTTCGTCTTGCGACGAAGTTTAGGCTTTCGGTCGACCACTTCGTCCAGAGATGCAGTTTGGGCCTTTTAGGCTTTCTAGGTGGCCACTTCGTCCAACGACGAAGTTTAGGCTTTCTAGGTAGCCTCTTCGTCTTGCGACGAAGTTTAGACTTTTTAGGTGGCCACTTCGTCTAACGACGAAGTTTAGGCTTTCTAGGTGGCCACTTCGTCTAACGACGAAGTTTAGGCTTTCTAGGTAGCCACTTCGTCTAACGACGAAGTTTAGGCTTTTTAGGTGGCCACTTCATCTAACGACGACGTTTAGGCTTTCTAGGTTCCTTATTTGTCGAATTTATCGATAGGGGTGGTCCCCTTACGCGCGTTTGGGTGTGACTCCGAGGCGGAGTTTATTTGCGTATCCTCGTCAGGATTTTTAAAATCGAGATACTTAGTATAAATGAGAGAGAGAAATGCAAAATGCATGCAAAATAAACAAAAAGTTTTACGAAGTCAAAATAAGACAAAATTTTTACGAAGTCAAAATAAGACAAAATTTATCAAAATAACTCAATTCCTACGACCTAAATGAACTTGGACATCACCCTCTATTTATACAAAGTACCTCTTCAAGTGGGTAATGTGCCATGTACGGGGTATGGGCTCACCAGATATGTGGGCGAGCTTGTACGACCCTTTTCCGAGGACTTTTTGAACTCGGTACGGTCCTTCCCAGGTGGCTTCTAATTTGCCGAGCTTCTCCGCCCTGCTGACCTCATTATTCCGAAGTACGAAGTCGCCCACTTGGAGCTGTTGATGCTTCACCCGACTGTTATAATACCGAGCTACTTGCTGTTTGTATCGAGCTTCTTGTATGTAGGCTTGTTCCCGTTTTTCTTCTAGCAAATCCAAGTTAGTTCGAAGTCCGTCTTCGTTGTCTTGGGCCTGTGAAGTTAAGCGTTCGGGGGCTCGGTAAACCGATCTCTACCGGGATCACTGCTTCGGTTCCATACACCAAGCTGTATGGTGTTTCACCGTGTGACGTCCGCGGGGTGGTTCGGTACGACCATAGGACTTGGGGCAAGTTTGCTGCCCAGTCTCCTTTGGCCTTATCCAGCCGGGTTTTTAACCCCTTGACTATTGTTCGGTTCGTAACCTCGGTTTGACCATTCGCTTGAGGATGGGCTACCAAGGTGAACTTCTGTCGGATGTGGAGTTCGTCACACCATTCTCTGAACGTCTTGTCTGTGAACTAGGTTCCGTTATCTGAAACGAGGACGTGAGGTATGCTGAAGCGACAAACTATGTTTTTCCAAACGAAGTTTAGGGCGTTTTTACTTGTGATTCGCGCCGATGGTTCGGCTTCGACCCACTTCGTAAAGTAGTCGATGGCCACGATGAGGAACTGTAGTTGGCCGGGAGCTTTTTCGAATGGACCGACGATGTCGATTCCCCACTGCATGAACGGCCAAGGGCTCTGCATGCTGGCCAGTTCGGTCTGTGGCAATCTTGGAACCGTCGCATGGATTTGGCACTTCGGGCATTTTTTGACGAGGTCGGTAGCGTCCTGGAGCATGGTGGGCCAATAGTATCCCCACCTCATGATCTTTTTGGTCAGGGCGCGGGCTCCGATGTGACTGCCGCAGGAATCTTCATGGACCTCGCGCAGTACGTAGTTCGCTTGATTGGGCCCCGCACATCTTAGGAGAGGTTGGAGGTAGGATTTTCTATACAACACTCCCTGTTCAAAGACATACTTGATGGACTTGGCCAGGAGCTTTCTAGCCTCAACCTTATCGGTGGGGAGCTCGCCTATCTCTAAATAGCTGCGAAGTGGAGTCATCCAGTTCGGTCCGTCTTTGGTTACTACATTAACTTCGGCTTCATCGATACTTCGGAGCTGTACCTCTTCCACTGGAGAGATTGTTGATGATGACGCGAGCTTGCTTAGCGCGTCAGCTCGTCCGTTATCCCCTCTTGGGATTCGCACCAACTCGAAGTACGAGAAGCCTTGTTGTAGGATCTTGGCCTTATGAAGGTACTTCTTCATTTGTTCTCCTTTGGCCTCGTATTTACCTAGTATATGATTCACTATGATTTGGGAATCGCTGTGGATTTGAATGGCCCTTACCTGGAGAGCTTGGGCTAGGCGAAGTCCAGCGATTAGAGCTTCGTACTCCACCTCGTTATTTGTGGTCGGAAAATTGAACCGGAGTGCGTGGGTGACCTCCTTTCCTTCCGGGCTGATGAGTAAAACCCCGGCTCCGCTTCCTTTGTTACCAGATGCCCCGTCCACGTAGACCTTCCAACAGTCTCGCGGTTGTGGGTTCGGTGCCTCGGCCTTTGATTTATCCTCAGTAGGTTCAACGGATTGCTGTGTACCCGTGAACTTGGCTTCTACCAGGAAATCGGCCAGGGCTTGCCCTTTAATTGCTTGGCGAGGTACAAAGGAAATCGTATGCTCGCCGAGTTCTATAGCCCATTTAGCGATTCGCCCAGATGCTTCCGGCTTTGTAAGCACTTGCCGAAGTGGTAGGTCGGTCAGCACTTGTATCTGATGTGCATGGAAGTACGGTCGGAGTCTCCTTGCTGCATTCACCAACGCAAGTGCGACCTTTTCCAATGGCTGATACCTCGTCTCCGGTCCTTTTAGGGCTCGGCTTATGAAATAGACGGGTAGCTGATGACGTCTTTCTTCTCGTACCAGGACTGCACTGATTGCCTCGTTCGAAGCGGCGAGGTATAAAGAGAGGACCTCGCCCTTCTTTGGTGCCGATAATGTAGGGAGATTTGCGAGATACTTCTTTAAGCCATCGAAAGCTCTCCTGTGCTCGTCGTTCCATTCGAAGTTCGGCGCCTTCTTTAGTATCTTGAAGAATGGGAGTTGTTTTTCGGCGGCCTTAGATAGAAAACGACTTAGGGCGGCTAGGCAGCCCGTCAGTTTGTGCACGTCATGGATTGACTTCGGCACTTGCATTTCTTGGATAGCTCGGACTTTTGAAGGGTTGGCTTTTAACCCCTCGCGTGAAACCCAACACCCTAGAAATTTTCCAGATCGGACCATAAAAGTACACTTTTCTGGGTTTAATTTTAGGTTTACTTTACGAAGTAGGCTGAAGACAACTTTAAGGTCGTTTACACAAGTGGCGATCTCCTTGCTTTTTACGACTATATCGTCTACATATACTTCGACAATGCTACCGACGTGGGCTTCAAAAATTTTATCGACCATCCTTTGGTATGTGGCTCTGGCATTCTTGAGTCCAAAGGGCATTTTTTGTATGCATAGATGCCGAAGTCCGTGACGAAGGCGGTCTTCGGCGCGTCTTCGGCATTCATGAGGACTTGGTGGTATCCCTTGTATAGGTCCAAGAAGCTAAACACCTTGTGGCTAACAAGAGCTTCGACCTTCTTGTCAATGTTGGGGAGGGGGTAGCAGTCTTTTGGGCAGTGCTTATTAAGGTCCGTGTAATCAATACACATCCACCACCCGCCTCCCTGCTTTTTCACCATCACGGGGTTGGCCAACCAGGTCGGATATTTTACTTCGAATAAAATATCAGCCTGTTGCAATAGCCGAACCTCGTCGTGAATCACTTGACCTCATTCGGCTGCGAAGGCTCGTTGCTTCTGCCGAACTGGTTTTATTGCAGGGTCGATGTTGAGGTGATGAGTGATGATGCTTGGTGCCACCCCGGTCATGTCTAGCGGCGACCAAGCGAAGACATCTCTATATTCCCGAAGGAGCCGGATAAGTTGACTTCGGAGCTCGTTTTCGCCGACGAACCCTACTTTGACGACCCTGGCAGGGTTATCTTCGTATAATGCGATGTCTTCTACCGGCTCGACGGATGGAGGCGACGTCGGCTCCACCTCTTCGGGTTTCTGTAGTTGCTATGCCTGGGGGTGTTGATTCCTATCACCTCGGAGTGCGACCTGCATGCACTCCTTAGCCTGTTGCTGGTTTCCTCGAAGTGTGATCACTCTCCGTTTCTAGACGGGATTTTAATCGTTAGGTGGTAGGCCGAGCAGATTGCCTTTGTCGCTATTAGCCAATCCCTCCCTAAGATGATGTTATAGGGGGAGCTGGCTTTTACGACGAAGAAGTGGATTATCTTTGTAGTAGACAACGGGCTCTTTCCAACCGTCACGGGCAGTGAAATTATGCCTTCCGTCGTCGTCTCTTGTTGTGTGAAGTTCTTTAATGGCATGGGTGCTGGCCTCAGACGTGCTTCTTCGATATCTAGCTTATCGAAGCAGTCTTTAAAGAGCACACTCACAGATGCTCCACTATCAATGAATACGCGGTGGACCAGTTTGTTGGCCACGACGGCCTCGATTATGGTGGCATCTTGATGAGGTACCGCATGGGGAACTGGGTCATTGCTTGAAAAGGTGACGACCTCTTCCCTCTTGAACCTTTTTGGGTAGGTTCTTCCCGTTGTTGACTTCGGACCTCGGCTTTCAACGATGACCTCGTCGTACCTTCAGGCAGTCCGGTGATGGCAGTGATAACTGCATCATATCGGGGTTGATCTTCATCCTCATCCTCATCATCGCGTTTTGGCCTTTTGTCGATTTTGGAGGCGCAGTTATGGCCTCCCTTATTTTTCTTTCTCTTGCCCTTCCTTGAGGTCGGGCCTCTTTCTGGTCGCGACTTTGGTACAGTTTGAGGGTACCGTTGCGCACCATATGCTCTATGTCCGAGGCGAGGTCCCTGCAGTCCTCAGTTTCATGACCATAGTCATTGTGGAGCTTGCAGTATTTTTCTTTGGATCGGCGCTTCGAGCCACCTCGGGATAAGGGCGATGGCTTCTCGAACAAGTCTGAGTGGAGCTCATATATTTCGGCCCTGGACTTTGTCAGCGGTGTATACTGACTTCGGTCTTGGTTGGGTCGAGGTCCTAGGCGGGACACGAGGGGTCCTTGATGTAACCTTTCGATGGCACTTCGGCGGCCTTGCCCAAAGTCAGTGCGGTCCTCTTTTTTTCTCTTATCGTTGTTTTCGGGCCGATCTGCCGCCCGTTTCTTCCGATCGGCCTCGTCCGCTTCGGCGAATGTGTCGGCAATCCTCCATAGCTGCCTGGAGGTCGCGGGACGTGCCTTTACGAGCTCTCTGAAGAGAGTTCCGGACTGGATGCCATTTTGGAAGGCCGAGATAAGCACGTCGTCGGAGAGACGATCGACTTTTAGGCTCTCGTTATAAAAACGGGCTAGAAAATCACTTATCGTTTCTCCCCGCCCTTGCTTAAGGTGAGGAGCTGGGCTGGGCTGATCTTTGCCTCGGCTTTT
>CM038121.1:9455555-9612647 GCA_001642375.2 Mentha longifolia
CTCTGATACCACTTGTTGGTCCCGAAAGGCGCTTACACACGTAGAGGGGGGTGGGTGAATACGTGTGTAGAGAAGTATTTAACTTCTGTAACGAATTTTGGCCTTTTAAACGAGTGGACGCTTTGAAGCGTGGTGAAGCGTTCAAGGCAGCCTGCTCGTGTAGTGAGTAGACTCTTTGATGCTAGGTGAAGCAGTCAAAGTATCTATCTTGTGAGTAACTTGTGCAGAATGTGGTGAGATAGTTAAAACTTTTCCTTGCGATTAAAAACAATTTTATATTTAAAGCGTGTGTGTGTGTGATGAAAATCAAAGCAATAATGAACTTAAAAGTAAAGAGACAACCAATTTTATAGTGGTTCGGAGTACCCCTCCTACGTCCACTCTTATCCTCGATGGGATGAATACCTTCACTCGGTATCCCTTGTTTTATACTTCCAAGAGGAAGTGATTCAAGACTAGTAACAAACTTGTCCTTGAATCCTCAGAGATTTTACTGGCTCTCGAGAAACCTTACAACAACACACTCTATTACAAAAACTCTACAACCTTTCAACTCAATCTATTCACTCTAGACTTGGGTTTTGGGGTTTTTGGATTTTTGCAAATATGAGAATCCTTTAAAATTAATTCACTGGTAAAGGAATAAGGATTCTCAAAAAGGACTAGGCTTTGGATATGAGAGATTGAACCTAGAATTAGAGATAGTTGCAATACTTGAGAAATAAGTTCTTAAGGACACACTAAAGTGAAGCGCTTTGAAGAACTTTGGGCTTGAGAGAAATTTTGCTTGAGTTCTTAGATTATGAATGCTTGATTTGTTTGTACGTGCATCACTTTTTAATGTGTGCAACTTCTCCCTTTTATAGTAAGGAGCCCTACTTCCCGTTGAGAAAGAAGAGGTTCATTGTTCCTTAATTTCCAGATATGTCAGCGTGTTAGTCTCTTTTCTGCTTTGTCAGGAGTAGGAAAGGATGTTCGCCGCACCTAAGGTATGGCGACTTCACCTACTTAGACTGTTGCTTTATCCGTTGTGTAATGGTGTGCTGACACGTCGAATCAGAGTCAGCCATGTGTCAGGAATTCAAATCTTGAATTCTCGGTCAACTTTATCATTGACGCTCTTAAATTACAGCTTCGTATCTGAGACGCTTTGGATGAGCTGACTTGTGAACGCTGGCTTCTATTGATTTGAAGTCGGCTTTAGATGCCTTCATGACGTTCTGACAATTCTTTCTTTCTGACTTATTTACAATTGGAGTCGCTTTGCTTCCAGACTCTTTGCGAACTTCAGTTGTTTTGTCCTTTGCGCTTCTAGACTAATAATATAAGCTTCCTAACAAGTAAGCTTCGCTAGGATCAACTGATCTAGATTTATCAAAAGTAATAAGGGAAATGACTACACAATGAGGGTTTTGGAATCGAATCAAAACAAGTTATTCGAACTTGATCCAAGTTCCCCCTTAACATAATATCCCAACAAAATGCCTATGGTGTTTCAGAATGTTGAAGATCTTGAAGCAGGAAAAGGCAAGTTTGGTCTGCAATTGAGGCTCATTTGCCATTATGAAGTTGATAGGCAAAAGCGCAGCCGATTTGAACACTGTAATCTTCATCTTCTTTATTCTTGAAGTAGATTGAATATTTTCTTTTATATAGTTCTAAATACATTGTTGGTTGCTTTCTTTTTTTTTTGGGTAAAACATCAAAATCTATACTTTATATCTTTTTTAAGGCTGGGGAACTTGAGGAAATCTCTCCTAAGATTGAAGAGTTGGAAGGCAGACGTGCATTATTCATGGTTAAGGTGAAAGATGGCCAATCTATGACAGGAGCATATAATGTGATTAAGATCATTTTTGAGGAATACGAGATCATGAATTTCATGAAATTCAAGCACAATTACAGGTTCATATCTTATAAATAAGTTCATGAACTTCATTGAATTTTATATTTTTGAATTTGTTGAAGTTGTATTTATGTTTATTTACAGGGTGATCCTGAAGTATTGTTTGGGAATGACAAAGAAGTTTCAAAAGGAAAGGAGGCTGCTGATACTAACCGAAGTGTTGGGGATGGAGGTGAAGATGGAGGTGAAGCTGACACTGTTAAGGTCCTTGAGGAACATTCTGTAGCAGTCCCTAAGAAGAAGTCTAGGATTCTGATCAAGAAAGAGAAGTAATGCAGTGAAAGTTTAGTAGATTTTGATCGATCGGTGATTTCAGAGTGTTTTAGTGATGGTGAGATTTGCAGAAGACTGGGAACACAAGGATTACGTGGTTCGATCGTTTGGGTCGATCTACGTCCATGGAGGAGAATGAGAATATGTATATTCAAGTATCTTTTCTAAATAGTACAGTGCCGACCCCCTTTTTCTCTTACAAAATAGCTCTTATTTATAGATAGTTTCGGTCAAGGGTGGTTGAGAGATCATGGATGTTGCTGCTCTCGCACGTCCGCCTGTGCAGTAGTTGAGAGATCATGGATGTTGCTGCTCTCGCACGTCCGCCTGTGCAGTGGTTGAGAAATCGTGGGGTGGCTGATCTTTGTTGACTGTGTTATTGGGCCTCCCTTTGGATGGGCCGAGCTGGTCTGGGCCATTGGGCCTATCCTATCACTTCCCCCCCAAAAGACCGGAGCAGCGAGGTCATTGTGGAGGAATTGTATTTGCTTCGTCGAAATTGAGATTTTGACGGAGTCGAAGTACATACCGCCTCGTTTTGACGAGGTCGAGCTTGAATTGCACTTGGCCCCGTCGGAATTGGTATTTTGACGAAGTCGAAGTACATACCGCCTCGTTTTGATGAGGTCGGAATCGAATGGACGTGATGTGAGGTGCGACTGCTGTTGTCAGCGTAGGTAGGACACGCGTCGCTTTTTTGTTGGAGCAGATGAAGAGACGGGATTTGAAAAGGTGTGCCTTTGCTTTTAAAAGCTTCTCATGTACGCTAAACAATACTTTTCCCCCTTAATTGATTTCCAATTTCGCGCAAGAGAAAAAACCCTAAGCCTCAAAATTTTGCAACCGCCGCCACCGTCCAGTCAGTTCCCGGTGATTTTTGATCGGAAAATCTTTGACAAGTAAGTAATTTCCTTCACAATGGATGCTTCTTTTCTCCCAGTAGATAGTGATAGTGCGAACGTAGAGGTTTCGCCTTCGCCGGTTAAGGAGTTTCCGGCGAAGGTTTGGCTAAATGTATATACCCGCGCGTTAGTCCCGCCGGCGTTTAGGGAAATTGAATTCCCGTTGTTGGTCGGGTCTGACGCGTCTCTGGCTGTGGCCTCCACCATGTCTGTATCTCATATGCAGGGTTTGGCCCGCAGTTTTTTATTTCCCGAGTCAGTCGAACTCCTTTTACCCCACGATGTTGATAGGGGTAGTTCGCCTCCCGTGGGTTTTTTTACCGTATATGAAGATTACCTTCATTTCGGTTTACGGTTCCCTTTGAACCATTTTTTGTCGACCTCTTAGAAGAGCTTGAACTGGCGTTAGGTCAGTTGCAACCACCCTCTGTCAAGCAGATCATCGGCTTTTGCTTCGAGGTCAGCCGACGTGGTGGTACGCCTACCGTAGAGTCGTTCCTTAGGTTTTTTAGGCCTAAGCTTGGTCCGACGGGGTGGGCTTACCTTTCCCCTATTAATAGGTTCAAGTTGGGGATGCCTTCTAAGGTGCCGAACTGGCAGAAGAAGTTCTTCTTTTGCCGGTGTGAAGGTGTCCCGTTATACCCTTGGATGAAGGGTAAGTTCGCTCCTCGAGACACTGGGAAACCGACCGGTGAGCTTGAGATGAGCTTGGTGAACCTCGGCCTCGTTGAAAGGAATTATGCCGAGGCCGAGCTTGCGAATCATGGGTTAAGCCCGTATAACTCCGTGTCTGACGCGGACTTGGGTGAGGCTCTGCTTCGCTGACTTGCGTTTCGTGATTTCTTTCGTTTTTTACTGACATATATATTTTTTGTAGTGGATGCCCAAGCTTTCCAGGCCGCTTTACAAGGCAAGAATAAGAGGAAGAGGCAGAAGCCCTCTGTTTCCGTCGTGGAGAAGGCGACTTCGGCGACGTCGTCGGAGAGGACGACCGACCTTCCAAGGTCGGTATCCGTGAGCTCGCAGCTGGACGCGCCTGTCCGGGGTTCCTCTCCACTGCAGTTGGTCGGCCGACAACCTCGAGGAACCGTAACTTCGTTGGATGCCGAAGTGACGATCATCGAGAGTGGCGTGACCTCGAGCCAAGGATTCCCTGAAGTAAGTGTAAAACTGAATATTACATATATATAGTGATTGTACCCTTTTTAATCTCCTTTGTTTTTGGGTTTTAGGGAGCCGAGGCCGCAGCACAGGCAGCTCAGGAGAGGGAGGCAGTGGCTTTAGCTGCCGCCGAAGAGGCAAAAAAGAGGAACGCCGAGCTGGAGGTTGAAGTGGACCGGCTGACAAGCGAGATTGCCGGGGTGGTGGCTGGACAGGGAGACGTGTTTCGAGCTGTGGTGGAACGCGTCTTCCGGTCGAGGCATTTCTCCCACATGGCCGTTCAGTTGGCGAGTGCCTTGAGTACCCCGATCGTCTCTGCAGCGCTTGACAACATCGCCGCCGACATCCCCGAGCTTGATAAAACCAAGTACGGGTATGGTGTCATGACGGAGGAGGAAACGCTGCAGGACTTCGCCGGGGTGCTTTTGGAGCACGGTTCTTCAATCCCGGTGGTCGAGCAGCTCGCCGCGCAGAGGGTTCTACTCACTGAAGGGGCTATTCGGCGATGTCCCACCGACAGGTATGAACTCCTAGAGACGGTCATTGCCGACCTCGAGAAGACCCCGGCTGCACAGACCGCCGAGGAACCAGCTCGCGACGACCTCGAGGAACCCGAGGTCGGCCTAGAAGGAGAAAATCGTGATGGAGTGAATTGACACTTCACGATTTTTGGCTTCTTTCCCTCTTCTCTTTTTTTTTTGTTTTTTTTTTTTTTAGTTTTGTACTTCGTCACCGTTAGGGTGGCGTTTCTTTTGCCGTTTTAGGCTATATATAAATAAAAGGATTTCTTTTTGAACCTTGTTTGTATTTGTTGTAGTCTGCTCCCGAGTTTTATGATGCCTCCCACCTTGTTCAAGAAATATCCGAGCTTCGCCGAGCTGTAGAGGTAGCCGAGCTCGATGTTTCGAACTGGAAGAAGCGGGCTAATAACATAGAGATCGAGGCCGAGGTGAAACTTCGGGCTTCTTTAGAAAAACTTGATGAGATGCATGCCAGATACATGGAGCTTGAAGACCAGTACCAGCGAGCTCGGGATGACATCAAGACTTGCAAAGAGATCGTCGAGGAGCATATGGAGTACGAGACCATAATTCACCGAGCTGGGGGATCCACGATTTCCGAGACTTACGATAAGGTCAAGGAGCTCCAGGCCCGATGCCGAAGTTACAGGGAGGAATATGAGAGTGAATCCTGGCAGGTTAGAGGTGAGTTTGAAGAGCTCGTTCGTGTGGCGAGCATTTATGAGACAGTCCTTGATCGCTTTCCGAAGTTGAAGCGGCGTCTGTCTTTACAAGCTGGTTCTGCGACTTTAATTTCTTCCGATCCGGATCCGAGGTTGCTCGACCGTACTTCTAGAGAATTTTTGGAAGGTGAATCTTCGAGGTCTGCTGACCCGGACCCGAAGATTGTGACACGCCATTCTCGAGAAATTTATAGTCAAGAGCGGCGATCGGCGTCTGGACAGGGTCGGGGTCGGGCGAGCCAGAATGTCCGAGGTAGAGGCCGAAGTTCGGCTTCTGGACGTGGTCGGGGCAAGTTTAGTATAGACGATGTTTTGAACTTTAATTCCGGCAGGGATTTTGCTAGAGATTGGCTTAGCTTTAGTAAGCCAAAGCCTCCGGGTTCCTGGTCTTCTTAATGTAACACTTGTACATTTATTTCTATTCAAATAAAACAAAAAATATATATATATTTTTTTTGCATGTTTAAGCTTTCTATCCTTGCCTTTAACCGAGGCAGGTTCTCTTGTATTCAACGAAGGCAGCTTTCTCATAGTCACTTCGTCCAGAGATGAAGTTTGGGCCTTTTAGGCTTTCTTGGTGGCCACTTCGTCCAAAGACGAAGTTTAGGCTTTCTAGGTAGCCACTTCGTCTAACGACGAAGTTTAGGCTTTTTAGGTGGCCACTTCGTCTAACGACGAAGTTTAGGCCTTCTAGGTAGCCACTTCGTCTAACGACGAAGTTTAGGCTTTTTAGGTGGCCACTTCGTCTAACGACGAAGTTTAGGCTTTCTAGGTAGCCACTCCGTTTAACGACGAAGTTTAGGCTTTTTAGGTGGCCACTTCGTCTAACGACGAAGTTTAGGCCTTCTAGGTAGCCACTTCGTCTAACGATGAAGTTTAGGCTTTTTAGGTGGCCACTTCGTCTAACGACGAAGTTTAGGCTTTCTAGGTAGCCACTCCGTTTAACGACGAAGTTTAGGTCATCTAGGTAGCCACTCCGTCTAGCGACGAAGTTTAGGCCATCTAGGTAGCCACTTCGTCTAACGACGAAGTTTAGGCTTTTTAGGTGGCCACTTCATCTAACGACGAAGTTTAGGCTTTCTAGGTTCCTTATTTGTCGAATTTATCGATAGGGGTGGTCCCCTTACGCGCGTTTGGGTGTGACTCCGAGGCGGAGTTTATTTGCGTATCCTCGTCAGGATTTTTAAAATCGAGATACTTAGTATAAATGAGAGAGAGAAATGCAAAATGCATGCAAAATAAACAAAAAGTTTTACGAAGTCAAAATAAGACAAAATTTTTACGAAGTCAAAATAAGACAAAATTTTTACGAAGTCAAAATAAGACAAAATTTATCAAGATAACTCAATTCCTACGACCTAAATGAACTTGGACATCACCCTCTGTTTATACAAAGTACCTCTTCAAGTGGGTAATGTGCCATGTACGGGGTATGGGCTCACCAGATATGTGGGCGAGCTTGTACGACCCTTTTCCGAGGACTTCTTGAACTCGGTACGGTCCATCCCAGGTGGCTTCTAATTTGCCGAGCTTCTCCGCCCTGCTGACCTCATTATTCCGAAGTACGAAGTCGCCCACTTGGAGCTGTTGATGCTTCACCCGGCTGTTATAATACCGAGCTACTTGCTGTTTGTATCGAGCTTCTTGTATGTAGGCTTATTCCCGTTTTTCTTCTAGCAAATCTAAGTTAGTTCGAAGTCTGTCTTCATTGTCTTGGGCCGCGAAGTTAAGCGTTCGGGGGCTCGGTAAACCGATCTCTACCGGGATCACTGCTTCGGTTCCGTACACCAAGCTGTATGGTGTCTCACCGTGTGACGTCCGCGGGGTGGTTCGGTACGACCATAGGACTTGGGGCAAGTTTGCTGCCCAGTCACCTTTGGCCTTATCCAGCTGGGTTTTTTACCCCTTGACTATTGTTCGGTTCGTAACCTCGGTTTGACCATTCGCTTGAGGATGGGCTACCGAGGTGAACTTCTGTCGGATGTGGAGTTCCTCACACCATTCTCTGAACTTCTTGTCTGTGAACTGGGTTCCGTTATCTGAAACGAGGACGTGAGGTATGCTGAAGCGACAAACTATGTTTTTCCAAACGAAGTTTAGGGCGTTTTTACTTGTGATTCGCGCCGATGGCTCGGCTTCGACCCACTTTGTAAAGTAGTCGATGGCCACGATTAGGAACTGTAGTTGGCCGGGAGCTTTTTCGAATGGACCGACGATGTCGATTCCCCACTGCATGAACGGCCAAGGGCTTTGCATGCTGGCCAGTTCGGTCTGTGGCAATCTTGGAACCGTCGCATGGATTTGGCACTTCGGGCATTTTTTGACGAGGTCGGTAGCGTCCTGGAGCATGGTGGGCCAATAGTATCCCCACCTCATGATCTTTTTGGTCAGGGCGTGGGCTCCGATGTGACTGCCGCAGGAACCTTCATGGACCTCGCGCAGTACGTAGTTCGCTTGATTGGGCCCCGCACATCTTAGGAGAGGTTGGAGGTAGGATTTTCTATACAACACTCCCTGTTCAAGACATACTTGATGGACTTGGCCAGGAGCTTTCTAGCCTCAACCTTATCGGTGGGGAGCTCGCCTATCTCTAAATAGCTGCGAAGTGGAGTCATCCAGTTCGGTCCGTCTTCGGTTACTACATTAACTTCGGCTTCATCGATACTTCGGAGCTGTACTTCTTCCACTGGAGAGATTGTTGATGATGACGCGAGCTTGCTTAGCGCGTCAGCTTGTCCGTTATCCCCTCTTGGGATTCGCACCAACTCGAAGTACGAGAAGCCTTGTTGTAGGATCTTGGCCTTATGAAGGTACTTCTTCATTTGAGCTCCTTTGGCCTCGTATTTACCTAGTATATGATTCACTATGATTTGGGAATCGCTGTGGATTTGAATGGCCCTTACCTGGAGAGCTTGGGCTAGGCGAAGTCCAGCGATTAGAGCTTCGTACTCCACCTCATTATTTGTGGTCGGAAAATTGAACCGGAGTGCGTGGGTGACCTCCTTTCCTTCCGGGCTGATGAGTAAAACCCCGGCTCCGCTTCCTTTATTACCAGATGCCCCGTCCACGCAGACCTTCCAACAGTCTCGCGGTTGTGGGTTCGGTGCCCCGGCCTTTAATTTATCCTCAGTAGGTTCAACGGATTGCTGTGTACCCGTGAACTTGACTTCTACCAGGAAATCGGCCAGGGCTTGGCCTTTAATTGCTTGGCGAGGTACAAAGGAAATCGTATGCTCGCTGAGTTCTATAGCCCATTTAGCGATTCGCCCAGATGCTTCCGGCTTTGTAAGCACTTGCCGAAGTGGTAGGTCGGTCAGCACTTGTATCTGATGTGCATGGAAGTACGGTCGGAGTCTCCTTGCTGCATTCACCAACGCAAGTGCGACCTTTTCCAAAGGCTGATACCTCGTCTCCGGTCCTTTTAGGGCTCGGCTTATGAAATAGACGGGTAGCTGATGACGTCTTTCTTCTCGTACCAGGACTGCACTGATTGCCTCGTTCGAAGCGGCGAGGTATAAAGAGAGGACCTCGCCCTTCTTTGGTGCCGATAATGTAGGGAGATTTGCGAGATACTTCTTTAAGCCATCGAAAGCTCTCCTGTGCTCGTCGTTCCATTCGAAGTTCGGCGCCTTCTTTAGTATCTTGAAGAATGGGAGTTGTTTTTCGGCGGCCTTAGATAGAAAACGACTTAGGGCGGCTAGGCAGCCCGTCAGTTTATGCACGTCATGGATTGACTTCGGCACTTGCATTTCTTGGATAGCTCGGACTTTTGAAGGGTTGGCTTTTAACCCCTCGCATGAAACCCAACACCCTAGAAATTTTCCAGATCGGACCATAAAAGTACACTTTTCTGGGTTTAATTTTAGGTTTACTTTACGAAGTAGGCTGAAGACAACTTTAAGGTCGTTTACACAAGTGGCGATCTCCTTGTTTTTTACGACTATATCGTCTACATATACTTCGACAATGCTACCGACGTGGGCTTCAAAAATTTTATCGACCATCCTTTGGTAAGTGGCTCTGGCATTCTTGAGTCCGAAGGGCATTTTTTTGTATGCATAGATGCCGAAGTCCGTGACGAAGGCGGTCTTCGGCGCGTCTTCGGCATTCATGAGGACTTGGTGGTATCCCTTGTATAGGTCCAAGAAGCTGAACACCTTGTGGCCAACAAGAGCTTCGACCTTCTTGTCAATGTTGGGGAGGGGGGTAGCAGTCTTTTGGGCAGTGCTTATTAAGGTCCGTGTAATCAATACACATCCGCCACCCGCCTCCCTGCTTTTTCACCATCACGGGGTTGGCCAACCAGGTCGGATATTTTACTTCGAATAAAATATCAGCCTGTTGCAGTTGCCGAACCTCATCGTGAATCACTTGACCTCGTTCGGCTGTGAAGGCTCGTTGCTTCTGCCGAACTGGTTTTATTGCAGGGTCGATGTTGAGGTGATGAGTGATGATGCTTGGTGCCACCCCGGTCATGTCTAGCGGCGACCAAGCGAAGACATCTCTATATTCCCGAAGGAGCCGGATAAGTTGACTTCGGAGCTCGTTTTCGCCGACGAACCCTACTTTGACGACCCTGGCAGGGTTATTTTCGTATAATGCGACGTCTTCTACCGGCTCGACGGATGGAGGCGACGTCGGCTCCACCTCTTCGGGTTTCTGTAGTTGCTATGCCTGGGGGTGTTGATTCCTATCACCTCGGAGTGCGACCTGCATGCACTCCTTAGCCTGTTGCTGGTTTCCTCAAAGCGTGATCACTCCGTTTCTAGACAGAATTTTAATCGTTAGGTGGTAGGCCGAGCAGATTGCCTTTGTCGCTATTAGCCAATCCCTTCCTAAGATGATGTTATAGGGGGAGCTGGCTTTTACGACGAAGAAGTGGATTATCTTCATAGTAGACAACGGGCTCTTTCCAACCGTCACGGGCAGTGAAATTATCCCTTCCGTCGTCGTCTCTTGTTATGTGAAGTTCTTTAATGGCATGGGTGCTGGCCTCAGACGTGCTTCTTCGATATCTAGCTTATCGAAGCAGTCTTTAAAGAGCACACTCACAGATGCTCCACTATCAATGAATACGCGGTGGACCAGTTTGTTGGCCACGACGGCCTCGATTATGGTGGCATCTTGATGAGGGTACCGCATGGGGAACTGGGTCATTGCTTGAAAAGGTGACGACCTCCTCCCTCTTGAACCTTTTTTGGGTAGGTTCTTCCCGTTGTTGACTTCAGACCTCGGCTTTCAACGATGACCTCGTCGTGCCTTCAGGCAGTCCGGTGATGGCAGTGATAACTGCATCATATTGGGGTTGATCTTCATCCTCATCCTCGTCATCGCGTTTTGGCCTTTTGTCGGTTTTGGAGGCGCAGTTATGGCCTCCCTTATTTTTCTTTCTCTTGCCCTTCCCTTGAGGTCGGGCCTCTTTCTGGTCGCGACTTTGGTACAGTTTGAGGGTACCGTCGCGCACCATATGCTCTATGTCCGAGGCGAGGTCCCTGCAGTCCTCAGTTTCATGACCATAGTCATTGTGGAGCTTGCAGTATTTTTCCTTGGATCGGCGCTTCGAGCCACCTCGGGATAAGGGCGATGGCTTCTCGAACAAGTCTGAGTGGAGCTCATATATTTCGGCCCTGGACTTTGTCAGCGGTGTATACTGACTTCGGTCTTGGTTAGGTCGAGGTCCTAGGCGGGACTCGAGGGGTCCTCGCTGTAACCTTTCGAGGGCACTTCGGCGGCCTTGCCCAAAGTCAGTGCGCTCCTCTTTTTTTCTCTTATCATTGTTTTCGGGCCGATCTGCCGCCCGTTTCTTCCGATCGGCCTCGTCCGCTTCGGCGAATGTGTCGGCGATCCTCCATAGCTGCCTGGAGGTCGCGGGACGTGCCTTTACGAGCTCTCTGAAGAGAGTTCCGGACTGGATGCCATTTTGGAAGGCCGAGATAAGCACGTCGTCGGAGAGACGATCGACTTTTAGGCTCTCGTTATAAAAACGGGCTAGAAAATCACTGATCGTTTCTCCCCGCCCTTGCTTTAAGGTGAGGAGCTGGGCTGGGCTGCTTTTTTCCTCGGCTTTTTGGAAGAAACGACGTTCAAAGGCGTCCAGCAGGTCGGCATATGACCCTACGCTGCAATTAGGAAGGCTATCAAACCAGCTCCTAGCGTTGTCCACTAGTAGCTCGGGGAAGACTTTACACAGGTAAACGTCTTCGGCCAACCCCTAGTTCATCATGTTGTATTGGAACCGGGATAGAAAGTTGCTGGGGTCTTGGGTTCCGTTGTAAGGTGGGATAGGAGGTACTCTATACGTCGACGGGAGGGGAGTATAGAGTATCCTATTAGTGAAAGGAGTCGAGATTCGACCGTAGACGGCGAATCTTCCTTGGTAGGCGTTCTCGTCGTCGCGCCGAGGTGGCGTCGGATCGCGCTGAGGTGAAACGTGATCGTTCCCACGGCGATTGCTCTGTCGCCTTCAGGGAAGTTCGGCCTCAACGTCGAGTCTTCTCTGATGGACGTTCCCTTCGTCACGCCGATGAGGAACGACGTTTTGACGAGGTGACGTTGAACAGCGCCGAGGTGAAGCGCGATCGTTCCTACGGCGATTGTTTTGTCGCCTTTGGGGAACTTCGGCCTCCCTGTCTCCAACGATCTGGAGACTTAGGGATGGCCTTTGTGACGGTTCGACTTCGTCTTCTTTGCTTTGACTTTGTTGTCGGTGTTGATTGGCGAACTTGCGAAAATCCTGCTCGTGGAGGTTCAGGTATGCCTTCAGTGCATCTCCCAGCTCGGGTTGGAGTTCAATATTTCCGCGTTGGCTGCCACTTTGATCTGGTCCGTCGCCGCTAGCTGAACCCCCAGATGGGACATCCTCCAGGTGGCCTTCAGGAGTTCGGCGAATGGGCTATTGGTCACGTTGGATCTGGGAAGCAGTTTTCTGAGCTTGACTAACGTCACCTTCTTCCTCGTTGGCCGGCATGTAAGGTGGATTGGATAAGAGGTCAGCTCGTTTCTGTTTCGCCTTGGCAGCAGCGGCGGCGGCGGCGGTGGTGGCGGAGCGGGTTGGTCTTACCATCGTATTTTCACTTGAAAATGTGCTGATCGGTTTCACAAAATTATTTCGTTTCCCACAGACGGCGCCAGTGATCGATCGTCGATTTTAGAGTGTTTTAGTGATGGTGAGATTTGCAGAAGACTGGGAACACAAGGATTTACGTGGTTCGATCGTTTGGGTCGATCTACGTCCACGGAGGAGAATGAGAATATGTATATTCAAGTATCTTTTCTAAATAGTACAGTGCCGACCCCCTTTTCCTCTTACAAAATAGCTCTTATTTATAGATAGTTTCGGTCAAGGGTGGTTGAGAGATCATGGATGTTGCTGCTCTCGCACGTCCGCCTGTGTAGTAGTTGAGAGATCATGGATGTTGCTGCTCTCGCACGTCTGCCTGTGCAGTGGTTGAGAAATCGTGGGGTGGCTGATCTTTGTTGACTGTGTTATTGGGCCTCCCTTTGGATGGGCCGAGCTGGTCTGGGCCATTGGGCCTATCCTATCAATTTTCATTATGATTTTAGTTTAGATTAGTATTTAAATTACCTAAACGAGCACTCTTTTCCCACTGGGTTTTTAATGAGGCTCGATCCTTATGGTATTCAATTATTGGATTCCTTCTGCTGTAGTTTGTTTTATTTCTGTTTTTCTAGAATAGGATCGTATGAAAGCTTGGTTGTACCTACAACTATTTCTTAATGTTATTTCAAATTTCTTCTATAAATTATATTATTTCAAATACTTTACTTTAACTTTGAAACTAATTATATAATAACTTATAACCACGTAAGTAATCATTTCATCCATTTGAATCTTATTTATTGTTGAAATTGAATGACATTTACAATTAATAAAAGGTGATTTCTATGAAATTTTACATTACTACTAATAAAGACGATTTTTATAAAATATAAAATTCTTGATTGATAAATACTTTTTGATAAACCGATCCAAAAATATTTTTCTTTAACTTTTATTTGAAATAATTTGGATTTAATGTGAATGTGTATTGTTAATATCATAATATATATATATATATATATATATATATATATATATATATAAAGAGGGAGTTTGAAATTGAAAATCAATTGCAAATCAATTTGAGTGGCAATTCCGTTATTAAATTATAATTGAAGAATTATTTGTAAATAGGAGTAGTAGGACGTTTATTAATCACTAACCACTATCCCTATATTATTGGTTTGGCAGTTTTCTCCATAAAAGAAAATCATATTGGTAGTATTATACGTGCATATTTTTTAATTTGTATACAAATATATAAATTTATTCCATTTTCTCTCTTTCGTAATATTTTTTTCTTACTTCATTTTTTTTCTTGCATTTATTTCGTAATTATGATGCTAACAACATATACAATGTACATATTGAATTAAAGAATATAAAAAGATCTTTAAATTGATGTATTATACGTTAAAAATAAAATAAAAATGAATAAATTATAATCATTCAAAGATTGAAAACAAACTTCATAAATATATTAATATGTATCTTTATAATTTATAATAGCCACTTCCAAAAAAAAATTCGTCGCTGCTATAGACTAGATAAATCTAATCCTAATTAAGGATATGTCTTTTTTTTCAATTACAATTAAGGATATGTAATATTTAATGTATTTAATGTATTTTTTTTTTAATTGTTATGAAGCACAAATCCTTAGTGAAAACATAGGTAGCGCATGCCTTATTTGAGCACACAATCAGTGATAGTAATTTTCTATTTCTATTTAGTTTCACACTCAAGTTAATATAAATACATTTTATTTAATTTACTAATTTTGTACTAAAAATGAAATAATGTTAACTGAGGTTTATAAATTTTAAATTAGGGTTTATAAATTTTCGGTTGAACTTAATGACATAATGTTCGCAAATCATATCTTGATTACACTACAACAAAATGCTCAAATAGTGACACAATTTTAAAGGAATTGTGACACTTATAAATGTCACTAAAAAAAATTGTGACACTTTATGGTTGAGCGACTAATATGCGTGTCACAAAAACAAAACATGTCACTAAATTTAGTGACATTTGAAGATGTAACTAACTTTGTGATATATAAAAGTGTAGTTATATTTGTGACATGTGAAAGTGTAGCTATTTTTTTGACAAATTATTTATAATTATTGCTTAAAAATATATTTTATTAATAATAAAATTATATATATATATATATATATATATATATAATGACTTGTCAACCGTGTGTGTGTGTGCATGTATATATGTATATAATATACTATATAGATTATAATATGTATATGTATGTATGTATGCGTGTGGCGTGTGTGTTTTCTTCTTCAATTTCCAACTGTCTACTCCAATTTTCACTTGGAGAAATTAGTTTTTGACATTGTTTCATGATCATAATGCATGTCTTTTTCTTATATTTTTCGATGTGGGACAATTCTTATTTATATAGGTGTTTGTGTCATAGAGAGATTGTGACACCTATGTGTGTAACAAAAATATTTTGTAACACTTTAAGGTGTAGCAAAATTTAGTGACATGTATAGATGTTACAAAATTTGTTACATTTCTAGATGTACTTACATTTTTATGTGTCACAAAATATTATAGATGCATGTATGGATGTAACTAAATTTTGCTACATTAAAGGTGTAGCAAATTTTGTGACACCCTCTCATGATGTCACTAAAATTGTGTCACTATTAGATATTTTAGTTGTAGTGTTATAGTACCATTTAATAATTCATAACTATATACGTTGCCGTGCGATGCACAGGTTGTATTCATCAGTTTGTCAGGGGATCAGACATCTGAATTATATGGAATTGCCAAATCCAATAGCGTTGCTGCTTCTGTAGGCATCACCTTCACCAAGTTAAGAGAATCCACCACTCCTCCAGTCAACCCTCTTGAGGGCAATGAAAAGTGTTGGATATATTTAGACACTTAGATTATGAATAGTTAAGTATAGTGTAGACATATGACTTTAAGTTTATGACGTTAAGTATTCTTATGAATAATTGCTTGTTTTATCATCAACGTTTCACTACATTCTTATTTAATTTGTACATGTGATGCTAATATTTTGACATAATAAATAAGTGATGCAAAATGTGATGAGAATTTTGCGATTTAATATCAAATTATTGAGAAAAATAATGTCACACAAGTGATACAAAATTTACGACAACAAAAATACACTGATGCAAAAGATGTTGTATATTTTACGACATAAATTAATTTTTTGAGACATATGTCATATGTCGTGATATTATACAAGAATTTAAATATGACGTCAATTGCGACGGGAAAAATTACGTCATTCTATTTGAAATGTCACAAGTTTATGTTGCAAATTATATGAGTCATTTTCAACAATGTCACATTTTGTGTCGCTAATAAAGATGCAACACTAAAGCAAATGACGTGTTAAGTGTCGAGAATTTCATGCGACAAATAATCATGTGAAGCAAAATGTGTCATTCTTGTTGCGTCACAATAGAAAAAAGTGTCTCAAAAATGCTACATGACCTTTTGCGACACAATTCGTTATGACGCACAAAGTGACGCAAATCAACTTTTGCGATTTATGCGACAAATAATCAAGTGAAGCAAAATGTGTCATTCTTGTTGCATCACAATAGAAAAAAGTGTCTCAAAAATGCTACATGACCTTTTGCGACACAATTCGTTATGACGCACAAAGTGACGCAAATCAACTTTTGCGACACTAAAACAGACATTTGCTACACAAAATTTATGTCTCAAATACCCAGTTTTCTTGTAGTGATTGTCTTTATCGGATATATTCAAACAATGAGAACGCTCTATTCCAACAAATACTGACACAATTGAAAGGAAACCAAATTTTATGTAGAAAAGGACAGGTCAACGCACATATTCTGCATAAATACTTTTTTGGAAGAGAGCCTTAGGTACACCACTCTAGACTTATATTTTTTTTTCTTTTCTTTTTTTGTCCAGTCCAACCTTTTTCTTTTCTTTTCTTTTCTTTTCTTTCGTTTTTTTATACACCCTCGCAGCTTGGGCATTATATGCCACTTTACCTAGGTGTTTATTTTCTAGGCCCATTTTTTTTTATCTTTTTGGCCCTTACTATTTTTCCACCTTATTTCTCTTATCAAATGTCAAGTCTAGTTCAATAAGGTCTCGACGAGAACCATGAGCAAGTTCTAGAGAAAATACCAATTGAGAGTCATAATCACACACAAAAAAGAAATACTGCATGGGCATGATTTGGCAGTTTAAAGCTCAAAAACCTCACAACGGGTCCACTCAACATGCATTCGTCATCCCTATCATTATCATGACATAGATGATGCAGCTCGTAGATCGTGGTTTGAAGCCTGGAGGCCAAGAATTAAAGATGATATGGGCTGAAGAGCAAAGATATAAATAGTTGTTTATTTAGTTGGTTATTTTTATTAATTTTTGGATTTTATTAGTACTCTAATTGGTAGGGCTATTTTTAGCTTAATTTTGGTGATTTTATTCCTTTTTAGACTAGGAATTGGTTTGGTATATTTTAGGATATGTTTTTACCTAGTTTCCTTGTAGGATTAGGACTTTTTGAAGCCTATAAATATGGAATTTATGTAATGGATGAAAATTAGATTTTGATTAATATATTTTTGTGAGTTCATCTCTCTCTTTAGAGAATTTCAATATTTCTCCTTGTTTGTCCAAGATGAACGTCTATCCGGTGAATCAAGGGAGTTCATCATCCTAGTTTGTGTGTCATACATCGCCTCCGTGTGACGACGGTAACTATCTCTTTGGGGTATAGGGGGATTGTTCCGATCTATATCATTTAGAGGGTTCGAGCGTAGGTATATTAGGGGTATTCCATTAGTTCAAAATTCAGTCTTCCACGTGCGTGTGATTTACGGATCGAACAAGGTGCTTATAAGGCTTTATTTATGGGCTTTATTATGTTATTTGATGGGTTTAACCCATTCTTTGACTATACTTAAGTTATTTCATAGTTGGGCTAGGCTTAGAAGTATTTCATACTTTGACCCATACTTTCGAAGTATTTCATATGAGCACTATAAATATAGCTCTTATGTCATAGCCGAAAATTACCTTTGATCAATAATATTTCATGAGTTTTATTCTTTCTTGAGAGTTATTCGAATTTCTCTTGATTATTCCAAGATGCATTCTTACGTGGCGAATCAACGAGTCAAATTATCCCTCATTTTATGTCATTCATTGCCTCCGTGTGACTTTGGCAATTGTCTCTTTGGGGTATAGGGAGTCAATCTCGCTTATATCATTTAGGGGGTTCGTCCGTCGGTACCATCTGTTCGAGTTTTTATCCTTCTGCGTGCGTGAGTTTTACGGATCTGCAAAGGTTTGTAACACAAATAGGATTCATTCGTGATCCATAATAAGCCCAGATCCTTGCACATAACAGCCATTCCATTTGGCGTCACTTAGGCTTTCGAATATTGTTCTTGTCAGCCAAGTGAAAAAAAAATACAAAAATTTCCAAAATTCCCTTTGTGCAGTTTAGTTTTCAAAGTTCTTTAAGTCGTCTGTAGCCCCTAGGATAGGTTTGTGAGCAACATTTTCCGGAAAGCTATTTTTCCTATTTTTTTTGTGCTCGTTGATTCGTCGATCGGAATTCAATTGGTAGATTTAGTGGAATTGAGTGTTAAAAGAAGAAAAAAAGCCATATATTTTTTTAGTGATATACGAGTGCTGAGTGAATCATCTTTGAGCGATACACGAGTGCTTGTGAGGTGGTGAGGACCATGTTTTCCACTAACCTTTCCATTTTATTTGTTAAAAAAAATTTTGTAGGTATGGCCGGAGAAGGTAAAGACGGCCCTGACAATGAAAAGCCGGATGAACAATTAGATCCAAAGTTGAAGTTCTTGTATGAGGCGTTGAGTAGTAAGCTCGAGAAGATGTTCACAGTTCAGATGGAAGAGATGCATGCGAGGATCAATCAAGTGAAATAGCTTCATGCCAATTCCCATCGAGTTGGTGGATTCAGCGGAAGAGGAGGAAGAGAAGATAACAACTTGGGAAACATCAAGATGAACATTCCCTACTTTCAAGAGAAATATGATCCGGAGTTGTATCTTGAATGGAAGAGAAAGATGGAGGTGATATTTGACCGCTATAACTATTCTGAGCTCAAAAAGATAAACTTCGCATCCACGTTGTTTTCAGACTATGCTCTAACTTGGTGGGATCAATTAGTGAGAAGTAGAAGAATGAATGCAGTGGAGCCGATCATGACTTGGAAAGGGATGAAGGCAGTGATAAGGAAATGTTTTGCTCCTTCCCATTACTATAATGAGAATCAAACCGATTGAAGGTGACCTCAAGCTACTAATATTTCATATTCAAAGAGAAACTTTTGGGAGGAAGAAAAGCAAACAGAGGAGGTCAAACGTTCATTTGTGAAGCCATGGTCAGATTTTTTAAGTTCCTTTAATCCAGTTCGTGTTGACGGTGGAGTTGTGACTATGGATGAGAGAGAAGATTCAAAACAGATGGTTTCGGAGGAATTGTATGAAGAGGTCGAAGAAATCGAATTGTATGAAGAGGAGGAAGAAATCAAAGCACCTCCTGGGCCATTTACTTTATTCGGTATTGGTGTTCTGAGTGTGGAGATTCCAATGAATGGTGACGAGCATCGAGAGAACATCTTTCACGCTAAGGATAAGGTGTCGCTTGTTCTATTACTCCATTGGTTGTTGAAAAAGAAATTTGTGAGGATCAAGTGCAATTGCAAAAAGAGGCAGAAATGGTGAAGTACAAGGAGGAGAAAGTGGAGACAAAGGAGAATGAATTGATGAATGAGTCCTTGCTTGCTTAGAATGGTGAATTGGATATGGCGATTAGTGAGGGGAAGTCTATGGAGGCACATGGGTACAAGGGGAAAGTGTGGTCGACCATCGATTATCTATCTTCTTCTATTTATTCTGATTTACAGGAATTCGATGATATTTCTTTCAAGGGTGCATTTGATGGTTTATTTTCCATTCGAGGGAGCGAACATCAGATCAAGTTCAAAGGGATACAAAAGTTGGAGGAATTTGAAGAGATGAAGAAGCTGAATTTCATCCCCTTTGATGTGGGCAACGAGTAGGATTTGAGGACAAATCCTCTTCAAGAGGAGGGGAATGATGTAGCCCATAGATCGTGGTTTGAAGCCCGGAGGCAAAGAATTAAAGATGATATGGGTTGAAGAGTGAAGATATAATTAGTTGTTTATTTAGTTGGTTATTTTTATTAATTTTCTGATTTTATTAGTACTCTAGTTGGTAGGGCTATTTTTAGCTTAATTTTGGTGATTTTATTCCTTTTTAGACTAGAAATTGGTTTGGTATATTTTAGGATAGTTTTTTACCTTGTTTCATTGTAGGATTAAGACTTTTTAAAGCATATAAATATGGCATTTATTTAATGGACGAAAATTAGGCTTTGATTAATATATTTTGGTGAGTTCATCTCTCTCTTTAGTGAATTTCGATAATTCTCTTTGTTCGTCCAAGACGAACATCTATCCGGTGAATCAAGCAAGTTCATCATCCTCATTTGTGTGTCATACATCGCCTCTGTGTGACTACGACAACTATCTCTTTGGGGTATAGGGGGATTGTTCCGTTCTATATCATTTAGAGGGTTCGAGCGTAGGTATATTGGGGTATTCCATTGGTTCCAAATTTAGTCTTTTGCGTGCGTGTGATTTACCGATCGAGCAAGGTTCGTATCAATAAATAAACATATAACACTTGCACCGACAGAACAATATACTTGCTCGACTCGATTCAAATAATGATTAGGCCTCCCACACACACACTTTGCATTTGCAAAGTGTTCTAAGCAAGAGGCTCACAATCAGACACGAAAGAAAATGGGCACCCCCATGAAAATAGGGTGGGGGTGACCGACTCCAAGGACTTGATCATGCAAGACTCAAATGGTACCCCCTCCTACACACACACTTTGCATTAAGTAAAGTGGGCGAAAAGAGGGGTACCGACTCATTAACACACAAAATGGGCACCTTCCTCCACACACACACTTTGCGTTTAGCAAAGTAGTGGATGGCAAGGGTGACCGAAAAATGAAAATGACAAAAAAAAAAAAAAAAAAAAAAAACCTAAACTAACAAAAAGTGATGGAGGACTTTTACTTGGAGGAAGGAGGGACGTATGAGGTAGTCCTTGAGGGTCTGATGCATTTCCTTCATAGCGGTTTCCACTTTGGTGATCCTGCTATCGACTTTCTCTTCTAGGGCTTTGATGATGCTACTCTCCATGTGTGGTTCCGGAGTGGTTGATGTTTTCTCTCACCCATTGATGATTCGGGTGGGATGTCTCTTACTCTGCGTTGTCCTTCGGAATGGAGAATCACAGTGTGCCCTCTTCATCAAAGCCGATCTCCATCATGCTTTATAGGTAGGGGACATCCATGTATTCCTACTCAATGCCCTTCAGGGTGGTCTTTGCTTCGTTGAAAACCTAGAGCTTATTGGCGAGAGTAGTGATGAAATGCCCACATGAGATTCGCTGGTTCTTTATGGATGAGACATCCTTATAATACCTAGCTATTACTACTGCAAAGTTGACCTCTTGTTCTGCTTCATGCACCACAACAAGAACAACTCCTGTTAAAAGATGGAGTTGTTTGCGTCCCTTTTCCCATAGAAGTTATAGGAAAGGATTCGGTGGCACACCCTTAGCGAGTCATTCTGTAGCATATGGCCCTTTGTGTATCCTGTTATGAACTTCTCCTACGTGCCCAATTCGTTCCAGATCGCCATCCACTCTGCGGCTAATTTTGACGGGATGCTCTTGTAGGCATTATGATATTTCTCTGAATGAATAGAGATAGCAATTTTCGATGCCCAAGATTGGGTTTATTTCATTGATGGTCATAGTGAGCATCCGGCAACACAACTTGAATTTGACCGTTCCCGTGGCTGCTTTCCCTCCTCCTACGATTTCAAAATGCTCCAAGAACTCATTTGCCATTTTGGGGTACACTTTTTCATTCCAAGAGAGGAACTCCAACAAACCTATCCCAGCAAAGTACTCATTCACCTCTTCCTCGATTCCCAACCTTTCTAACGTCCCCCTCTCCACCATGATTCCGATTATGTTGCATGTCGCTTTAGGGGTAGCAGCTATCTTCTTCCCAGATCCCTTTGTTTGTAGGGCTCTTCCTCATGTCGGCGGTTTAGAGGTCTTTTTCTTCTTCTTGGGAGGCTCATCTGTCTCTTCCTCTTGCTCTGGGTTGTCGACATCGAATGGGATAATGACCTTCTTCTCTTGTTCCACCGTACCTATCACCATGTTGTCACCTTGCTCAGGGTCGTCATCCTCTTCTTCTTCAACCGCTTCAATTGAAGTAGCTTTTTGTGCAAAGGGCTCCACTAGGGTTTCCGAAGCCGCAGGCTACAGATCTTCAATTTGGGTTTTAAGCGTTTCAATTACACTGGCGACTTTCGCCGATCGGTGGGAGATAGGGTTGTCAATTTTAGGGTTTTCATTGGTCATGGGCTTTGTTTCGCTTTTCTAGGGAGTGAGTTCGGGTGAGGTTTTGGTTTGGGTAGACTTTTCTTTGGAGCTTTTCTTTGGAGCTTTCTTAGATTCGGTGTTCTTCATAGTTCGGTTGAGAGAGAGAAAGGAATTTAAATTAGTTTGCAGGGTGATGATGATTGATGATGGTGTTGTGGGAGAATCGAGTGGTTTTTTGACGATTTCAAATTTGAATGTGAGAGTAGTGGGGAAGTTTGAGTGTTTAAGGCAGAATTATAGGTTTATAGAGGGTAATGGGCGGTTACAGACCTACAGATGTGACTAGTGATGTCAGCCAATGTTTTTCTAGCATGCCCTCCACACAGTTCACATTCTTTCTTGTGCCCTCGTCAGTTTTCTTCCACAAACCTGTAGATCAATCCTGCACAACAAAAGAACATCCTTTCTCTTGAGGAAGTCATAGCACTTATTCAACACAAAAAGAAGAAACAAACTAAAACTAAAAATAAAAAGGAAAGCAAATAAACATAGTACCGGGGTGCTTCCCGGCCAGCGCCCCAGTTAGTGTCACAAGCATTACCTTCTCCTTCTTCTAAGGTTTGTGTAGGCCTTCAACAAGGCCTTCCTCCCAGTCTTCCTCGAATAGGTCCTCATCCCAATTATGTTGCTAGATGGGCACCACTTCTTCTTCTTGCTTAGTTTGGCTCAGTTGGTCAGCTTCCAAGTCTATTGTTTCGCCCCTATCCTTGATTTCCACATCGAACTCTTGTAGAAAAGAGATCCAATGTTTCAGCCTTTATTTCGATCCTTTTTGTTTATTGTGTTTATATGTTATTTTTATAGTTTGGTGTGAGTTTATTTTCATAGTGGAGATCAAGTTGGGATGAAATAAAAATATATTATTGAAGAGGAGTTCGATAGGAGTGTGTAGGAAAAAATAGCGGTCGATTTTGAGTTCGGACGAGGGAGATATAGCCGAAACAAAAAAGTTGCGCGCAGCGGACAACGGCTCAACCCTTACGACCGCAAGGGGGCTTGCGACTGCAAGGCTTGCCGATTTTTAGTGATTTATTTCCTATTTTAACTAGGTTTTGGTTTCCTACATATATGTAATCTTTGGGGAACGACTAGATAAATTCTCCTCTCTTATTTTCAGCCTTTAAAACTCTAGATTAGTTTAGAGTAGCTTTTAGATATTGCTTTGAAAATTATAGCTTTGGGATTCAAGTTTTAATTCAAGATTTAATTCAAGCTCTTCATTCTCTCTTTCATCTTCAATTCGTAAGTTTAATTTATGCTCTTAGATTAATTTTACTTGCTTTCTCTTATTGCTTTGATTAGTTAAGATTAGTTTTTTAGATTAAAATTTAATTGCTTTCTATTTATTTGCCTATGCTTAGATTTATTTGCTTTAATTTACCTTAGATCCATGTTAAGATTTATTTGCTCTAGGTTAGATTTAATTGTTTTCTTTATTGCTTTCTTTCAATTCATGCCTAGGTAGATATAATGTTTTCTTCTAGTTTAGTTTATTATCCCGGGTGACAGACGGGAGTGCTTTCTACTTGCTTTTAATTGTTTTCAAGTCTAGTTTAATTTACTTGCTTTCTTTTCATTATGTCTAGGATTAATAATAAAAACTCAAACCCCCAAATTCTTTACTTGCTTTCATAGAGTAGATTTTATTTGCCTTTTTTATTGCCACATAATTGATTACCCTGCTAAGTCTTCCTTGAGATTCGATATTGGGTTTTACTTGCTTGTTCTACGATAGATCTAGTTCTATTGCTAGCATTTTAGGTGAAACACTTTCCCGGCCATACGTTGCCTTAGGGCGGCATGGTTTGTGTAGATGCTGGTCTTTTTATCCAAGAGGTAGTCTTAAAATTTCTTGAATGCATTGCGTTGGGTGGAATCCAGCCCCGCCCAACGTATTGAATGAGGTAGCTTTTTCCTATGTGCTTATACCTCAAGATTGCGCCCATTGCGTTGTTGTCGGCGTAACACTCTACTTCGAAAGACATTTCCAAGATATGTCTTTTGACAATTGGTGAAGATACCAATTTTTCCTTTAGCATGTAAAATGCCTGTTGACACTCTTCATCAAACTCCCAGAGCACATCGTCTTGGAGTAGACGTATCACGGGCTGAGTAATCTTCGCGAAGTCCTTCACGAACTTCTGATAAGGCCCCACTCGACCTAAGAATTCCTTCAGCTACTAGATCGACATGGGTTGCGGTAGTTTCATGATGGTATTCAGTTGGGCTTCATCAATTCGGACTCCCTTCCTCGAAACAGTATGGCCTAGCACCGTGGCCTATTTACCATAAAATGGCATTTCTCATAATTAAGAACTAAACCTCTCTGGACACATCTTCGCAAGACCATCTCAAGGTTCTCTAGGCATTCTTCAAATGAATTTTCATGGACCACCAGTTTGTCCATGTAAGACTCGATGAATCGTTGGAAGGTGCCTGGGACATTGCATAAGCAAGCTGGTATCCGATGAAATGCAAATGTCCCCCATGGGCACGAGAATGTTTTTTTTGCCTTGGTCCTCCTTGGCCATAACCACTTGTAAGAACCCAGAATATCCATCTAGGAAGCAATAGTACTTGCTTCCTGCTACCCTCTATAACATTTCACTTATGAGAGACAATGTAAGGTAGTTCTTGAGTGTTACCTTATTTAGCTCGTGGTAGTCCACATGGAACTGCCCTTCTGGTTGAGACTCCGTGGGCATCATGTATGCTAGGCTTAGCCATTCACTCTCTTCCACGGGGTAGATGATGTCTCTATCGTGTAACTTAAGAATCTCCTTCAGCATTGCTCTCTCCATGGTTGAATTCATCTTCCTTTGTAGGCTTTGGTTAGGTTTTGCAACCTATTCCAATGGTATCCAATGTTGGCGTATGTTGGTTGGTCTTATGCCATTAAGGTCGGCTAGGGTCCAACCAATTGCTTCCTTGTGGTTCGACAAACCTCCCGAAGCTGATCTTCTTCTGCTTGACTTAGCTCCACACTGATGATGACAGGCACGTCTCTTGCTCTAGAAGATAGATGTATTTGAGGTATGTGGGAAGAGACTTGAGGTTGCTGAGGGCATTCTTCTTCAGCTCGAAGCAATTTGAGAGCTTGCTTCTCTTGATATGCACATTCTGCGTCCTTCTTCCATGCCCTCTGGATCACTTCTTCCAAGGGGTCTTTGATGGTGAGCAATGGAAGTTCTTCCACTTTTGCTTGATCAGTGTGATCAAGTGTCGCCAACTCTCCAGTATTTTGCAAGAAGTGCGTGCCTTTGAAGATGTTGAAAGTCTCCGTCTTGCCATTGAATTCACAGCACAGCATGCCCATGTCGCAATCAATCTTCATGTGGGCCATTCTCATGAATGGTCTTCCCAGTATCAGAGTAGGCTATTTTTAAGTTTTTCCCATGTCTTGAACATAGAAATCAGCTGGGAAGATCAATTCTCCAACCTTCACGAGCACATCCTCTATAACGCCCTTGGGATAGACATTGGAGTGGTCTACAAGGTGAATGACCATGTCAGTTTCCCAAAGTGGCCACATTTTCTCCTCATCAAATATCGACAAGGGCATCACGTTGATTGATGTGCCTAAGTCGAGCATAGCTTTCTTGATCCAGACATCTCTGACTTCACAAGGCATAGAGAACACACCATGGTCTCCATACTTTTCAGGTAGCTTCCTTCAAATGATGGCGAACACGTGTTGCCCCATCAAAACCTTTGCCTCGTTCATCCGCCTTTCTTTCTTCATGCAGTAATCTACCAACAGCTTTGCATTTTCAGACTTAGTGCGAAGCTCAGCGAGGAAAGGCAGGTTGATCTTCACCCTTCTGAACCTGCTCAGTGCGTCCATCATCTCCTCTTCTTCCTTATTCCTTCTCAGCCTGCTAAGAAAAGGTACGCGATCTACAGGGTGAGGTTTAATAATTTTGCAAAAATGATTGTACCTCAGCAGGTGCAGTGACTCCTTTTGCGGGTTGATATTCAATCGTGCCCTCATCTTCTTCTTCTACCTCCATGGGCACTTATTCTCCTTCGTCAGGCATCTGTTCCTCCAGTGATGCCTCCTCGCTTCTAAATGTTATGGCGTTGACGTGGGCATTTGGCACGGGTTGTGCAGAGAGTTCTCCTTGCTTTTTCTTCAGCTTTGAGATCGCATTGGTAATGTGCGCCAGTTAGGCATGGATGTTTTGGATTGTCCCTCGCGTCTCACTTTTGCACTTCTCATTCTCTTGTTGGGCTTTTAGATTTTCCCTCGCCATCTGGTTGACCATGTCAGTTAGGGATAGGCGGTTCGGATCCCTTTGGTATTGTTGGCCTTAGGCATTTCCTGTCCCTTGGTCATTTCTCCATCGAAAATTCTCATCCTACCTCCAACTAGGGTTGTAGGACTGAGAATTGGGATCGAACTTTGGCCTCCCATTGTTACCATTATTGTCGTGGCCAAAAGTGTTAACCTCATCCTCTTTATACAGTGTTGGGCATTGATCTATGTGGTGAGCAATGGCGGCGCAGATACTGCATGCCCTTACTAGCCTTCTGTTGCTCCGGTTCATGCTTGACATGAACTGTTCAAGGGCGGAGCACAACTTATCAATCTTGCCATCAGTTTGGGAGGGAATCGCCACGACTCTTGTAGTCTCTGCCTTATCTCTTGTCTCCTTGGCCATTTCTGCGAACATTTTGAACGCTTCGCTAGGCACCTTGTTAAGAAGAGATCCTCCCAAGCCTCATTCACGAGGGCTCGATCACCTGGCCTTAAACCTGCCACAAAGCACTAGATCAAGTCGTGATCCGGAATATGGTGTTGTGGGCACTTCGTCAGCATTTGTTTGAACCTCCACCAATAATCATAGAATGATTCCCCTACGCCCATTTTGACACTGGTGATCTTCTTTCGCATATTTTGGATGCAAGCAGCAGGAAAATACTTCTCTAGGAATCTTTGTTGCATCTCAAGCCAGGTGGTAATGCTACCCGTGGGCAAGGTCTACAGCCATTCCCCTGCTGAATCCTGCAAGGGAAAGGGAAAGTCTAGAAGCCTTATGTACTCCGCCAGATTGCCATCAGTACAGACGGTAGCACACTAATGCAACCTGTAGATCATGGATTTTGTTTTCGATGCTGAAAACACGAATTAATATGAATGTAACAAAAATGACTCTATTTAAACATGGGCAAACAGAATGGAAACAAGAACAAGAACAAATACTAGACAACGAACAACGAAAATTCCCAAATGAATCTAGAATAAAAAGAATGAATAACCTGGAAAAAGAACCCTGGCTCTGATGCCAAATGATACCATCCTTAACGACAAAACACTAGACATGCAAGCAGAAGACTCGGTAGATACCGATGGAAAATCCTAAAACCTCTAAGATCGAATCCAAAAAGTGGTATAGTCTAGAATTATCTCCCTATACCCAAATGTGGTATTGTCTTAGCAACTCGGGGATGATGAATAATACACGGACGAGGGATGATTTACTTGCCGATACGCTAATAAGGAATTTCTTGGTCACACCAAAAGAAATTCAATGATAATTCTCAAAAGAGAGATAAACTCAAATTTTATTAATCAATAATGTTCACTTTTCGTCACCCTTATGAGAGCCATAATTACATGCTTCATAAAGTCCTAATCTAATAAGGAAACTAGTTAAAGACCTATCTTAATAAAATATACCAAACCAAATCCTAGCCTAAAAAGGAATAAAATCACCAAAATTAAGCTGAAAAATAGCCTTACCAACTAAGGTGCTAATAAAATACGAAAATTATAAAAATAATCAACTAAATAAACAACTAAATATTATCTTCACTCTTTAGCCCATATCATCTTTGATTCTTGGCCCATAAATTGAAATCTGAAATGAAGTCTAAATTGGTGTTCAGTCGTCAAAGGAGTGGTGGTCGAGACAAAGGTAAAGTCCGACAATATAGCCGACATAATTATTTTGGATTTGATTATGATGGCTATGAGGATTCCGAGTATGGGGTTGAGGATGGAGAAGATAATGAGTCTTGGCATAGAGGTCCAAGAAGAAGAGAAGATAACAACTTGGGGAACATTCTTTACTTTCAAGGGAAATATGATCCGGAGTTGTATCTTAAATGGGAGAGAAAGATGGAGCTGATATTTGACCGCCATAACTATTTTGAGTTCAAGAAGGTGAACCTCGTATCCACGTTGTTTTCGGACTATGCTCTAACTTGGTAGGATCAATTAGTGAAAAGTAGAAGAAGGAATGCAGTGGAGCCGATCATGACTTGGAAAGAGATGAAGGCAGTGATGAGGAAATGTTTTGCGCCTTCCCATTACTATCAAGAGAATCAAAATAGTTGGAGGCAAACATAAACTGCTAATGTTTTATATTCAAAAAGAATTTTTTGGGAGGAAGAAGATCAGCCGAAGAACGTCAAACATCCATATGTGAAGCCAAGGTTAGATTATATAAGTTTATCAAATGCAGTTGGAGATGATGGTGAAGCTGTGGCCAAAGATGAGAGAAAAGATCCAAAAATGGTGGTCTTGGAAGAAAATGAAGAGATAGAAGAAATCGAGACACCTTCTGCACTTACTTTATTCGATGATAGTGTTCTGAGTGTGCAGAACCAAGTAGATGATGAAGAACAGCAAGAGAACATCTTTCATGCCGAGGATAATGTGTTGCTTGTTCCTCTTACTCCATTGGTTCTTGAAAAACAAGTTTATGAGGATCAAAGTGCAATTGCAAAATGAGGCGGAGATGGTAAAGCCTAAGGAGCAGAACGTAGAGACAAAGGAGAATGGATTGTTGCATAAATCTTTGCTAGCTCATAATCGTGAATTGGAGATGGCGATTAGTGAGGAAAGATCTATGGAGGCACATGGGTGCAAGGGGAAAGTTTGGTCCACTAATGATCGTCATGCTATATCCCCTTCTATTTATTCATGTTTGTAGGAATTTTATGATGTTTCTTCCAAAGATGCATTTGATGGTTTATTATCAGTTCGAGGGAGTGAACATCAAATCGAGTTGGAAAGAATGAAAGAGTTGGAGTCTATGTTGCTGGGTGAGGAGAAAAGAAGCTAAATTTCTCTCCTGTTGATGTGGGAAACAGCCAGGATTTGAGGAAAAATCCTCTTCAAGAGGAGCGGAATGATGCAGCCCGTAGATCATGGATTTCAATTCATGGGCCAATAATTAAAGATGATATGAGCTAAAGAGTGAAGACAATATTTAGTTGGTTATTTTTATAATTTTCGTATTTTATTAGGACCTCAGTTGGTAAGGCTATTTTTCAGCTTAATTTTGGTGATTTTATTCCTTTTTAGACTAGGATTTAGTTTGGTATATTTTTGGATAGGTTTTTAACTAGTTTTCTTGTTGGATTAAGACTTTATGAAGCCTATAAATATGGCTCTCATAAGGGTGACGAAAATTGAAAATTATTGATTAATAAAATTTGAGTTTATCTCTCTTTTGAGAATTATCTTTGAATTTCTTTTGGTGTGACCAAGAAATTCCTTATCAGCGTATCGGCGAGTAAATCATCTCTCATTCGTGTGTCATTTTGGTCTATACCACTTCTTGGATTCGATCTTAGAGGTTTTGGGATTTTCTATCGGTATCTATCGAGTCTTCCGCTTGCGTGTTCAGTGTTCGGTCGTGAAGGATTGTATCACACGCCATTTCAAAGTCTTGAAGATGTCTTTAAGGATCTTCGCATGGGTGGTCGCTGAATTTCGGAAGGATCTGAATGTAGTTGTGCTTCAGTTCTCAATTTCGTGTGGGCACGGGCAAAGTGATGCCCGATGCCCTCACGTTTAGGTTGTTAGGGAACACCATTTCCCTTAGCATTTGTTCTACCATCTTTCCTTAAGTGTTTAAAACGATCCCTTCTTCTGAATCTCCGTGTTCAG
This sequence comes from Mentha longifolia, assembly GCA_001642375.2. NCBI lineage: Eukaryota > Viridiplantae > Streptophyta > Magnoliopsida > Lamiales > Lamiaceae > Mentha > Mentha longifolia. The sequence continues at coordinate 9,485,543 of CM038121.1, forward strand.
ATAAGCTTCCTTCATCGGGTTCACTAATATGTTCCTCTTCCTCCACAGCTGGTTATGCCAGCCCCCTTCAAGCCCTTCTCGCTTCCGCTCGCAGTCATCTTGCAGTCCTTTCGATCTCTGGATCAAATAGGAGATGATCTAGATCTCACTGCAAGGTTAGTGACAAATAGAAATATAAGCAAAACATAAAGGGCTTACGGAAAGCAATATCGAAGATTGACTCAATGGCCTCAATTCTAGCGACGCGCCGCCCCGTTATTGGAAGGGCTATGCGGCTAGAATGATATTTATAAGATTTTCCTGAGCCCACTAAGGTAAGTACGGTTACCGGCATGTCTAAGGTCGATCCACGGGGAGTCGTATTTGGTACACCTTTCGTAACCTTGTCATAAAAAAAGGGGTTTGGAGATATTGCTATCTACGTGGATACTAAAAGTGCATGAACTAAATAAAAGCTTTGGTAATAAAAAGATAGAAAATAATAAATAAAAGGCAATCCAGATTTGGCAAGGAATTCGTATACAACTTGACGCTAGATCATTTGACTGACATGTGTCAATTCTATCTATGTATGGATGTCACCGGTTATGGTACGGTGTGCACGCTCCCCGATTGTCACGACGCCACGCAAGCTACACACATACAATACCCAGTTGATCCTAACTATGTTGGCGCGGAGTAGAATCATAATGTTGTGCCCATGCCACAACGTCGGACTCCATTGCCAACCCTCTCAGATTAAGCAGCCTTTTACATATGCTCTTGACCTTAACTTGGGATTTGCCCAGGTTCCGATCTCTGGCACACAGCATAACGACTCTACATAAACCCGAACTGGTCAGTGGGCCTCTTACGAGACCACCAGTATGCTGATGCTTGCATGCACTCAAGAGGACCCACGTAGGAGTTACCACATTGGCGCCGGCCTCGAGGACTGTGAGGCACTTTGCGATGCTCTTCATTACTGCCTCAATCTGCTGGAGTCCGCTTTTGCCTGGTTTACCTATGGCCCTCAGTATCACCGTGACCAAGCGAACTACTTTGAAATAATGCCCAGCATGCATGGAACACCTATTTATATGGATCGGCATGCCCATTTCAGCCTCACATGCATTTAATCAAGTGTGCATATATACGTCATCATCGTCAAACCCGGATCAACGAGTTTAGCTAGACATAATGTAAAGGGTAGAAAAGTAAAGTGCTAGAAATGTAAAAAAACATAATGAAAAAGATGAAATATTAAAGCTAAGAATAAAATGACATAATTCCGGCAAGGTCACCGGCGATAAAAAGAGTTACCTCAAAGTGGGGACTTAAACAAGAAAGTAAAAGTGTATGTCGGACTTCCTACTACTACCAACTACTTGCTACACTACTAACCTATGAAGTCTAACCTTAAAATGGTGCATGAGGAAGGTATATATAGAGTACAAGTTCACGGGCTATAACCCTAGCCCATAGACGGGCCTTTCCGGTAAGGCTGCCGGCGCGCACACGTGGCGAATTCTGATAAGGAAAGTTTCTAGAAGACTTTCCATGCTGAGAAGCTGATATCACACCTGGAAATTGATGGCCTCAATCTACATGATAACGGAAGATTGACTGCGCATGATCTTTGACTTTCTATAAATAGCTCGGGCTCATCCATCCACGTTGCCAGATGGTACGTTCCGTGCCCTTGAACTGTCTCTATTCTCATGTTGCCTGCTGTTGGGACCCCTTTTCAATTTTAGTTTTGATGATGTTATTAGAAATAACACTTAGATTTTACTTTTTAATAGAGTTAAGATTGATAGGAGCGAGCTGAGCATGAGAGCAAGCTCGTCTTTGAAGAGCAAGCTCGTCTCTGAATAGCAAGCTTGTCTCTGAGCAAGCTCGTCTATGAGAAAGCTCATCTTTGAAGAGCAAACTCGTCTCCGAAGAGCAAGCTGTCAGTAAGCAAGCTCGTCTATAGAAGATCAATTTGGCATCTGCGTGTAGAAGACCAGCTCCTCTGTGTTGAAGATCTCAAGCGTACTAGTTATCCTGCTGCTCGAAGGACATGCTGCTCTGCTCGACTGCCATGACGGCTAGAAGTGTGTCAGTCTTAATGGCTAGTTTTGACACCTCTTCAACTCCAACAGCACTATTTCACAATGGTGCCTATAAATACTTCAAGCCTTCTCCAGAATCAAAGAGGGGGAAATTAATCTTAAGAGCCAAATCTCTACAGAAATCTCAAGCTCACAAAGCAAAGCTCAACACTCAAACAAAAGCCATTTCCCAAGTGTTGAGACCTTCAAGATTTATGATTCTGGAACTTCACAAAAACTCTCTACCAAGATTAATTGTAAGATTTCAAGTAGAAGGAAAATCTATAAGTCTTCACCATTGTTGAGTCTCATCAAGCTCTGCAAGTAAAGAAGGTCAAGTTAGTAAGTAAGGTTGTAATCTCTTTCGAGAAGTAATTCGTGCTTGAATTTCGACGAGTTAGTCAAAATTTGGGACTGGTACTCAGCTAGTAAAAATAAGAGAGACGTGAATCCAAAGGTAAATGGATTCTCAGTTTCGACGGAAATTGACATGGACGTAGGAGGAGTTTCTCCGAACCACGATAAAATTGGTTATGTTGTTCTCTCTCTCTCTATCTCTTATTTACAGTCAATCTCCTTTACCTTCTCACTAACCTTCTCTCACTGCATTCACTCTTATTAATCAACCTGCTTAATCTATCTAACTAAAGAAAAGATTTTCTAAGAGTAGCCAACAAGACCACCAACTTTCGCACCGCAAGATCGTTCTTGACAAACTTAACAGATCATCTGCTCAAGCACGTCAGACTGAGAGCACGTCAGACTAAGCACATCTTATATACTAAGATAGTCTGGTAGATCGAGCTCCTCTATACGAGCTTGTTTGTCAAAATTGTTTTAAATCAAAAAACTATTGACATTTGGTGTATTCCCCCCCCTCCCCATACACCAAATTACTCTTTCCGGGACCAACAAGTGGTATCAGAGCGATGGTTCTTTCGACCATCGTATCTGTTTACTAAAAGTTTTTTTTTAAACTTTTAGTCGAATTGAACTGATCTAGGAAAATTCTTTTCATTTCATCCATATCTACCTGTCATCATGGAAGCTTATCTTATTCGCGCTTGTGAAGATTTTTCGATGCAGGGATATGAAGATTGGAGCTTCAAAATCCGCATATGCCTACAAGCTCATCATTTTCGAATGTGGGACGTCATCGAGAATGGTCCATCACATATCTATATGGCTCATGATACATCTGCATCTGGGGAAATGCATGAGAAGGCTACCTATCTCCCTAAGCTCAAAGATCCTCATACTTACACTGCGGAGGAAAGAAAAGAAGCAGGCTTGGACAACTTTGCTAAAGGCCTCATCTCAAGCACGGTCAAAGGAGTCCATCTTGCAAAAATTAGAAACCTAACGACTGCTAAAGTGATGTGGGATACTCTCAAAGCCATAAGCCATGGTTCGGAAGAAATGCTCGAGAACAAGCCCTCCATAGCATGCAACAAGCTTGATGATTTCAAGGTGATGCACGGAGAGACCATATAGCAGAGATGAAGAACCGCTTCATCGAGATCATCTTGGAGATTGCTGCAATCAAACAAGATAAATAAACTCAGCGTGAACTGAATTAGAAAGTGATACGTGCTCTGCCTGCGAGCTTGAAGGGATCGCTAATTCGCAAGCGAACCGAATTTGCTGCAGATCTGAATTGGATGTAATGCAATTAATTCACATATGAATTTAGATATACCTTCGAGCTTGGAGATGACAATCTACAGGTCTAGATTACTAGAGTGTTATCCCATTCCTCATGCTCGAACAACAGAGTGGGCGTTGGATTCGAGATCGGATCTTGGATCACGCCTTGTACTTGAGTTGAATGAATTCAACTCTTCTTCTTCTCCAAGAGAAGACCGCCGTCGCCAACTCTCTCTCTCTCTAATCTCGTGATAATGATATCGATTGATTGATTAGGTTACTGATTAGGTCAAACATAATCTCTATTTATAATTACTTATAAATATACCCGAGAGAGATTACGTGTGTGTGCTTTAATTAAATAATAATTATCACACATTGGGCTTAAGTACAAGTCTTGGCCTAAATTGGCCAACTTAAGAATAATAGGCGCCTCCCACCTAGGGTTTCTCCTAAGTGGCGCCCCTTGTGGGCTTATGGGCCCACAAGCTTATTCTCTTGGTCCAAACCAGCTATTGGCTCAATGTTTAAATTCTGATCCATCCTGAGGTGTTTGGGCCACTCTAGGGACCTAGATACCAGACAGAGTTAGGCCTTACCTAATTAGATAATTTCTATGCTCTCCCCTAGAGCATTTATCATAATTAGAGCTATAACTGACTCCACTATAGAGTTACAACTGAATTACCGCTCTGTCCTGATTACGTAGATCGGGGCTGGTATTTTGCTTAGTGCGATCCCCGTGTTTAAGAATCCTGATATCCGTTAATTAATTAGAACTCGTCTGACTGTTCATAATTAATTAACATCTTATATATCCTTAGGTAGTACCCGTTCAACCTTATTATTATACCTTGATGTTAATCAAGCTTGCAAGACTTGGTATAATAAACATTGTAAACTCCCTAAGGAGATATCTCAACCTAGACGGACACGGTGTCTCGATACAACTAACTAGACATCATATATGCCTCCATGTTACCCAAGATATAAGGAATTAAGAAACCTTATAAGGCCCGTACCGAATAAGTCAAAACAACAGTGAAGAACTCGTATATGCCTAATAGCTTATCGGGATTAAGATCAAGCTACTAAGATCTGAGATCTTTTAGTTCTTCACCTCATTATAAGGGTCAGTCTAGAAGAACATTATCTCTCTGCGATCCTATCAATACGTTCCACGGTATCAGCATAACTAGTGATTGAGACCCACCACTACTGTCAATGCTGCAGTCTAAACCAATAACTTTGCCCAAGTTATCTCGATTGTGATAATCATTTATATCTCATGAGTCACCGAAATACGTGATCCCCTCCAGACACAGCTGGCACGTTAACTAAAACATGAGATAATGGACTTATTCAATCTCAACTATATGATGTCAGACAGGTGATTGTAAACAGTGGAATAATCTTTGCATACACTAAAACACTATTTTTGCTTTAGGTATACAAATCCCAACAATCTCCTACTTATACTAATGTAAAACCTTTTAGTATACAATGTGTCTACAGGAAAATACTCTATGACTATCCATTACTTGTCCACTTTTTAAAACAGCTTCTAGACATACTTCTCCCACTTATACTCAAAGATTTTACTGTGGGAGGCTCACTAAGACAATGTCAGCCACGTGCTCAAGAAGCTCTTGACATGTTACACTTAGTGAAGGATCTTGTCATATTATGTTCCTCAAGTACTTCTCTCTTAAAACCTCGTAATCGCCCCTTGAGTGATTGTTAATCACGCGGTACTAGCAACCATGTGCTAACTAGTTATGTAATATTTACGGGTTATAATACATTTGTCAATGCACTTGAGTATTTTAATTATGGCAAATGATATTACTACCAGTTCATATAGCAAAGTCTAGAACCAAATAGCTCCGTTAGTAGCTTTTATAGACTGCCACAGATTCAGCTTGTCATGATGAGCTCTCAGAATACATTACTATTCGAGACTTATCAAGAAATGGTTCTACTTTCTATAATGAATACATAGTTTCAAGGTCGATTTCCTCTGACTCATCCTGCTTGATTATCTGTGTCAACAAACTTTTTAAAAGAATGTTCTGACTCTTTATCTTGCTTACTATGCCCTTGGCAAAAGCAGATATTTGACTTGTCAGTCAAAACAGTAGTCTATCAAAGATACTTGAATAAAAGTCCAATATTCATAGTCGAATATTACTAACATATATTCATATCTTCATTCTAAATTGTTCAGATAATCAACACTTTATTTCTGATAATACTTTTCACATTGTTTCCAATGCTATTATACTATCTACATAATGTACTAGAATTACCACGCTTCCATCTAAACAAAGACAAAATCGTAACACTTTCAAGTTGATGTGCATATCACTATTCTACACATTGCTTGTCATGTAGTTTCCTTTAAATGTCCTTACCAAGGCGAGGTAACCGAATTGGAATTCGGTAGACGGACATTTACTTGAAACGATTAGAAATCTAAATGCGTGGAAGTTAGAATACAAATGAAATTTCTCGAAAAAGTCTTGAAATCTTAGACCTAAAAGCCCTTTGCTTTCCATTTTATTCTTATTTTACTTGTATATCCTAACACCATTCATGGCCTTTACTCCAATGGCAGGATCATACAAAACCATACTTCTATGAAGTTTCAACTCACAGATGGAAATAGTGATTTGCAATGATTTCTTCCAAATGCCTCTTATTTCTGTCAAAGTGGATGTTTCTTTTCTTGCTCGTTTTCATAAGAATCCAAGATTCTCTACGAACATGAAACAATGTGAGGCTTACTCATGGCACTCACACTGAGACGAGGATTTGTAAAGATAAATGTGCAACTTACTGCGATAAACTATCTAGCACTCTTTGGCTATGTTTCGTGAATTGTCCAACTTTCTTGAATCTAATTCAAGAATAAACTATCTGCTACTTCATTGTTGTTCTCTAGTTTTCTTCCAAATTAGTCACATTGCCTCAGGCAATGATCGTCCATTCTTTTGGAACTATACAACATTAATTGCTTTTCTTTCCTTGAAATATACTTCTTGAACTTCCAAATTTATCGGCCTAGGTTATTGTGCACCTTTATCCAAGATATGTACATTCTTTTCTTATTTCTGAATCGACAACAGAAGACTAGGTTGTTGGGCCCTCTCAGTGTCGATTCTTAAGGCCTAAATGGTCATAAATAATGTTCTAAGTAAGATTTCATAAAAGATGGACAAAATAGTGGAAAACAAAGAAGAAAGATAGACATTCATCTAACAATTAGAGATAAGTTATAGATAATTATTTCAACACGAATGATTAGCGAATCAACAAACTAGTATCGGAGCAATCCGCCCCAGCACAATGTCAATAAAACCATTCGATAAAATGTTTCAAAACAAACATAAAGTACTAGCCAAACTGGCAAAACTAATGTAAATGAAACAATCGAAACAAAAGTACCATCGAAACTTGGCAAACCAATGTAATTGAAATAATGTATCATAACTCTCACTCTCAAAAAATGATAAGATGAACGATAAACGATAAATAAAGGTAGATGATCCTCAATCCTCGACAAACGCGCACCCGCACCGTGCTTGTCGACCTTAGAAGATCTCGGACTGTCTTACTCACTCCTTTGGGGCCGGGCCTACAAAGGAAATTTGTAACAATACATAATTAGTTTCACTAGTTAATAACTGTCCTCAAAGGACTAAACCAGTTACTATTTATGTTTAACTATGTTATAAAATGTAAGACATACCTTTCTCTTTCTTCATTGGACAATCCGCTTTCCAATGACCCACCTTATTGCATTTATGACATTTGCCCTTAAACTTCTCAACGCCACCTTGAGGAGCTTGAGCTTTGTTCGCACCATTCCAATTTCCTTTCTTCTTTCCCTTTGGAAACCTCTTTTTCTTCGTGACTGAAGAAGAGGGAACATCCTTGGAAGAAGCAGTAGAGAAAGCTTGAGCTTGAGCCCCCTTTCCCATGACTCCTTCGGGTGTCACAAGCTCATTTAACAATTCATTGAGCTTAAACTGTCGTTTAGACATTATTGCATTCAGCCGAAAGTTCTCATAAGATTTAGGTAGGCTATTGAGAATGATGTTTGGCATCACTTTCTCCTCAATACCACCTCCCAATCTAGTGAGTTCGTTGTATAAGGAAATCATCCCCATCACATGTTCTCTAACTGATGAACCCTCCGCCATTTGACTAGCCATGATCTTCCTCATGACCTCATTTAGCACCAAGGCATCCTTCTCTCCGAACATCTCCTGGAGACTCCTCATGATCTCTGCAGCTGTCAACATTGCATCATGTTGGAGTTGTAGCTCAGGCGTCATACTAGTAACCATATAGCACTTGGCCATATTATTACTTTTCTGCCATCTAGCATGAATCTCCCGTTTTTCTGGAGTAGAACGAGCATTTAGAGCAGGTGGAGGAGCACTGGTGAGAACATAGACATGTTCCTCAGCAACCAAGATGTAATTCAAGGGTTCTCTTCCATTCTTGGAAGTTAGGCCCCGAGAGAGGCTTGGAAGTCAATAAATTGACGAGAGAAGTAGTAGACATATCTGAAAAAAAATATAAACAAGTTGACAATTAAGAACTTGGTGAGAATGAATAACTTTATGTTAACAATGTTACAACCCCTTGATAAAAGTCACATTGACTAACAAATGAGTTGCCCGGTCATTTCACATGCAGGCCACTTTAATGCGGACGTCTACTTGCAAAAATTCTCGACCAAGATACGACGGTCACTTTATTTCTTATCCCATCACACGGACCTTTGTGACACAAAGAAATAATAACTCGCTTTAAAACTGGACCCTACTATTTTGAGTAGTGACCTCCTTCACGAGGATACATCGATTAGTAGCTAAGGTTGACCATATTATTCATCTAGTACTGAGTTTGTTAAGCGAATTAGTGCAATTACACGAATGACACTGCTTGCAAAATGCCCTCTTAGACTATCCCACTTAATAATTCCACTAAGGTGTTGAGCGTCGGTTGTAAGAGCGAGCCACATTCGTGTGGACGTTTGCCGCACAAGTCTCACTCACCTAAGAAATTATTAAGCTATCGGGAAAGTTTTTTGACGTTTACCTTGTAGAAGCGTAGAAATACGCAAGCCACATTCTTATGGACGTTTACATGCCCCTATCTTCTAACTACGTCTAAAACCAAATATGGAGGTCCTAATTAATTTTAAATTAATCGTTTTCTACTTAGACATTTCATATTTCAAAGGGTTTGTTGCGATTTTAAAGCACGTTGACATATAGTCCTATCGCGTGATTTCTAAGCGCAAATAATAATACATGCTCGCTTTGAAATCGTAGAGACTGCATGCTATGACCCCTATGTTTGTTAATTAAGCAAGTATAACATGCAATTCATGCTTTTAATTATCGTTGCGTAAAATTAAACATCCATAGCATGCTTCATTAAAATTAAACGTAAAAATAAATAGGCTGCTAACCGGGAGGTAAAATCCTATCTATTACATTTAATAATAAATTTGTGACACACTCCGGTCAACTTTCTACATATGGAAAGGTCCATCTTCGGTCTGGAAGTCCTCCTTCCAAATTTGTCTTAGCTCGATTTAGCTAGGATTAGAAAACCCTAGTTTCCCAAACGGGACGTTAAGCGAATTTGGAACGAACTAAGGTTCGGAAACCCTAGCCGTCGACAATTTGGACCAAGACCTCGGAAGGCCCGGGCCGTCGTCAACGTCGAGCACTGCAGCCCCATGGCTGCCGTCTCAATCGCATGCCACCACCGTGCCGCGCGTGCATCACACGCGCCGTCGCGGTGCGCGCCTGAACCTCATCTCTGCAGCCCCGACGACGAGCACCTGGGCTCATCGAGCCTGCTGCATCCCTCGCAACAAGGCTTGAGCCCTAGCTCGGTCGTGGGCTGCACCAATTGCCGTCGCCGCCGTCAAGCCCGCAGCAGTGGCTCGGTCGCCGCCACCGCCTCCCACTGGGCTCGACACACCTGCCCAGCACCATGGCTTGGTACTGAGCTCGAACTGGAGCAGCAGCAGCCGCCGGACGTGCTGGACGACGCACGCGCAGCTGCGAAACCCTATGTTTCGCTTGCGCCGCTGCAGCCGCTACCGCCGGTCACCACAGCCACCACCATGGCCGTGGACCTCGCCCAGCACCTGGGATCGGTATTGGGCCCTACACAAGGGCCTGGTTGAGGCTGCACAGCGCGCGCGCGAGCCGAAACCCTAGGGTTTTGGGCGCCGCCGTCTGCCGCCATACAGCGCCGCCCTTTCCTCATTCGATGGCGCCTGAACCCTAGGGTTAACCCTTAGGTTCGGCCATTGTGACAAACGAGGAGGGGTGCGCCGATTTGCAGCCAAAACGGCTGCTGCCCGTCGCGCGTGTGCGCACGCACCGCCGCGTGTGTTGCCGCCGTTCTTCATTTTGTTCTTCGTTCTTCGTGCTTTCTCGAACTCCACCGTACAATTACAACGGAAAATAATAGAAAAATACAAGAGAAATCCATCAAAAAATAGATCTACACTAATCGGTACCTTATTTCTCACTGATTCAAAAAACGATACGAATAAAACCGAAATAAAATCAACGCAAATTATCCCGGACAGCAGCATGCACAAATTATGGCATAAATCGACTCATATGCATGAACATGTAATTCTCAAAATTACAACAGAGCCAATTCTCAGAACCTTGGCTCTGATACCAACTGAAGGGATCGCTATTTCGCAAGCGAACCGAATTTGCTGCGGATCTGAATTGGATGTAATGCAATTAATTCACATATGAATTTAGATATACCTTCGAGCTCGGAGATGACAATCTACAGGTCTAGATTACTAGAGTGTTATCCCATTCCTCATGCTCGAACAACAGAGTGGGCGTTGGATTCGAGATCGGATCTTGGATCACGCCTTGTACTTGAGTTGAATGAATTCAACTTTTCTTCTTCTCCAAGAGAAGACCGCCGTCGCCAACTCTCTCTCTCTAATCTCGTGATAATGATATCGATTGATTGATTAGGTTACTGATTAGGTCAAACCTAATCTCTATTTATAATTACTTATAAATATACCCGAGAGAGAGTGCGTGTGTGTGCTTTAATTAAATAATAATTATCACACATTGGGCTTAAGTACAAGCCTTGGCCTAAATTGGCCAACTTAAGAATAATAGGCGCCTCCCACCTAGGGTTTCTCCTAAGTGGCGCCCCTTGTGGGCTTATGGGCCCACAAGCTTATTCTCTTGGTCCAAACCAGCTATTGGGCTCAATGTTTAAATTCTGCTCCATCCTGAGGTGTTTGTGCCACTCTAGGGACCTAGATACCAGACAGAGTTAGGCCTTACCTAATTAGATAATTTCTATGCTCTCCCCTAGAGCAGTTATCATAATTAGAGCTATAACTGACTCCACTATACAGTTACAACTGAATCACTGCTCTATCCTAATTACGTACATCAAGGCTGGTATTTTGCTTAGTGCGATCCCGTGTTTAAGAATCCTGATATCCGTTAATTAATTATGAACAGAATTAATTAGAAGTCGTCTGACTGTTCATAATTAATTAACATCTTATATATCCTTAGGTAGTACCCGTTCAACCTTATTATTATACCTTGATGTTAATCAAGCTTGCAAGACTTGGTATAATAAACATTGTAAACTCCCTAAGGAGATATCTCAACCTAGACGGACACGGTGTCTCGATACAACTAACTAGACATCATATATGCCTCCATGTTACCCAAGATATAAGGAATTAAGAAACCTTATAAGGCCCGTACCGAATAAGTCAAAACAACAGTGAAGAACTCGTATATGCCTAATAGCTTATCGGGATTAAGATCAAGCTACTAAGATCTGAGATCTTTTAGTTCTTCACCTCATTATAAAGGTCAGTCTAGAAGAACATTATCTCTCTGCGATCCTATCAATACGTTCCACGGTATCAGCATAACAAGTGATTGAGACCTACCACTACTGTTAATGTTGCAATCTAAACTAATAACTTTGCCCAAGTTATCTCGACTGTGATAATCATTTAGATCTCATGAGTCACCGAAATACGTGATCCCCTCCAGACGCAGCTGGCACGTTAACTAAAATATGAGATAATGGACTTATTCAATCTCAACTATATGATGTCAGACAGGTGATTGTAAATAGTGGAATAATCTTTGCATACACTAAAACACTGGTTTTGCTTTAGGTATACAAATCCCAACAGAGCTGGCACGTCTGTGCTGCTCTCCATCCTAACCGACCTGACTTAAACAAGCTAACCTCCGAAGAGCTTTTTGACATCTTGATGGGGAATAAATACGAGATCATTCGTATTCATGGTTCAGCTCAAGCATCTACAAGCAAACGACCTGAAGCTGAAAAGAGATGGTATCTCTCGAATCTAAAAGATGTTGTCTTTCGAGCTGATCTGGCCAAGCATGCTCCTCCCAGCTCATCTGAAGAGCTCACAGAGAAGGACATGTTGTTGCAAGACTTTGCGATGATGATGCGAAGAAATGAAAAGCTCGAATCTCGCTTGAACAAATACAAGAAATTATATCGCAAGAACAAGCATAACTTGGGCAACAGCAATCTCGACCACTCGGACTAACAAAGCCATGCTCAAGTCACTCAAGCTGGCTACCATGATCAGCGGTACCAATTTTTGCCAGCCTGCTCCCCAACCTGCTCCTCAACTTGCTCCCCAACATGCTCCTACCTATCATCCAATCTCTAATGGGGGTGAAAAGCCTGGTTAAATACTTTCAATCTTTTGGTGGTTTGTGTTACATTCACAATAATGGGAAATCTAAATTAAAGACTTTCGATTGCAAAGCGAATTCCAGAGTATTTCTAGGGTACTCTGAGATGAGCATAGCATTTAGAGCCTATAATAAGAAGACCATGATTGTGGAGGTAACACCTCTTTTAATTTTTGATGTATTTTCTTCCTTGTACAAAGTTAATGCTGCAGGTCAACATGACATCCACTTGCAGATCAAGCTCACTCCCAGAACCAGATCGTCGATGACTTACTAATCTGGAGTCAAGCTGATCTGACGGAAGAAGATCCACCTGATCAAGAGAAGGTCTCATGGCAAGGGGGAACAAATGAACCTTCATCAAGCTCATTAATACAAGCTCAACCTTATCAAGCAGATCCCCCAACTACAGTTCAAGAGATCGCTGTAGACCAGCTCACTGATCACCTGGAGCACTCTAATCCTTTCACCCCTCAAGCTCATCAAGAATTTGAGGATCCAGCCTGAACTTGAATTATCCAAAGAAGAGATCACTCGACGAAGATGGGTCGATGATCTTCCAAATGAGCTTATTATTGGGAACCAAAAGGCGGTGTTAGGACAAGAAGAATGTGGTGATCGGATTTTGGGAATGCTCTCTTGAGATGCAAATCGTTCTCCATAGAGCGTTCTTCTCAGAGCATTCTCTCAAATCGTTCTCTCCGAGCCTTCTCCTCAGAGCTTTCACCACAGAGCGTTCTCCTCAGAACGATCTCAGCTTGATATCGTTCTCTTCAAAGCACCAGATCAACAATTAAGGGGGAACCAGGGAAATTGTGTCATTCTCTGTTTTTATCTTCTTTAATTTGCTATAAATATTTTCCATGAAAATTTATTTGATTCAAGTGCTCTGTTTTTGCATTGAAGGCCTCAAACAAGAATGAGCTTGCTGCTCACTTCTTAATTCCATGCTCTCCCCAATGAGATCAAGATCGAAGATCGTAAACTAGCCCAGATTATGCATACCCATATTGATTATGTCGAAAAGGGGGAAAGACGTAGGAAGAGCATGGAGCACAAAAAGCAAGATAAATTTGTCTTACTTGTAATTCATTGTTCTTATGTTCTTATCTTTAGGAATTATTTGTAAAATGTTGGTTTCGACATCATCAAAAAGGAGGAAATTGTTGGGAACCCCTTTTCAATTTTAGTTTTGATGATGTTATTAGAAACAACACTTATATTTTACTCTTTTATAGAGTTAAGATTGATAAGAGCGAGCTGACCATGAGAGCAAGCTCGTCTCTGAGCAAGCTCGTCTATGACCAAGCTCGTCTCTAAAGAGCAACCTCATCTCTGAGCAAGCTTGTCTTAGCTCGTCTTTGAAGAGCAAGCTCATCTCTCAAGAGCAAGCTATCAGTAAGCAAGCTTGTCTATAGAACATCGATTTGGCATTTGCGTGTAGAAGACCAGCTGCTCTGTGTTGAAGATCTCAAGCATGTTGTTTATCCTGCTGCTCGAAGGACGTGTTGTTCTGCTCGACTGCCACGACGGCTAGAAGTGTGTCAGTCTCAACGGCTAGTTCTGACACCTCTGCAACTCCAACAACTTTATTTCAAAATGGTGCCTATAAATACTTCAAGCCTTCTCCAGAATCAAAGAGGGGGAAATTAATCTTAAGAGCCAAATCTCTGCAGAAATCTCAATCTCACAAAGCAAAACTCAACACTCGAACCAAAGTCATTTCCCAAGTGTTGAGACCTTCAAGATTTATGATTCTGGAACCTCACAGAAACTCTCTACCAAGCTTAGTTGTAAGATTTCAAGTAGAAGGAATTTCTGTGAGTCTTCACCATTGTTGAGTCTCATCAAGCTCTGCAAGTGAAGAAGGTCAAGTTAGTAAGTAAGGTTGTAATCTCTTTCGAGAATAGGTTGTAAGGGTCACGACCCTATAATTCATGCTTGAATTTCCATGACTTAGTCAAAATTTATGACTGGTACTTAGCCAGTAAAAATAAGAGAGAGGTGAATCAAAAGGTAAATGGATTCTCAGTTTCAACGGAAACTGACGTGGACGTAGGAGGAGTTTCTCCGAACCACAATAAAATTGGCTGTGTCGTTCTCTCTCTCTCTCTCTATCTCTTATTTACAGTCAATCTCCTTTACCTTCTCACTAACCTTCTCTCGCTGCATTCACTCTTATTAATCAACCTGCTTAAGCTATCTAACTAATGAAAAGATTTTCCCAGAGTAGCCAAGAAGACCACCAACTTCCGCACTGCAAGATCGTTCTTGACAAGCTCAGCAGATCATCTGCTCAATCACGTCAGACTGAGAGCATGCCAGACTAAGCAAATCTTATAGACTGAGCTAGTCTAGTAGATCGAGCTCCTCTATACGAGCTCATCTGTATCATGCTCCTCTATACGAGCTCCTTTGTATTGAGCTCCTCTATACGAGCTCCACTGTACGAGCTCTGTATTGAGCTCCTCTGTATCGAGCTTGTTTGTCAAAATTGTTTTATATCGAAAAATTGTTGGCATTTGGTGTATTCTCCCCCCCCCCCCCATACACCAAATTACTCTTTACGGGACCAATACATGCTTTCTTCAATTCTGGTCCCTGCCATGCCCACTTCAATTGTCCTCCTCTTTTGGTTTGGATTATGCGATAATTCTCTGGTAAAGAGGCACTGCAGTCTCCTGTGGAGACTTCATGCCCTCTTATGTACTGAGCTGCTTCAACTCTTGCTCGAACTTTATGCCACAATTATATGCACATCAATTTGCATGTTTTCCAGCACCAAAATGCATGTTACCGGGTTTTCCTGTCCAGCCAAGTAAAGTGCCCTCCCAAGCACAAACACATGCTGAAAAGACTCGAAAAATGACTAAAACTAGACTCTAAAAGACCCAGCAAAAGAGCACATTTTTGGGCTCGTCAATTGTGCTCAACATATCATTCTTATTAAAATGAACTGCTAAGGACACTTCAACACAAAGAATTTTCCAGGAGTACCAACAGACCACCAACTTCCACACTGCAAGATCAATCTTGATAAGCTCAACAGACCAACTGCATAAGCTCGATAGATTGACCTTATCTGATAAGTTGACTTGATCTTATTTGTTTTAAATTGAAAACTGTTGGAGATTGGTGTATTCCCCCATACACCAATTAACTCTTTCCGGGACCAACAAAATGTAATGAACTTCAAATAAATTTTGTCTTCATGGGTTAGGGATAGAAGGAAAAAGCCACTCAGACAAGTCTGTGATATGCCGATCACCGAGGAGTCACTGATATGATAATTTGACGTATTCAGGCATATCAGGAGCCCTGCACGTCAGACCAGTGTATCAATCTAGCTGAAACACTGAAGCACGTATGTTAATTCTTATTCACTGATCATCATCAAAGCAGTAACGCAATGAACGCATCATTCTAGTGAAGAACAACATTGTGAGTTAGTTGGAGCGCACTGATGGAATCAATCGAAGGTGCTACACTGAAGAAGAACTTAGCTAATGTATATATTGTCTTTGTCGGATATGCTCAACCAATGAGAACGCCTATTCCAGCAAATACTGACACAACTGAAAGAGAACCAAATTTTCTACAGAAAAGGACAGGTCAACGCACATATTCTGCATAAATACTTTTTTGGAAGAGAGCTAGCTGCCTAACGCTATGCGGAAAGTACATTTATTGCAGCAGCTCATGCTCCAAAGTGGAAATTCAAAATACTATATCTCCAATTGATAGTGAATTGTATCTACACTATAAATACATAAGGATTCCAGAAGAACAATGTGCATGCAAGAGATGGAGTGAGAATGCTGAGTGAATGTATCCGTCGAAGCAAAATGGATGTAGGTCAGTTGACTTGAAAATGCATTATACTGAAAAGAGCATAATAATTTCTAAATATTTCAATGACATGCATTAATCTAATGCACGGACATATTCATGTTTATTAATCTATAAGAAAAGGAGTTTTCAAATAACTAAACGAGTATAATTAAGGTACCACACTTCTGCAGCACATATGCCACTGACTAGCAATCCGCATGATGAGTCCTTGATCAGTCAGTGGCACAGTGACTACCGCCTAATTTTCTTGGTATTCATTAGACGATACTGATTATTAGTTGAAGCTTTTGAAAAGTTGACATCAGTAACACACGTACGTATTCACCTCCATCTATATATGTTTCTCGTTTTGACACCAATATATATATTGTACTAACGATATTTACTGAGATAGTGTAACAATTCTTGCATTTAAAACAGTTTGTACGTATAGCTCTTGTTACAAAACAAGGTATTTATCAAAGTTCCATTATTTATACATTAGTTTAATTTATTAAACTCTAATGTCAATATACTTAAAAAAAATAAAAAATAATAATAAATAAATAAACTAGTCTATGTATATGCCTTTTTACCAGCTGGTTACCGTGATTGGGTAATCTAATTTTAAGGAATAGAAGTATCAGTACAAAATTATACTTGTAAATTTGAGTTTTTCCTTAAGTTGATGAGTAATTTAATGAAATACAGCATGATTGTTTTGTAAAACTGTAGAGGATGAAGTTTACATGCATTCCATGTATAAAGTATGAAGCGCTATTTTTTCCATGACGCGCGATTGGTATTTGAAGTGCGCATTAAGGTGATTGGTTCAAATAAGGGGATGTAAATGGAATAAAATCAAATCAAAGAGGAGAATTGTAATAATAACTATTACTTTAATTGAGTATTTAGTTTAGCAATATATATGAATTATTTGTAGGGTGTGTTTTCTTTGATGAAAAGAAAATGGAGGAATAAGAAAAGGTAGGAAAATTTAATTTCATAATGTGGTCCGCTACTTATTTTATCATATATTTTTTTAAGGTGGAAAAGATTATCCATTAAAGAGAATATGAGAAAAATGAGAAAAAAATGAGGAAAATTTTCACTTTTCCTCATTTTCACTCAAAGAGAACACCCCCGCAATAGATTTTATTTCTCCTTGTTCATGGTCTGTTTCTAGGGGTAATGATAAGTTAGAGCATCTCCAACTCATGCTTCATTATGGAGTATTACTTTATTTTGGAGTACGGGGTGCATTCCAACCATATTCTATTTTGCAGTTAGAGTATAGAGTATTGAACAATATAGAGTTTTACAGTTCAATACTATATACTCTATTTTTACTATTTGGACAATATTAAGTTATAAAAAATAATAATTTAACTAAATTTTCTTAATATAATTTGATTGATAATTTATTGTATTATATATTTTATTTTATTTAAAACCCGTGGGTATCAAATCGCCTCATACCCGCACGTATTAGGGTCGGGTATCCACGGGTATCGGGTACCCACGGGTAAATTGTCATCCCTAATTAGAGTCAATTATGCTATAATGTGTGCA
This sequence comes from Mentha longifolia, assembly GCA_001642375.2. Taxonomy (NCBI): domain Eukaryota; kingdom Viridiplantae; phylum Streptophyta; class Magnoliopsida; order Lamiales; family Lamiaceae; genus Mentha; species Mentha longifolia. Next base: position 9,503,454 of record CM038121.1, read on the forward strand.
TGCTGCTGTCCGGGACCAACGTGTGTTGTTTTTTATCCCGTTTTATTCAATTTTTTGTTGTTTTTTTAATTGGTGAGAAATAAGGTACTAATTAGAATAGGATTCGTTTTTCTGTAATTTTTCCATGTATTTTTTGATTTGGTATTGTAATTGCTGGAACTCGAGAGTTGGAAATCAAAGAACGATGGCACAAAGATCGAGGGATGCAGCGGCGACGGCCGAGCACGGCGGCGCATCACACACACGTGCTCAACTCGATCGACGGCTACACCGTTTTTAGCCAAGATTGAACCCCCTTTTCCTCGTCGGTTCACGGTGGCCGACCTAAGGTTTAAACCCTAGGTGCGGGTGGCCGGACGGGATGGTGGCGGCGGGATCATCGGCGGAGGAATGGCAGTGGCGAGCGACGGTGGCAGGGGCTGAAACCCTTAGGGTTTCGGCCATGGCTGCTTCGCGGGCTCGATCGGGGCGCGGGGTAGTGTCGCACGGACCTAGCACCTTTGTGGTGCTGGGCAGAGTTCATGGCGAGACGGAGCAGTGGCAGACGATGGCGGCGGCGGCTGCAAGATCGACGGGCGACATCGGGAGCAAACCTAGGGTTTGCTGCACCGTGCGCCTCGTTGCGATCTGCAGCTCTTCAGGCTGCTGCTGTCATGGCTCGACCCCAGCATCGGTCCGGGTGCTGGGCAGAGACATCATTGGCGGTGGCAGATGTCGACAGAAGTAACGACGGCGATGGATGGCGGTGAATTTTATCCGTCGCGGTTCCGTCGCCTGCTGTGGTGGCTTTGGCTGCTGCTGCAGCTGCCGTTGGTCGACGTTGGCATCTCCACCGAGTCGGGAGCTCGTTGGGGCTAGTGGGAGCAGCATGATCACTTGGCGGCGGCATTGCCTCGTCGGATATGCAGCAGCGGCGGCAAGTCGAGGAGGACGACGACAGTGGTTTAATTTTTGGAACCGGGCCGGGTTGTCATGCTAGGTTCGGGCCGGGCTGCAAAGAAAGTAGCCGGCCCGTTCGCCCAGTCCACGCACAATCCGAGCCTGATTCGGGCTTCTTCGACACAGTGTGACAACAGCACGTGCGTTGCACGCACGTACGTCGTCGATGTGTGGGTCGGAGACATTACAAAAGAGCTAGGGCTGTTCGTTTTCAATGATCAGTCCTCGTCGTTTGACGAAGGATAAGGTTTTCCGAAACCCTATCATGATCGTCGACGGTTAGGTTTCATAACCTAATTCGTTCCAAAATTAATTCGTCTGGTCTCATTTTGGAAATAGGGAATTATGCGCCCTAATTCCATTTCGAGTTGTTTGCTATTTTTAGAAGGTGGACTTGAAGACAAAGAGAAGACTTTCCAAGACCAAAGCTTATTTCGGATTTTAATTAATTAATTGTAATAGATAGGTTTTATCCTTCCCGGTCGGCAGCCTATTTATTTGCTTTAATTAATTATGCATGCTATGGATGGTTTAAATTACACAATGTGATAAAAGCATGAATTTGTATGTTATTGTTGCTTTTATTAAATGCTTAATAGAAACAAACATGCCTAGGGTGTCATAATATGAATTTTACGATTTCAAAAGCGAGCATGTTTTATTACTTGTGCTTAGAAATCATGCAGTAGGACTTAATTGTCAACGTGCTTCGTATATCGCATAAAAACCCTTTGAAATTAAAAAGACTAAGCGGAAAAATCAATTAGTTTAAATTAATGAATTGGGGACCTCCATATTTAATTTTAGGTGACATCAAGGATTAGGATCGTGTAGACATTCACCCTACGTGACTTGCACGATTTGGACTTCCTTGCCCGTATATTCGTCGGTAAAATTTCTCAATAACTTAGAATATTCTTTAGGAGAGTGGGAGTTGTATGAGTAAACGTCTACCCTACGTGGCTTGCTCGTGCGGGCTCTAACTCGGTCCTTAGTGGAAATTTTAAGTGAGATAATCTAAGAAGGCATCTACAATACCGGCACAAATCTCGTTTTATGTGCTACCTTGTAGATAAACTCAGTTAGGTGAATAATATGGTTATAGCTTAGCTACTTATTGATGAATCATCCCTACAAGGTCACTTCTCAATTTAAGTAGGGTCCGGTTAAGGTATGAGTTATTATTTCTTTAGTTCACAAGGGTTCATGTGATGATAAGAAGAAATAAACTGACTGTATGTCATGGTCAAAAATTTATGCTTGGCTGGTCGCCCTACGTGGCCCTCGTATAAATTTTTTGGGCTACTCGTTTGTTGGTTCAATGTTATTTTGTAAAAGGGTTATAATTGATCGCTCTACTTTTGAGGGTAGAGAGAGAGCAATGATAATCGATGTAATATAATCGAGTCGAATCCACAGGGAATGTATGGTGTGAGAATTTCAATTAGTAACCTAGCTATCTAATCACTATCCAAGCACCAACTAACATGTTTTTGGATTTTTTTTAATTAACTAATGACAATGAAAGTAAGTAACAAACTTAGAAATTAACTAAACACTCAACAAGTATGCAAATGATCAAAATTCAATAAGGAAATGAAAGTGAGTCAAATTATACTTCAATTAGGTCTAAGTTATAGGGATGTGACACTCTAACTAGAATTAGCCATTCTAATCCAATTTCATGTGGGAAACCTCATTTGTATGATTCACTCAACTCCCATTGTAATGAAATTAAGTAGATTAATGAAAGGCTTAACTCCTACTAAGATATCAAGCAATTCATTAACTCCCAATAGCTTATGGAGTTCATTAGCCCTACTATTCTCTAGCTTGCAAATATCTTGATCCTAGCATCTAATCTAAGCCTCCTAAGCATTAGATCAAACACTTGTGATGAGCCCGGGTCCAGCACTGATGAATTTATTTAGTTGCTCATGTTTTATATTTTATTTGGGCTTAAAAACTTTGTATTTATTTTTAATTTAGTTTAGTCCAATTATCACAACATGTTTAGGTGATTAATTGGCCCAGTTATATTTAATTAAGGAGTCCGAAATTATCAAGCCCAAGCCTTGTTAATTTCGAAAACCTACCTAGCTTAGGAATTAGATTAGTATTTATGTTAATTTTCATTCATACTTTGAAACAGACAATATTGAATCAGAAATCTAGTTGATCGTTTTGTCTCATATTTCGTGCTTCGGTTCACGATCCTATAGGTTCTTGGTAGAGTTTGATTGTTGGCGATTTCAAACTTGAATTCATCGACTCGTTTGTGATATCTCGTAGTATCCGGGTTAGTCGAGCCACGAAGATTGCTCCATAAACGCGTTTCGGATTCACGTAGATCCGGGGTTCGTTTCGGGTAAGATTCACAATTTGTTTCCGTTTGAATTCTGCAATTCGTGTTCTTTTCGTTTCCAGCCATTCATCATCGTTCATATATCATAAATATCCATCCTACATCGATCCTGTAGCTATTCCATCCCAGAAAAGCCTTAGATTAATTTCAGATCCGTTTTTTTAAACCCTAACTCGTCCTGAAAATCACCACCGTGCCAAATCGAAAACTACTTGTGCGTTTTCGCTGAATTTTGGATATGTTCTTCATAACCCTAAGTTGTAACTTGTGTTAAAATTTGAGCTTAATCGGAATTGAATTTCTTAGGTTACTGTCGACGCCTATTCAGTGTATTTATGGGTAGAATTTCAGGGAATCTCCATTCGATTGTTCATAGTTATATTTGGATTGAATCTTTCGTGTCTGACGTTGTTCGATTCTTAGCTTCCGCGTATTGTGATCGCATCATAAATTTTGGTACCAGAGCCACGTCAGTTTTTGCTGATCGTGGTTCAATCCAAATAGGTGTCGTGACATATTAGGGGGCAAAAGTTTCGATAAAAAAAAAAAAAAAAAAAAAAAAATCTGATAAAAAAAATATATATATATATATATATTGAAGGCCCTAGTGTGTCATTGTGTGTTTCATAATTGGTTCTTGCATCATTCGTGTATTGGGTAGTAGTTATGTCTTCGTTTTCTCGAGTTTCCGTCGGTAGAACTTAAAACGGACGTAACTTTTGATCTGCTTATCCGTTCAAGCTCCATAATACCATTTCGGAAACGTCTCGATGAGACCAAAAAGTTAACACCTGCTATGCTGTGTTCGGTTCTCGTTTAGGCCCAAAAACACCCGTCTGAAGGTCATACCGTCCAGTTGAAAAAAAAAAAAAAAAAAAAAAACAAAAGTGTCTCTTCGTCTATATTATTTGAGTGCATTGGATAGTATAGGTTTCAGTTCCTAAGTCGATTCAAGGTCGGATTAGTGCTCATAACTTGTTACTACTTATATCCAAGATTCCTAGTTAGCCTTTTCCTTCTTATTTCCAGTCCTTTCCTTGTTTCCTTGTTTCCTTGTTTGTTTAGCCCTTACCTAGCCACCGAAATTCTTACCCCTTATTTGTACCCCTTGCCGTGAATTTTACCCCACATTGCAGCAACTTTGTGTTTCTTTCTATACCTGTGATCCAAGCCGAGAGTCAAGTTTGAGTTCTTGAGTCAAGCCGAGAATTCCACATCAGTTGTGCCAAGAATTTGAGGTTTAGAGACTGTTGTGATTGCAACCTGAGTGACATACACGAGAGATCTGATCTGAGTGACATACACGAGTGAATTAAAAAAAAAAAAAAAAAAATCTGAGAGAACAAACGAGTGATTGTGAGGAACTGTGAGGATTTTACTTATTTTCTTTCACGTTTGTTCGTTTTGCAGGTATCATGAAATCCGGAGACGGTTCCAAGAATCAAGACAGCCCACTCAAGTCGTCTACCCCACCTCTTGATATGTCTTCATCGTCTCAACAGCCTTGGGATGCTAAGTATCACTTCGATGCTATGGCACAACACTTTGAGAGGCGGAGTCGACTATTGGAGCAGAAGATCGATGACACTTTTGACAAAGTGATAGCACAGTTCGATCGCCTCAACCCTCGAGCAACTTTACCTCCACCAATCAGAAACCAGCCTATTCAGCCAGATCGACCAGTCAGACGACAACCTGTCCGCCAGCCCCAGCCAGTGTTTGAGCCTATTTCTGATGATCCTGAAGAAGAATATGATGATGGATATAATGAGGAATCAGAGGCAGAATTTGAGTTTCCACAGAGGAATCAGAGACGTGACCATAGATGTCCCCCTCCACCTCCCAGGCGTGATTTCCGAGCCAACCAGCGCCGACATGGCGATACAGATAGCTTGTTAAACAACATCAAAACAAGCATTCCAGAGTTCGAGGGGTTACATGATCCTGATTTGTACCTCGATTGGGAGAGGAAAGTCAACAAGATCTTTGAGTGTTACGACTTTCCTGAATTGAAGAAGGTTCAGCTCGCGTCCTTGGAGTTTAGAGGGTATGCAGCCTCGTGGTGGGAAAATCAGCAAGAGAGAAGACACCGTGATCGATATCCACCTATAGACACATGGCAAGAGATGAAGGACGTCATGAGAGGACGTTTCATTCCGGTACACTATGAGCGAGAGCTTGAGAAGAGGTTGAACAAGATCAAGCAGGGCACTCGTTCGATTGAAGAGTACCACAAGGAGCTCGAGACAGCTATGAACCGGGTTGGTAAGGAAGAGACCCTGATTGCCACACTCAACCGGTACACTGAAGGAATGAATCCAGATATTGCTTGTGAAGTCGAATTGAAGGAATTCGATTCAGTTGAAGCAATGGTCCATTATGCATCTATTGTAGAACGGCAGCTCAGAGATGGACGTCGTCGATCCTTCCAGTCGACGCCTGTTAGAGTCCTTGGAACCGAGGTGATTCTTCCACGCCGAGGACAACCCCTACACGTCCTCCTAACCAGTCCACACAGCCCGTTCGCCGTTCTGAGCAGTCTGCACCACAGCCCTCTCGCAGACCTGACTACACCTCGCCTGCACCGAACAGAAATTCTCAGAATCGCCCCATGCAGCCTAGTCAGCCTGAGCATAGTAATTCAGGGAGAGCATGTGACGTTCAGTGTCACAAGTGCAGAGGATGGGGACATTTTCAAGCCCAGTGTCCGAATCGCAGAGTTTTATTCCTCACCGAGCAGAATGAGTTAGAATCAGCGAGTGAAGAGGAATTTGAAGAAGAAGGAGAAGTAAAAGGGGATACTGAGCAGCCCCTAGTCAGCTCACTCCTAGGCGACATTGATATTGTGGATGAGCAGCCGAAGCAAATGCACGTCAGCCTTGTTTCGATCCGAGCATTGAGCCTTATTCGAGAGGAAGAACAGAATGATCAGCGGGAGAACATCTTTTATTCACGTTGTTCCATTCAAGATAAGGTGTGCTCGCTCATCATTGATAGTGGAAGCGTTGTAAACGCCATTAGTCAGTATGCAGTGGGGAAGCCGAATTTGATCCCACAAAAGCATCCAAAACCGTACCGATTGCAATGGTTGACAGACAGAGGCGAGATTCGTGTTGGATACCAGGTACCTGTCACCTTTTCTATTTGTCGTTTTACTGACACTGTTTTGTGTGACGTCATCCCTATGGAGGCGGCACATATCTTGCTTGGTCGTCCTTGGCAGTTCGATAGGAAGGCGATACATGATGGATTCGCCAACACTTATGCCGTGACTCGAGAAGGACGCACCACGCGATTGTGGCCATTAGCGCCGAAAGATGTGATTGAAGATCAGCGACGTATGCAAGAGAAGTACAAAGAAGAGAAGGAGAAACGTGCTGAGAGCAAACAGCCAATCCAATCTGGACAGTCCACAGCAGAGTCTCAGTGTACTAAGGGAACCAAGGTCCTTCCGAAGGCTAAGGCTGCCCAAGTTACCATTCCTTCCAGTTTAGATACGGCGCACCAGAATTTGTTCATCGGTGTAAGAGGAGTTCAGACCACCATTAAATCAGGTAATGCTATCGTTCTAGTTAATTTTAAGGCTAATGATACTCCTGATGTTGTTATTCCTTCTGTTTTGCAGCCGTTGATGGAGGAGTTCAAGGATGTTTTCCCGGATGAAATTCCTAGTGGTCTGCCGCCGATTTGAGGAATTGAGCACCAGATCAACTTCCAGCCGGGAGCAGTCCTTCCAAATAGACCCGCCTACCATACCAACCCTGAGGAAACTAAGGAGATTGACCGTCAGGTCAAGGAGTTGCTGAAGAAGAAGCAAATTAGAGAGAGCTTGTCACCGTGCGCAGTGCCTGTCATCCTCGTACCAAAGAAGAACAACGAATGGCGCATGTGCATGGACTGCCGAGCTATCAATAAGATCACGATGATTTCGTTGCGGAGGAGGAGCTGAATTCGAGGACGAATTCTTTTCAACAGGGGGGAATGATGAGCCCGGGTCCAGCACTGATGAATTTATTTAGTTGCTCATGTTTTATATTTTATTTGGGCTTAAAAACTTTGTATTTATTTTTAATTTAGTTTAGTCCAATTATCACAACATGTTTAGGTGATTAATTGGCCCAGTTATATTTAATTAAGGAGTCCGAAATTATTAAGCCCAAGCCTTGTTAATTTCGAAAACCTACCTAGCTTAGGAATTAGATTAGTATTTATGTTAATTTTCATTCATACTTTGAAACAGACAATATTGAATCAGAAATCTAGATTGATCGTTTTGTCTCATATTTCGTGCTTCAGTTCACAATCCTATAGGTTCTTGGTAGAGTTTGATTGTTGGCGATTTCAAACTTGAATTCATCGACTCGTTCGTGATATCTCGTAGTATCCGGGTTAGTCGAGCGATCAAAATTTATGATGCGATCACAATACGCGGAAGCTGAGAATCGAACAACATCAGACACGAAAGATTCAATCCAAATATAACTATGAAAAAATCGAATGACAAGTTCCCTGAATTCTACACACAATACACTGAATAGGCGTCGACAGTAACCTAAGAAATTCAATTCTAATTAAGCTCAAACTTTAACACGAGTTACAACTTAGGGTTATGAAGAACATATCCAAAATTCAGCGAAAACGCACGAGTAGTTTTCGATTTGGCACGGTGGTGATTTTCAGGACGAGTTAGGGTTTAAAAAAAACGGATCTGAAATTAATCTAAGGCTTTTCTGGGATGGAATAGCTACAGGATCGATGTAGGATGGATATTTATGATATATGAACGATGATGAATGGCTGGAAACGAAAAGAACACGAATTGCAGAATTCAAACGGAAACAAATTGTGAATCTTACCCGAAACCCCCGGATCTACGTGAATCCGAAACGCGTTTATGGAGCAATCTTCGTGGCTCGACTAACCCGGATACTACGAGATATCACAAACAAGTCGATGAATTCAAGTTTGAAATCGCCAACAATCAAACTCTACCAAGAACCTATAGGATCGTGAACCGAAGCACGAAATATGAGACAAAACGATCAACTAGATTTCTGATTCAATATTGTCTGTTTCAAAGTATGAATGAAAATTAACATAAATACTAATCTAATTCCTAAGCTAGGTAGGTTTTCGAAATTAACAAGGCTTGGGCTTGATAATTTCGGACTCCTTAATTAAATATAACTGGGCCAATTAATCACCTAAACATGTTGTGATAATTGGACTAAACTAAATTAAAAATAAATACAAAGTTTTTAATGCCCAAATAAAATATAAAACATGAGCAACTAAATAAATTCATCAGTGCTGGACCCGGGCTCATCAACTTGGTATGCAACTATGGTGATCAATCACAATTACATAATAAAACATAGCCCCCCAAGAGAAATGAACATGAAATTAGAAGGTAAATTCATAATTAGAGCCTAATCCCATCACTTATCCCTAATCTACATATAATTGGAATCACAAAGAGAACTAGCTAGACATGATTAAGGAAAATAAACCATAGAAAATTAATGAAATCATAATCAAAAGATAGAGCATTCAATAAGGAAGAAGAATATGGTCTTAAATTTCAAATCCACCAAGTAATGCTTCCACAAATCTTCAAAAATACAAGAGTAGAAAGAGAGAAATGTATTTAGGGTTCTAAGAATATTAAAATATGCAAAAGACTCCCAAATGGGGTGAATTTAGGGATTAAATACATCAAAAACCGAGTTTGGGATGAGTCAGGCCGAGTTTGGGTTTGGATCAACCAAACTCGGCCATAAGTGAAGGATGGGCGCCGGACGGGCGGTCTGTCAGGTTGGCTGGCAGTCTGTCAGACCGCCGGGATAGACCGCCGTCTTCTCTGTGTACGGCGGCGACCTGGCAGGTTGGCCGGCAATCTGCCAGACCGCCGGGCAGGCCACTGGTCTTCGTTGTGTTGACCGGTCTTTGCCCCTTTGCTTCCTTCTTCAGGTTTTCTTCATTCTTCGACCGAGCCGACTCTTTAGCTCGAGTTTTTACCTTCTTACTCTCGTTTCTTCCTCATTTCCGGTCCTCGATCCATATCTAATTGAATGTTCTTCCAATTCCTACAAAATAGATCGAAAACCAAGAGACAACGAGAAAAGTATAGAATATGCTATAAGTATAAAAACCCTAGCATTTCTAACATTTAAATACATAAATCGAGACTCAAACACATGCAAAACACACTCAACATGCACATAAAGTATGTGTTAATCACTCTCCCAAACTTAAGCCATTGTTCGTCCCGAACAATGGAACGAACAATCAAAACACTTAACACGTATGGGATGTGCATTTTGAATTCCTCGATGCCTCATATCACCTCAAAAACCATTTTAATTCAAAGAAATTCTCAAGTCAAGCCAAGCATTCATAAGATCAATCACTATCCTAAATTAGAACTCAATCACTCGAGCACATTCAACTCTAGACCTCACAAGAAGTGTGTATCACTCAAGCACTCAATATATAGGAAAGGTAAGCACTCATCGAAATCATGCAATACATCACTTTGACCATAAGTTTGCCTATCAACTCAAGTTTCTAATACTACAATGCATGCACAAATTAGGATCAAAAAGGTCTTTCTTAAGCTTGTAATGTAAGGACATTGGTTAAGGTAGGGAATTTTTAGGCTAAGTGACTTAAATTTTCATCTAAGCTCCTTCACCTCGTTTCTTCACCTCTCTAAGTATGAATTTCTTCATCTTCCACCTTATTCAACCCTTTTTTATCAAATGAACCCAAGCTTCTACCAAATATCTAAAGAAACACTCATTTATGCTCTTATTCTTTTCTTTTTTTCTTGTAAGAACTTTGTTCTACTAATCTCCTTTTTTTTTTTTTTTTTTTTTTGAATTTGAATAAGAGCTTTGTTCTTATTCTTTTCTTTTATAACCTTTGAGCTTTTAGGAGTGTTCTTTCAACTCAAAACCAATCTCAAGACCTATCACTATCATCCACCATTCATGATAAATTTTCAACATTCACCAAGGTTCTCTTAATCATCCTTTACCCCCTATCATCCGGTTTAAGAAGAAAAGGCTTTATCAAGCTCAAAATGGGACAACTAGTGATGCGATCACAATACACGGAAGCTAAGAATCGAACAACGTCAGACACGAAAGATTCAATCCAAATATAACTATGAACAATCGAATGGAGATTCCCTGAAATTCTACACACAAATATACTGAATAGGCGTCGATAGTAACCTAAGAAATTCAATTCTGATTAAGCTCAAATTTTAACACGAGTTACAACTTAGGGTTATGAAGAACATATCCAAAATTCAGTGAAAACGCACAAGTAGTTTTCGATTTGGCACGGTGGTGATTTTCAGGACGAGTTAGGGTTTCAAAAACGGATCTGAAATTAATCTAAGGGTTTTCTGGGATGGAATAGCTACAGGATCGATGGAGGATGGATATTTATGATATATGAACGATGATGAATGGCTGGAAATGAAAAGAACACGAATTGCAGAATTCAAACGGAAACAAATTGTGAATCTTACCCGAAACGAACCCCGGATCTACGTGAATCCGAAACGCGTTTATGGAGCAATCTTCATGGCTCGACTAACCCGGATACTATGAGATATCACGAACGAGTCGATGAATTCAAGTTTGAAATCGCCAACAATCAAACTCTACCAAGAACCTATAGGATCGTGAACTGAAGCACGAAATATGAGACAAAACGATCAACTAGATTTCTGATTCAATATTGTTTGTTTCAAAGTATGAATGAAAATTAACATAAATACTAATCTAATTCCTAAGCTAGGTAGGTTTTCGAAATTAGCAAGACTTGGGCTTGATAATTTCGGACTCCTTAATTAAATATAACTGGGCCAATTAATCACCTAAACATGTTGTGATAATTGGACTAAACTAAATTAAAAATAAATACAACAGTTTTTAAGCCTAAATAAAATATAAGAAAATTTATTTTCTTGGACTTGTCTTCCTTTTCTTCAATGATGGACGCCCAAATCTTCATCTTCAACACTTGTTAAATTCACCAACTTGTATTGATGAAATTCGACTCCATCATTTGCCAATCTCTTCGAAATGTAGCATTGCAAATAACCTTGCAGCTTCTTGGCTCTCAACCTCGTCACTGCTCCTCCGAGCTGCAAGTCCCGATTGGTCTCTTCAATGCTAAATCCTGTCTCATCATTCCCCCCTGCTGAAAAGAATTCGTCCTCGAATTCAAGTCCTCCTCGACATCTTGATCATCTACAGGAAACGGAGATAAATCAGCCACATTAAAAGTGGAGGAACACTTATACTCACCTGGAAGATCAATGCGGTATGCATTGTCATTGACTCGCTCAACCACGGAGAATGGTCCATCGCCACGAGGCATCAGCTTCGACTTCCTCAAGTTAGGAAAACGTCCCGGGCTGAAGTGTATCCAAACCTTATCACCTAGGTTTGAACAATACTTGTTTGCGGTGGGCGTTCGCCTTTGTTGCGTTCTTAACACCTTGAAGCTCGATCCTCTGTTTCACTTTAGCATGCATCTCTCGAACCTGTTCAGCTCTACGAGAACCTTGCAAACTCGAAAGATGATCAGTAGGCAAAGAAATAAGATCCGTTGGTGTCAACGGATTAAATCCATAAACAACCTCAAATGGAGACATGTGTGTAGAAGAATGCACAACTCTGTTATAAGCAAATTCAGCGAATGGTAAGCACTCTTCCCATGACTTAAGATTGTTTTTAACTAAAGCACGAAGTAAAGTACCTAGCGTTCTATTAACCACTTCAGTTTGACCATCCGTTTGAGGATGACATGCAGTAGAAAATAACAGCTTAGTACCTAACTTTCCGCATAAGACACGCCAAAAATGTCCCAAAAACATTAGAATCCCTATCAGACACAATAGTCCTAGGCATGCCATGCAGTCTAACTACTTCACGGAAGAACAGATTAGCAATATGAACAGCATCGTCAGTTTTTCTGCAAGCAATAAAATGAGACATTTTGGAGAATCTATCGACTACTACAAACACAGAATCTTTGCCAGACTTAGACCTAGGCAAACCAAGAATAAAATCCATAGATATGTCAATCCAAGGTGCAGAAGGTGCAGGTAGTGGAGTGTACAAACCAAATGGATTAGAACTAGATTTAGCCTTTTTACAAGTAATGCATCTAGCACAGACTCTCTCGACATCTCTCTTCATGCGAGGCCAATAAAAATGTTCATGCAATAGACTCAATGTCTTCGCAACACCAAAATGACCCATAAGACCCCCCGCATGAGATTCTAACACAAATAATTCCCTCATAGAACAATCAGGGACACATAACTTCGAATCCCTAAACAAGAAACCCTCAGACACATAGTACGAGTCAACAACCCTAGATTTTCATCACATGAAGCAAATATAGGTCCAAAGAAAGGATCATTCACATAAAAGCTCTTAATATGCTCAAGACCTAAACATTGCGCATGCATAACAGAAATCAATGCGTACCTGCGGGAAAGAGCATCAGCAACCACATTCTCTTCTCCTTTCTTGTACTTGATCACATAGGGAAATGACTTTATAAACTCCACCCATCGAGCATGGCGTGAGTTTAAGCTCTGCTGACCCTTCAAATGCTTCAAGGACTCGTGATCAGTGTGAATCACAAACTCTTTCGGCCTCAAGTAGTGCTGCCAAGTCTCCAAAGACCTCTTCAGTGCATACAACTCCTTATCGTACGTAGAGTACCTAAGGGCTGCTCCATTCAGCTTCTCACTAAAATAGGCAACTGGTTTTCTTTCCTGCATCAAAACAGCACCAATCCCTATGCCTGAGGCATCACACTCAATTTCAAACATTTTATCAAAATCAGGCAAAACCAACACAGGAGCATTACACAATTTCGATTTCAACAAGTTAAAAGCATGCTCTTGGGCTTTGCCCCACTCAAACTTCCTATCTTTCCTACTCAACTCAGTCAATGGTGCAGCAATAGATGAAAAATCACGCACAAAGCGACGATAAAATCCTGCTAAACCATGGAAAGACCTAACATCAGCACATGACTTAGGCGTTGGCCACTCCTCTATAGCCTTCACCTTTGTCCTATCAACTTCTATTCCACGACTACTCACAACAAAACTAAGAAATATAACCTCATCCATACAGAATGTACACTTAGACAAATTAGCATATAATTTTGCATCACGCAGCAACACAAACACATGCCTAAGATGTCTAACATGCTCATCAACACAAGTACTATAGACAAGGATATCATCAAAATATACCACCACATATTTCCCTATGACTTCACGCAAAACATGGTTCATTAGACGCATAAACGTACTAGGGGCGTTAGTAAGGCCAAACGGCATCACAAGCCATTCATACAGTCCATGCTTCGTTTTGAACGTAGTTTTCCACTCATCTCCCTCACTCATTCTCACTTGAACATATCCAGAACGCAAATCAATTTTTGAAAAGACAGACGCTCCAGACAACTCATCTAACATGTCATCTAATCGAGGGATAGGGAAGCGATACTTTACCGTTATCTTGTTGATAGCTCGGCAGTCCATGCACATGCGCCATTCATTGTTCTTCTTTGGTACGAGGATGACAGGCACTACGCACGGTGATAAGCTCTCTCTAATTTGCTTATTCTCCAGCAACTCCTTGACCTGACGGTCAATCTCCTTGGTTTCCTCAGGGCTGGTACGGTAGGCGGGTCTGTTTGGAAGGACTGCTCCCGGCTGGAAGTCGATCTGGTGCTCAATTCCTCGAATCGGCGGCAGACCACTAGGAATTTCGTCCGGGAAAACATCATTGAACTCCTCCATCAACGGCTACAAAACAGAAGGAATAACAACATCAGGAGTATCATTAGCCTTAAAATTAACTAGAACGATAGCATTACCTGATTTAATGGCGGTCTGAACTCCTCTTACACCGATGAACAAATTCCGGTGCGCCGTATCTAAACTGGAAGGGATGGTAACGTGGGCAGCCTTAGCCTTCGGAAGGCCCTTGGTTCCCTTAGTACACTGAGACTCTACTGTGGACTGTCCAGATTGGATTGGCTGCTTGCTCTCAGCACGTTTCTCCTTCTCTTCTTTGTACTTCTCTTGCATACGTCGCTGATCTTCAATCACATCTTTCGGCGCTAGTGGCCACAATCGCGTGGTGCGTCCTTCTCGAGTCACGGCATAAGTGTTGGCGAATCCATCATGTATCGCCTTCCTATCGAACTGCCAAGGACGACCAAGCAAGATATGTGCCGCCTCCATAGTAATGACGTCACACAAAACAGTGTCAGTAAAACGACCAATAGAAAAGGTGACAGGTACCTGGTATCCAACACGAATCTCGCCTCTGTCTGTCAACCATTGTAATCGGTACGGTTTTGGATGCTTTTGTGGGATCAAATTCAGCTTCCCCACTGCATACTGACTAATGGCGTTTACAACGCTTCCACTATCAATGATGAGCGAGCACACCTTATCTTGAATGGAACAGCGTGAATAAAAGATGTTCTCCCGCTGATCATTCTGTTCTTCCTCTCGAATAAGGCTCAATGCTCGGATCGAAACAAGGCTGACGTGCGTTTGCTTCGGCTGCTCATCCACAATATCAATGTCGCCCAGGAGTGAGCTGACTAGGGGCTGCTCAGTATCCCCTTTTACTGCTCCTTCTTCTTCAAATTCCTCTTCACTCGCTGATTCTAACTCATTCTGCTCGGTGAGGAATAAAACTCAGTGATTCGGACACTGGGCTTGAAAATGTCCCCATCCTCTGCACTTGTGACACTGAACGTCACGTGCTCTCCCTGAATCACTATGCTCAGGCTGACTAGGCTGCATGGGGCGATTCTGAGAATTTCTGTTCGGTGCAGGCGAGGTGTAGTCAGGTCTGCGAGAGGGCTGTGGTGCAGACTGCTCAGAACGGCGAACGGGCTGTGTGGACTGGTTAGGAAGACGTGTAGGGGCTGTCCTCGGCGTGGAAGAATCACCTGGGTTCCAAGGACTCCTAACAGGCGTCGACTAGAAGGATCGACGACGTCCATCTCTGAGCTGCCGTTCTACGATAGATGCATAATGGACCATTGCTTCAACTGAATCGAATTCCTTCAATTCGACTTCACAAGCAATATCTGGATTCATTCCTTCAGTGTACCGGTTGAGTGTGGCAATCAGGGTCTCTTCCTTACCAACCCGGTTCATAGCTGTCTCGAGCTCCTTGTGGTACTCTTCAATCGAACGAGTGCCCTGCTTGATCTTGTTCAACCTCTTCTCAAGCTCTCACTCATAGTGTACCGGAATGAAACGTCCTCTCATGACGTCCTTCATCTCTTGCCATGTGTCTATAGGTGGATATCGATCACGGCATCTTCTCTCTTGCTGATTTTCCCACCACGAGGCTGCATACCCCCTAAACTCCAAGGACGCGAGCTGAACCTTCTTCAATTCAGGAAAGTCGTAACACTCAAAGATCTTGTTGACTTTCCTCTCCCAATCGAGGTACAAATCAGGATCATGTAACCCCTCGAACTCTAGAATGCTTGTTTTGATGTTGTTTAACAAGCTATCTGTATCGCCATGTCGGCGCTGGTTGGCTCGGAAATCACGCCTAGGAGGTGGAGGTGGAGGTGGACGTCTCTGATTCCTCTGTGGAAACTCAAATTCTGCCTCTGATTCCTCATTATAGCCATCATGTTCTTCTTCATGTTCATCATCAGAAACAGGCTCAAATACTGGCTGGGGCTGGCGGACAGGTTGTCGTCTGATTGGTGGAGGTAAAGTTGCTCGAGGGTTGAGGCGATCGAACTCTGCTATCACTTTGTCAAAAGTGTCATCGATCTTCTGCTCCAATAGTCGACTCCGCCTCTCAAAGTGTTGTGCCATAGCATCGAAGTGATACTTAGCATCCCAAGGCTGTTGTGATGATGAAGACATATCAAGAGGTGGGGTAGACGACTTGAGTGGGCTGTCTTGATTCTTGGAACCGTCTCCGGATTTCATGATACCTGCAAAACGAACAAACGTGAAAGAAAACAAGTAAAATCCTCACAGTTCCTCACAATCACTCGTTTGTTCTCTCAGATTTTTTTAATCACTCGTGTATGTCACTCAGATCACTCGTGTATGTCACTCAATTTGCAGTCACTTCAGTCTCTAAACCTCAAATCCTTAGCAGAACTGATGTGGAATTCTCGGCTTGAATCAAGAACTCGAACTTGACTCTCGGCTTGGATCACAGGTATAGAAAGAAACACAAAGTTGCTGCAATGTGGGGTAAAATTCACGGCAAGGGTATAAATACGGGATAATAATTTCGGTAACAGGGTAAGGGCTAAAACAAACAAGGAAACAAGGAAAGGCTGACTAGGAAACGTTGGAGAGGCTAACTAGGAAAGGCTGAGAAAGAGTAAAGGCTAAACTAGGAATTTTGGATATAAGTCGTAATAAGTTATGAGCAGTAATCCGACTTTGAACCGACTTAGATACTGAAACCTATACTATCCAATGCACTCAAATAATATAGACGAAGAGACACTTTTGTTTTTTTTTTTTTTTTTTTTTTTCAACTGGACGGTATGACCTTCAGACGGGTGTTTTTTGGCCTAAACGAGAACCGAACACGGCATAGCGGTGTTAACTTTTTGGTCTCGTCGAGACGTTTCCGAAATGGTATTATGGAGCTTGAACGGATAAGCAGATCAAAAGTTACGTCCGTTTTAAGTTCTACCGACGGAAACTCGAGAAAACGAAGACATAACTACTACCCAATACACGAATGATGCAAGAACCAATTATGAAACACACAATGACACACTAGGGCCTTCGATATATATATATATATTTTTTTTTATCAGATTTTTTTTTTTTTTTTATCGAAACTTTTGCCCCCTAATATGTCACGACACCTATTTGGATTGAACCACGATCAGCAAAAACTGACGTGGCTCTGGTACCAAAATTTATGATGCGATCACAATACGCGGAAGCTAAGAATCGAACAACGTCAGACACGAAAGATTCAATCCAAATATAACTATGAACAATCGAATGGAGATTCCCTGAAATTCTACCCACAAATACACTGAATAGGCGTCGACAGTAACCTAAGAAATTCAATTCCGATTAAGCTCAAATTTTAACACGAGTTACAACGTAGGGTTATGAAGAACATATCCAAAATTCAGTGAAAACGCACGAGTAGTTTTCGATTTGGCACGGTGGTGATTTTCAGGACGAGTTAGGGTTTCAAAAACGGATCTGAAATTAATCTAAGGGTTTTCTGGGATGGAATAGCTACAGGATCGATGGAGGATGGATATTTATGATATATGAATGATGATGAATGGCTGGAAATGAAAAGAACACGAATTGCAGAATTCAAACGGAAACAAATTGTGAATCTTACCCGAAACGAACCCTGGATCTACGTGAATCCGAAACGCGTTTATGGAGCAATCTTCGTGGCTCGACTAACCCGGATACTACGAGATATCACAAACGAGTCGATGAATTCAAGTTTGAAATCGCCAACAATCAAACTCTACCAAGAACCTATAGGATCGTGAACCGAAGCACGAAATATGAGACAAAACAATCAACTAGATTTCTGATTCAATATTGTCTGTTTCAAAGTATGAATGAAAATTAACATAAATACTAATCTAATTCCTAAGCTAGGTAGGTTTTTGAAATTAGCAAGACTTGGGCTTGATAATTTCGGACTCCTTAATTAAATATAACTGAGCCAATTAATCACCTAAACATGTTGTGATAATTGGACTAAACTAAATTAAAAATAAATACAAAGTTTTTAAGCCTAAATAAAATATAAGAAAATTTATTTTCTTGGACTTGTCTTCCTTTTCTTCAATGATGGACGCCCAAATCTTCATCTTCAACACTTGTTAAATTCACTAACTTGTATTGATGAAATTCGACTCCATCATTTGCCAATCTCTTCGAAATGTAGCATTGCAAATAACCTTGCAGCTTCTTGGCTCTCGACCTCGTCACTGCTCCTCCGAGCTGCAAGTCCCGATTGGTCTCTTCAATGCTAAATCCCGTCTCATCAACTAGGGTCATGAAAGATAGGTTAGTGTATAGGGAAAATGGGCTACACAATGATGGCCTAAGATCATTTCCTAATTATGCAAACATGTAGTACTTCTAACATGAGTATCAAGGCAAGTTCTAGCAAAGAAAATGTAATGCAAGATCAAGCTCTCAAGAAAGGATATTACTATGTAAAATGCATAGTTTAAGGCTCAAAATCCTCCTAAGCTTTTTGCCTAGAGTCTATCTAAGTGCCCAAGATCAATCCTTCCAAACTATTCAAGTGAAATAATCATAATCATGCTTGACTTAAACTTGAAAATTTTCAAAAATGTCACCATTTTAGCATCAATCATTGGCATCTCACCCAAAAGCACTTGAGAAACACGTTCTTTCGCATTCACGCATGCAAGCATTCAATTCAACCTTTTTCAATTCAAAAACTTTTCAACTTTTCTAAAAATTTCACACTCAAAACCACAAACTCGTCCACAAACTCATGAATCAACAAAATATTCATTCAACCCCTATTCATCCCCAAATGCAACAAAACAAACAACACGCTTTCAAACAAATTCAAAAACCATCAAACAAAACAACAAATAACAAAAATACTTCCAAATAACCCCACCATTCGAACTCATCACCAAACAAATTCCTCTCCAACAACCAACAATTTTTCATCTACAATCAAAGCAAACATATCCCAATCTAGTAGACACAAGCAAACTACAAGAATAACACCAAATCACAATCTCAAACCAATCAATACCAAGCATGAAAGACAAAGGCAAGGAAACTAAAGACAAGAGAGTAAAGAAAAGTAGCAAGACATGAAATGAAAGTAATTTAAATTCATTATCCTACCCCCTCTCCCAAACTTATTTTAGAAAATAAATTCTAAATAAATTTGGAGGGAAAGATAAATAATGAATTTAAATTACACTTACAAACATTCCAAGCTATGATGATGGTGGCGGTCAGGGCCAAGTCACCCCTTGAGCAATTTGATGCTCCCGGAAGCTCTCCAATAGCTTCATCATCGATGTTGCTTGCTTTTCCATCCTCTTACTCCTTTCCACTTCATCAAGTTAAGTGACTCTCATCGAAGTCACCTCTCTCCTCATGACCGTAACTTGGGCGTCTAAAGCCTTGAAGCTATTTTCCATGCCTTCCATCCTACTCTCGAGAGCCTCAAACCTCTCATCATAGTAAGAATCACTCAGACCTTGATCATTTCTTCTTGACTCATCAACATTATCTTTCATTTCCTCCTCTTCATCCTCCCCCCGGTTTTCTCTTTCAAAATTATCCCGGCCTATCTCACCAAGAGCATGCTCATCTCCCTTACCTTGCTTGAACATTCGAACCCTCATAATCATCTTATGCAAGGGAGTATGCAAATACCAATTGACTCTTTCATTGAAGTTTGTAACTAATATGCTCATAGCATTGGGTAAAGGGTACAATTCCTCTCGGTTGATTCGGAAGTAGTAAGGAGGGGTACTCAAATTTAGGAAAAGTAAGTACCGGAGCTTGACTAAATCAAAGAGAAAATCACCTCTCATGGGAGGATATCCACCAATGTTTCCTCTTATCTTCCTTGCAATTGGAGTAAGCATGCCTTCAATATTGATCTTCCCTATTTCACCTCGAGCATGCTTCTTCAATTGCGGAAGGAATAAATCACAAAAGCTTATCCTCCTCCCGGTGAGCATAGCATGAAGAATAAACAAATCATCATACCTCACCGAGGTGTTCTCTCTTCTTGCCATGATGGTGTGCGATAATATCTTCAACACCATCCTAAACACCGGATTCCTCACTTCATTTGACTTGGAATACCCGGACCTATACCCCTCTTCCGAATTTGGAACAAGCTTGTTCCAAATGGCCTTTACATCAAACACTCTATCAATGAGTTGATCTCCTCCATGTGGCATACCAAAGGCATTATCGATTTCCTCATAAGTCATCATATGCTCCAAATAATTGAAACTCAATGCTCCTCATAATATGCATATGTGAGGTATCCAATGTACTCAACATCTCGAGGACAACCTTAGCATATGTCCTTCGGTCTTGAATGTTATCATCAAGAAAATCTCCCCATCCGATATTGTCGAAGAGAGCTTTCACATTTTCATAAAGCCCTAGTTCCTCCAACACCTCACGGGATGGAAATATCATTTTTAAATGCCTTTGGTAACTAGAGAAGCAAATGCTGCCCTTTCTTCATGAGTGCTCAAGTGTAAGTTATGAGTTTCCGGGACTTTCGGATCCATTGTTCTTGAAGTTGTTTCCGATGGTTGAGATGAAGAGGAACCATCTTTTCGCCTCTTGTTGGAGTAGGTTACCAATGCCTTAGAGGGTGCCTTGGAAGGCCCTTTCCCTTTAGATCCCTTATCCCTACACCAAGTGAAAAAAATCCCAAGTAAGATTCAAGAAATTAATCAATGGATCTTCACTTAAACAATCACATGTCTCCTAGCCATTACCCCCCATTTTATGTTTAAACATTCAAGAAGTGAATTTTCAACCCAAATCAAGCACTTCATCATTAAAGCCCCATAAGTCCAAGAAAATTTCATCTCAATTCTTTCATGCATATCCAAGTGAAAATACATTCAAATGCATATTAAAATTCAACTCAAAGAGACTTAAATAATGAATCATCATACAGTATTTCAAACTCAAGAATTTATGAAATCATAACCCCTTCAAGCAATGAAACATTCAAGAAATGAATTTCCTATCCAAAAATCAAGTATATGCATTCATCTATTCATCAAGAAATCAAAAATATTCCAAATTCATTCCAAGTATGATCAAGTGCAAAAGAGACATGGTTCATAAAAGAATGCAAATTTCAAGACTAGATATAGCATAAATCCTAAAGGAAAGAATTAATGCTATCCAATTCATGCCAAATTTCACATTCTTCATTCAAGAATTTCCAAAATTCAAGAAAAACCCTAGCAAGAATTTCTACCTATTTTCACGAACTTCATAAGCAAAAACATACATACCAATTCATATAAAACAAGTAGAAACACATAAAAGCAAGGATATAGAACTCATTACCTCATTGTCTTGAAGGAACTTGAAGAAATTCACCTCTTTCAAAAGAAAAATAAATTTTCGTTTTTTGTGCAAGAGTGGTGAAAAATGGGATTTCTTTGGTTCAAAATGCAAGTTTTGGGATGGGTAATGGACCTATGGAAGGATTAAACTTGATTCAAAATGATTTGGGAGTAATTGGGGAAAGAAAATTGAAGATTTGGAGAGAAAATGGGGGATGTTCTTCAAGGTTTAAGTTTAAAAGTGGGAGAAATAAAGAAATAAAATGTTCAAGCAAACAAAATAGAAATAGGAGGAGAAAAGAGGGGGACCGGCGGTCTGGGAGGTCGCCGGCGGTCTGACAGACCGCCGGCCCAGACCGCCGAACAAGCTGCAATCCACGGCGGCCTAAAGCTGACTCATAGCGGTCTGGCAGACCGCAGCCAGGCCGCCGGTTTCTTCCGGCTCGATTTTGGGCTATTTTTCGGCCCTTCCAACGCGAGGGGCCAACTCTCGACCCTCTATCGAGACCCCCTAAATATGTTTTAATTTTTATATTCTTTTATTTTCGTTTTTTTTTGTGGGTTTTTTTGAAATGAAACAAAAAGTGAAATAAAAATTGAAAATAAAATCCAAACTAACCTAAAATGAAAAATAAAAGGATACGTGTTGAGGTGCCTCTCAACGAGCGCTTTGTTTAATGTCGTTAGCTCGACATAGCCTCCAACATCAAACATCATGAAGAAGAATGGTCGACTCCTCCTTAACCTTCTTTGAATTGAAATAGAGCTTGAGTCTATGTCCATTAACAATAAAGGTAGAACCATCATTCTTGAGAAGTTCAAATGTTCCATTCTTGAAGCTCTTGCTCACTACATAAGGACCGCTCCACCTTGATTGGAGTTTTCCGGGAAAAAGATGAAAACGAGAGTTCAAGAGAAGAACCTCGTCTCCCGGAATGATAACCTTTCCTCGAATCCCCAAGTCATGAAACTTCTTGGCCCTTTCCTTGTAAATTTAAAAAAATTATAGGCCTCGTTTCTCCATTCCTCCAACTCCACGAGATGGTTCTTCTTACTAAATCCGGCCTTCATGAACTCAAAATTGATTCTCTTTGTAGCCCAAAATGCCTCGTGCTCAATTTCCAAAGGTAAGTGACAAGACTTTCCAAACACAAGTTGATACGGAGACATACCAATGGGGTTTTGTAGGCGGTTCTATAGGCCCACAATGCATCATCAAGTTTCTTTGCCCAATCCTTCCGAAGTAGTGATTGTTTTCTCCAAGATTTGTTTGATTTCCCGGTTTGCGAGCTCGGTTTGACCGTTGGCTTGAGGATGGTAAGGTGTAGTAACCTTGTGTTTCACTCCATACTTAGCAAGTATGCTCCCCAACCATTTGTTATTGAAGTGAGATCCTCCATCACTAAGCAAGGCTCTTGGAGTCCCAAACCGAGTCAATATGTTCTTCTTGAAAAATTTAATCACCACCTTGGAATCATTGGTTGAAGTAGGAATCGCTTCAACCTATCTTGACGCATACTCAATAGCAAGAAGGATATAGGAAAAACCATAAGAATTAGGGAACGGTCCCATGAAGTCTATCCCCCAAACATCAAACAACTCAACCTCAATCATGATGTTTTGGGGCATCTCATCCCTCTTAGTGATATTCCCCATCCTTTGGCACCTATCACACTTCTTCACAAAAGTTTGGCAATCCCTAAAAATCGAAGGCCAATAGAATCCACTTTGAAATACTTTCTAAGTCGTACGATTAGCCCCAAAGTGACCCCCATTTGGCCCTTCATGACAATCTCCAATAATTTTGAACCATTCACTCTCCATAGCACATCTACGAATAAGGCCATCGGCACATCTTCTCCATAGAAACGGATCTTGCCAATAATAGAACTTCATATCTCGAAGGAACTTGACCTTTTGATAATCCGTGAGATTTGGTGGCAACTCTTGAAGTACAAGGTAGTTAGCAAAGTCCGCAAACCAAGAATCCTTGCATTTCAATACTATGATCTTCTCATCCGGGAAACAATCATTTATGCTCAACTTCAACTCTTCACCTTCAACCGGCTTTTCAAGCCTTGACATGTGATCGGCTAACACATTATCATGACTTTTTCTATCACGAATCTCCATGTCGAATTCTTATAGAAGGAGAATCCAACGAATCAAATGAGGTTTTGCATCCTTCTTTGCCATGAGATGTCGGATAGCCGTATGATCCGAATAGACAATAGTGTGATTCCCAACAAGGTAGGATCGAAATTGTCAAAGGCAAAAACAATGGCCAAGAATTCCCTTTCATTGTTGTGTAGTTCCTTTGAGCTCCATCCAAAGTTCTACTAGCATAATGAATCACTCGGAACACCTTATCTCTAATTTGCCCCAACACCACTCCTAAAGCCCAATCGCTTACATCACACTTCAAAATGAAAGAACCACTCTAATTAGGCTTGATTAGAATAGGAGTAGATATGAGGGCTTTCTTCAATGTTTCAAATGCTTCCATACACTTCTCATCAAAGACAAACTTCACATCTTTTTGCAAGAGGTTACAAAGAGGCTTTGTGATCATTGAGAAATCTTCAATGAATCTTCTATAGAATCTCGCATGACCAAGAAAGCTTCGAATTGATTTCACATTTGTTGGGGGTGGCAATTTCTCAATAGCAACAATTTTTGCTCGATCAACCTCCAACCCTTCATTTGAAACCTTGTGGCCCAATACTATCCCCTCTCTTACCATAAAGTGGCATTTTTCCCAATTAAGAACTAGGGAAGTTTCTTGGCATCTCTGCAACACCTTGGTTAAGTTCTCCAAATAATGATCAAAAGAAGTCCCAAATACGGAGAAATCATCCATAAATACCTCCATAATGTTTTCAATCAAACCATGGAAGATAGCCATCATGCATCTTTGAACGTGACGGGGGCATTGCACAATCCAAAAGGCATTCTCCGAAATGCAAACACACCGTAGGGACAAGTGAATGTCGTCTTATGTTGATCTTCCAGGGCGATCATCACTTGATTGTAGCCGGAGTAGCCATCCAAAAAGCAATAGTACTCGTATCCGGCTAACCGATCAAGCATTTGATCAATAAAGGGCAACTGGAAATGATCCTTTCTAGTAGCGGAGTTCAAGGCTCGATAATCTATACAAACTCTCCAACCCATTGCTACTCTAGTAGTGATCAACTCATCTTATCATCCTTTACCACCGTAATCCCTCCTTTCTTAGAAACTACTTGAGTGGGGCTTACCCACTCGCTATCCGAAATAACATATATCATCCCGGCATCCAACAATTTCAACACCTCCTTCCTCACCACTTCTTGCAACACCGGATTTAATCTTCATTGAGGTTGCACTTTAGGACGACAATTATCTTCCAATAAGATCCGATGCATACACATAGATGGATAAACCCCCTTAATATCATCAATAGATCAACCAATCACATCTTTGAACTCTCTAAGGACACGCAACAACTTGCCCAATTTGGACTCTGACAAGTGTTGTGACACAATTACTGGAAAGGAGTCTTTATCTCCAAGAAAGGCATACCTTAGATGATCGGGAAGAGGTTTCAACTCTTCAGTAGTGCTTGAAGAAGACTCCACTTTTGTTGAACTCCCAATCTCTCCTGGTTGATTGATATCAAGGTAATGAACTTCATCCATTGTTGATGCTTGATTTGCATCTAAGAAAGCAATAGACTCCAATAATTCATAACACGGTTCATTTAAATCGGAATAGGAGTATAGAGAGTTGGAGATAATTTCCTCTATAAGGTCATTTGCCATAGATGTAGGCAAAGTGGTGATTGATTTGCACTCTTCATAACTTGGTTCATCTCCACTCTTCATTGCATCAAAGATTAAAAGAGTGAGGGTTTCCTCATTGACTCTAAAAGTGAGATTCCCGTCTTGTACATCAATAAGAGCCGACGGTTGCTAGGAAAGATGCCCAAGAATGAGGGGCATATCCTTGTCCTCCAGCATATCTAATATAACGAAGTCCACGGGAAATATGAATTCCTCAACCTTTACTAATACATCTTCAACAATTCCTTGGGCATAAGAGATAGAACGATTGGCCATTTGGAGACAAATTGATGTAGGTTTGATCTCTCCAATATCCAATCTTCTAAAGATAGACAATGGCATCAAATTGATGCTAGCACCAAGATCACATAAGACTTTTCCAAACTTTTGCCCACCAATCACACATGCTATAGTAAAGCTCCTGGGATCTTTCTTCTTTGAAGGCACTTTCCTTTGAATCACCGCACTAACTTCCTCCGTTAGACTAATTGTTTCAAATGAACCAAATTTTATCTTGTTAGCAACGGCATCCTTAAGGAACTTCACATATCCGGGCATATCTCGAAGTGCATCAAGCAAAGGTATGTTGATTTGTATCTTGTTAAAAATGTCCAAGAATCTTCTTATATTCTCATCAATCTTGGGCTTTGCTAGACGATGAGGGAATGGAGCCTTTGTGACACATCCTTGGTGGGAAGATGAGCTTCTACTAGCACTTCCTTTGTAGCCTCTTTTTGAACTTCTACCCTTGATTCCTCATCATTGTTTGAAGGCTCTTCATAGGGTATATCCTCCACAAGAACTTCCTCTTCTTTGCTTCCGGATGTAGCTTTATTTGAATAAGCTCTTCCACTCCTCAATGTGATAGCATTACATTGATTCTTTGGATTTACCTCCGTATTACTTAGAAACTTGCCCTGTGTGTGTTGAGTGGTAGCTTGGTTAGCCATTTGACTAATTTGACCCTCCATCATCTTCACTTGCTTTGTCAAGGAGGTGAGTGAATATTCCAAGGCATTGACCTTTTGGCCGGTTTGAGTGATAAAAGAACTTTGTTGATTAGCCATTTGTTGCACAAGTTTCTTAATAGAAGGAGATGTCTTCTTAGATTCTTCAATCACACCTTGAGAGACGGAGAATCTGGGAGGTGGAAATTGAGCATTGTTAGGATTTCCATAAGAGAGGTTGGGATGAGTTCAGTTGTTAGGATTGTAGGCTTGATAGCCTCCTTGATGACCATAAGAATTTCCTCCTTGTGTCTTTCCTTGAAACCCCCCTTGATAATTCCCTTGAAATCCTCCTTGAGCTCCTTGAAAATTTAGCTTGTTAAACTTTCCGTAGGGTCTTTGGTTCACATAGCTCACTTCCTCATTTCCATTGAACTCTTCACTCTCTTGGGCTTGAACCACTTGAACATCTCTTTTCGATCTCCTCTCTTCTTCAAATTCCTTCTTGAGAAGGGTATATTGTGTAGCCAACTCATCAATTCTTGCATCTTCAAGTATAGAATTCACCTTCTTCGTAGGACCTCTCTCCAATAGCTATTGATAACTATTGGCCGCCATCTCTTCTATGATCCTTAGGGCTTGCTTTGCATTTCGGTTTACTAGACAACCCCCGGATGTAGCATCAAATATGCTCCTTATGTGTGGAGAGAGCTCACTATAGAAGTTGACGATTTGTTGAGCCTCACTATAACTCCTATGTTGAGGGCACTTGCGTAGCAAGTTCCTATACCTCTCCCAAGCTTCAAATAGTGTTTCATCACCATGTTGTGAGAAGTGTAAGATTTCTGAAATAAGCTTTTGAGCCTTTGAAGGAGAGAAGTACTTGGCAAGGAAAGCTTTGCATAACTTTTCCCAAGTAGTGATCTCACTCTTGTCAAGGTTTTTGAACCACTCCTTTGCACGATCCCTCAAAGAAAAGTTAAAGAGCTTCATCCTAATGGCATCCTCCAGGACTCCATTGTGCTTCACCGTGTTACAAATCTCCAAGAATGTGCTCAAGTGTGCATTAGGATCCTCGTTTGGCCTCCCACCAAATTACCCTGATTGGACCATTTGGATAAGGCCCGTCCTTATCTCAAAGTTGTTTGCATTGACACGAGGTCCCCATGCTCCTCCTTGAAATTGATCCATGGGAGATTCAAACATTTGGTTGAGTGGAGGTTGTTGATCTTCTTGAGCTCTCCTTTCTTGCTCATCTCTCCAAGCTCTCATATCTTCCAATTCCTTCCTAAGAGCTTCATAATGTTGATTGTTAGCCATTTTTTATTCTTCAATAGAAATCTTCTTCTATGTCTCCTTTCAAAGTTCAAGATCAAGGGTTGAACAAGTAATCCCTTAGACCTTGTGTGCATATACCTACAAAACAAAAATCAAAATAAACAAATGCTTGAATTAGTAACTCAATAACCAAATCGACTATTGAAACTCAAACTAAGCACTCCCTGGCAACGGCGCAAAAAATTGATCGCTCTACTTTTGAGGGTAGAGAGAGCAATGATAATCGATGTAATATGATCGAGTCGAACCCACAGGGAATGCTATGGCGTGAGAATTTCAATTAGTAACCTAGCTATCTAATCACTATCCAAGCTACCAACTAACATATTTTTGGATTTTTTTAATTAACTAATGACAATGAAAGTAAGTAACAAACTTAGAAATTAACTAAACACTCAACAAGTATGCAAATGATCAAAATTCAATAAGGAAATGAAAGTGACTCCAATTATACTTCAATTAAGTCTAAGTGATAGGGATGTGACACTCTAACTAGAATTAGTCATTTTAATCCAATTTCATGTGGGAAACCTCCTTTGTATGATTCACTCAACTCCCATTGTAATGAAATCAAGTAGATTAATGAAAGGCTTAACTCCTACTAAGATATCAAGCAATTCATTAACTCTCAATAACTTATGGAGTTCCTTAGCCCTACTATTCTCTAGCATGCAAATCTCTTGATCCTAGCATCTAATTTAAGCCTCATAAGCATTAGATCAAACACTTGGTATGCAACTATGGTGATCAATCACAATTACATAATAAAACATAGCCCCCAAGAGAAATGAACATAAAATTAGAAGGTAAATTCATAATTAGAGCCTAATCCCATCACTTATCCCTAATCTACATATAATTGGAATCACAAAGAGAACTAGCTAGACATGATTAAGGAAAATAAACCATAGAAAATTAACGAAATCATAATCAAAAGATAGAGAATTCAATAAGGAAGAAGAATATGGTCTTGAATTTCAAATCCACTAAGTAATGCTCCACAAATCTTCAAAAATACAAGAGTAGAAAGAGGAAAATGTATTTAGGGTTCTAAGAATATTAAAATATGTAAAAGATACCCAAATGGGGTGAATTTAAGGATTAAATACATCAAAAACCGAGTTTGGGACGAGTCAGGCCGAGTTTGGATCAACCAAACTCGGCCATAAGTGAAGGATGGGAGCCGGAAAGGGCGGTCTGTCAGGTTGGCCGGCAGTCTGTCAGACCGCCGGGACAGACCACCATCTTCTCTATGTGCGGCGGTGACCTGGCAGGTTGGCCGGTGGTCTGCCAGACCGCCGGGCAGGCCGCCGGTCTTCCTTATGTTGACCGGTCTTCGTCCCTTTGCTTTCTACTTTCGGTTTTCTTCGTTCTTCGACCGAGATGACTCTCTAGCTCGAGTTTTCACCTTCTTAGTCTTGTTTCTTCCTCATTTCCGGTCCTCAATCCTTATCTACTTGAATGTTCTTCCAATTCCTACAAAAATAGATCGAAAACCGAGAGACAACGAGAAAAGTATAAGATATGCTATAAGTATAAAAAACCCTAGCATTTCTAACATCTAAGTACATAAATCGAGACTCAAACACATGCAAAACACACTCGACATGCACATAAAATACGTGTTAATCCCAGGAGGAACTTCACCTACAGAATTTTCGTCAGAAATAACAGTGGGGAGGTTTTGAGTTTCTACCTTGGAGCTCGAGGAGGGGTTTTCAATTCCCATGCAGCAATCTTCTTCTTGCTCATCATCATTTTCATCTACCTCATCAGCAAGGTAAACTCTCTCGATGATGGTCAACTCGTCCTTCTCTTCTTCATCGTTCTCATCAGCAAGGATCCCTTCTTCCGATGATGTGTCAGAGAAGTGGGGTTTCTTCTTTGAGGTTTCTTCTGCAATCAGGGCATCTCATTGTTCCCTCAGTTTGTGATCTCTTTTTGCTCGAAGAACATCGCACTCTTCTTGTGGGAGATCTAGACATTCTGACTTGTAATAACCTGGTCTACCACAATTGAAACAACCACCTAGTGGTGTGTTAGTTGAATTAAATTTTGAGGGTTTAGTGGTACCGTCATTGTTCTTGTCAGATTGCTCAGGAACACGAGTGTTGTTGTAAGTTCCACGCTTGGTATCTTTGTAGAATCTTTTGTATCTAGTCATACGTGATTTCAGATGCTCATTCCTTCTTGCAAGAATGGCAAAATCTTGAATGAGCTTCTCCATGTTAGATGGTTGACTAGGTGAGGACGGAGGAGCTTTCTTCTTTATATCCGCCTTGAAGGCTACGTCATTCTCTTTCTTTTCAGCTTCAGGTTTCTTACCACTGCTTGAAGCATGAATTGATCCATGAATACGGATTATTTCATATTCATTTCCAATCAGTAGATCAACTAATCCTTCAGTGGTAAAATGGTTGAAGTTAGCTCGATTAGGGTGCATGGCTGCATAGATGTGCCAGATCGCTGGTAGAGCCCGAATCACCTTCTGATTTAGTTCATGGTGCATGTACTTATCTGCTTTGATTGCGGCAATTTCTAAAGTGATCTCCACGAACCGGTTCCTTTGCTCTATTGATTCTCCATGCAGCATCTTGAAATCGTCAAGCTTGCTGCAAGCCATTGAGAGCTTGTTTTCAATCATCTCCTCAGAACCTTCACTAACTGCTTTAAGAGCATCCCACATTTCTTTGGCAGTCTCAAGATTTTGAATTTTTGTAAGATGAACTCCTTTCACCGTGCTTGCCCTTTGGCAAAGTCATCGAGGCCAGCCACCTTCATGTTTTAAGTGGTGTAGTTTTGAGGGTCCTTGGGCTTCTGCTGGTAGACAACGGCAGAGAGATCCTCAGAAGCAGTAGGTACCTACTCATAGATGATGAGGGGGGCGTTCTCAATGACTTCTCACATCCGATAGTGGTGAGCTTTAAGGTACATCATGATGCGAAAGCTCCAGTCTTCATATCCCTGAATTGAGAAATATTCACACACGCGAATAAGAGATGCTTCCATGATGCAGAAAAATGAGTAGGATGAAATAAAGGAATGATTTAAGATCTAGCCATATTGACCAAAAGTTTGAGATTTAAGAAAAACTTTTAGTATACAGATGCGATGGTCAAAGAACCACCGCTCTGATACCAGTTGTTGGTCCCGGAAAGAGTATAATTGGTGTATTAGGGGGAATATACCAATCTCCAGCAGTTTTGTGAAAATACAGCTTTGAACTAATAGCAGGCTCTATAAAAATGAGCGAGCTCAGAGATCAGATCGAACTCCTTCTTTTTCAGCAGACTTGCTGATGATGAAGAAGGGGAGCGAGCTGGATGCGGAAGTTGGTGGTTTTGTTGAAGAACTCTTCTATATGAAAATCCTTTATGATATTAGTTTGATGAATGTATGATGCAAGATGGTTAGTAACAGTAGGATTAAATCAACTAAAAAGATAAAGAGAGAGAGAGAGAGAGGGAGCGAGACAATCGATTTTATCATGGTTCGGAGAAACCTTCCTACATCCACGTCAACTTCCTTTGAACTTGAGAACCCCTTTAACTTTTGGATCCTACTCCTCTCTTATTTTTACTGGCTGAGGACCGGTCCTAGAGCTTAACTCACTTGTCAAGATCTAAGCACGATTCCTGGGTCGTGACCCTTACAACTTTACAACAGCTAGACTAAATACTATTAGTCCAGCAAGCTTTCTGATTTCCGGAGCTTGATTTTCTCTGAAAATGTTGAACTAGTAGAACTACTTCATTCTTCAACAGATCAGCTTCTTGACTTGAATGACTGGCTTCTGTCAAACTCTTGAGCAGCAGTAAACACTCAAGAACTCAAATTGAGTAACAATGATGAAATCTCGAGAGGTCTCAACATTTAGGAATTCTCTAGGTATTTTGAGTGTTGAGTTTGCTTGAATGCTTGAGATTTCTGCAAAGTTTCGGCTTTTGAATTAAAATTTCGTAAGAAACTCCTTTTGAAGATGAAGATATATATAGGCATAGAATTCGAATTCTAGCCGTTGGAACTTTGACCGATGGTAGGGAGCCCTTAGTGCTGAGTCAACTTCATCAATTGGGATTGGTCCAGGTTGGCAACCGATGTGGCACCAGTGGACCGAGAGTCCAGCCAGTTGATGAGAGACCAGCTTGATTCTCAAGGTAGATGGACACCAGCTATAACATCTTCAGCAAGTCAGTTGGCCTTCTGCTTCTTGAGAGTTGAAAGAATAAAGAAGCTAGATCGATCGTCCTATAGGATGGAGCTCGTTCTAACGATCTCCTCATTTACAAAATTGATCGATCTGTCTAGAACTTAACTATTAAGCTTCTTAAAGAAGCTTGCTCCTATCAACTCTACTTTAAAATACTTAAATAAAATCTAAGTGTGGTTTCAAGAAAACATCATCAAACAACTGCATAGGGTTCCCAACAGAACCCCCTTGGCTCTCCTCTCTCTTGAACTCACCCTTTCTGCCGCCATAATCGCCGGCGGCCCTCCTCGGCACTGCCGCCTCACATAATCTCCTATTCCTCCTCTCTGTTTCTTCATCTTTTCAATTAAATACATAAACCACCAAAATCAAAAACTCTAAAAATCTCTATTCCCTTTCTTTCTCTGGTTTTCCATCGTCTCTGTTTGTTGTGAACGAGGAGGCGCTGTGCAAAATGAAGAAGGTTGGGGCGGAGCTCGTCGGAGGAGACAGAAGCAAGAAGTAGACCCGCCCTGTTGCTGATGTCGATGAAGAAGGAAGTGGACCGTTGCAGAGGTGATGGAGATGAAGCTCCGGCATCGGGTGTTCTGCGGCAAGACAATGAACCCGGCGATGACCTGTTGCAGCCGCGGTGTTCCTCCCCTTCTTTCTAGCCGGAAAAACAGGAGAAGGAAGATAAGCAAATTTTTGGTAGTTAAAGAAATTCTGGGATTTTAGGGTTCAATCAAGGACTTCAAGGATTTGGGGGAGAGAAATCAGAGAATAGGGGAGAGGGATTTAATGAAATTGAAGAGGGATTTGAGGAGAAGCCGATTTCTGTTTCTTCATCTTTTCCCGTTTGTATGCTTGAACAAAGCAAATATATATATATATATATAATTAATTAATTAATTAATTATAATTAATTTAATTAAATAAGCACAAAAAATATCAAAATATTAATAATCCAGTATTTATTTATATATACAAATATGTCTAACTAAATAAACCACAATTCATCCCTAAACAATACACTTAAAACACTAAACACACTCGTCTTAATTCCCGTGCTGAAAAGAAAAAGCTCAGTAATCATGAGCTGGAGGATGTATTATTTAAGATAATTTTTTTTTATTAATTATTCAATATTTGAAATATATTAATTCATGTTAAATATATAAAATTATTTGAAAACTACAAATAGAGTATGTATATAGAGTACGTGGTTGAAATGAATTTCTAAAATGAATTTTGCAATGTTGTATTTTGAAGTATAAACATACGGTAAAATAGAGTTTATGGTTGAAGATGACATTAAGAGATTGAGTTACCTCCAAGTAATGATAATAAATAACTCATTACTCAAACCAAACATTAAATAATGGAAACATATAATTGATTCCCTTTCCTGAGCTAAAAAAACCAACTAAACATGAGCTAAATGAATTTCGCATGTTCGCAACAATCTTCATACTTGAGGCCCCTTGCTTCTTATAAAAATTGGGCCCTTATTTTTTATTTTAAATTATCACTTAAAAGTAATAAAGGAGGAGAGAAACAAATCATCAAATGATAAAGAGGAGATAAAAACAAATTAAAGAGGAGTGATTATATGATTTTAGCCAATTTGGATCATCTATTGCAATTCCATGCTGCATCTACTGTTGCAATGACGGATGGTCACCACAGGTTATGAATATTTCCAAAATCAACAATTTTTGTTTATAAAAAGCTTTAATTATTGCTTGTTTAAAAAATATTATGATACATGACGACCAATCACCGTTGCAATAAGAGATACTAATAGACGATTCAAATCGATTTTGGGCCTCATTATTTTTTGGGGCCATGATCTGAAGAACTTGGTAGGCCTCCTAGTAGGCTGCCCTGCTCCCGTCACCAGACTCGCATGGAGGCAAGATGAGACTGTGTGCGCCTCTCCCGGTGCCTCTCTCCTTTTGGCAAGGCCATGGCTTGTTGGGCTGAATAAAAAAAATTGAATATTTTTTCAAGTACTAATTTTTAAGATTTTATTTTTTTTACAGCTAATGTATAATTCAAATTGCTTTTCTTTTTTTTTTTCCTTCCAATGTACTGATGCACAAACCCCTTGATAGGATGTGGCCCAGCTACCAGACCCAAGCATCAGGCCCAACATAATTGGACTTGATCCAGCTCGGCCCACTCAAAATTCACTTCGGCCCAATCCCGGACAGAGCCCAACAGGACAAGTCTAGAAGCTCGGCCGACCCAGCAACCCATGATCAGGGTGCGCACGATCGCGGACGTGGCAAGACGGTTACACACGATCCACCCACGATCTCGGACGAGGAACCACCACGACCTCAGTCATAACTGCTCTTAGTTCTCTATAAATAGTGTCATTTGTAAAGACAGGGACACACACTGTAATAACTACTCGAGCACTTTAATACAAGCATTCCCCTTTCCCGTGGACGTAGATCGAACCACGTAAAAACCTCTCGCGTCTTTATTTTTCCTTCGTACTAATCACTCTAAAATTCTACGATCGATCACCCGTAGCGACCCAGCTTCAAGTTGTCATGGCACACACAAGAAGATATTCATGGTATTTATGTGAGATTTTAAGTTCGTGATTTTCTTAAAAATTAAGTCGATATTTCAACTAATAAGGGGAAAAAAACAAGCACATCGTTCACTAACCATTTTTTTCGTTCTTTATAATTTATCAATAGAAAGAAATTTTTTTGAGAAATTTTATAGATTAGCTCCATCATCCACGATAATATTCCGATCATTATTCAAGTCTCTCATTTATCACATATCAACTTTGTAAAAGTGAATATTATTGTCTCTATTATTATTTTTTATTCCTAAGCGGCCACATTCCTTGTAATTTTGGGTGCCCAAATAATAATAATAATAATAATAATAATAATAATAATAATAATAATATCACTCTCATTACAATAAAATACTTTCCTTTAAAAATGAGTACTTATTTCTTTTTCAGAATACTTTCTCCATTTTTTATAAGCGTCCAAAACCGTTTAATTACAAATATTAAAAAAAAAGTCAAATTTTATAGTTATAATCTTATTTAGTATTCTTCCGGCTCAGAGATATTGAGTCATTTCTTATTAATATGTGAGGTATAAAATAATAAAAGGGGTGAATATCTTTGAGAGAGATAAATTATTTTTTAAAGACCAACTTGTTAATAGTATAAAATATTAGCATAAAATAGCGAGGTACTTTATTCTAAAATTAATGTTTTAGAGGAAAAACGAAAAAGAGAAACTCAAAATTCCCCAATTAACCGCGATAGATACTGAATTTACCGCATTTTATCTTCTCCTCGGCGCCACGTCACACACACAAAACACGCACTGCAGTTTTCTACGGTCGCGCTTCGCTTCAAACAGATAACTGGCCCCACCACCAAACGAACGGTGACGATCTGCCGACTCCACGTGTCGCAATCTAGAGTCGTTAATTCAAACCCTAGTTCAGTCATTAGCTCACCAAAGTTAAAAACCATCACATATAAAAACACTTGGGCCAATAAACCTTATCTCCTCACTTCTTTACAATATTTTTAGCTTTTCTTTTCCCCTCTCTCTCTCTCTCTCTCTACACTCATAACTTTCTCTCTCTTTCTCTCTCGCTCTACTCGCCATTGCAGGGATCTCTCAGATCCAGAGCTGAAACTGCCGGGTCATCCCTCTCATGGCGTACTCGTTTCCGGAGGAGGTTCTGGAGCACGTTTTCTCGTTTCTGAGCTCCGACAAGGACCGGAACGCGGTGGCGCTGGTGTGCCGCTCGTGGTACGAGATCGAGCGGTGGTGCCGCCACCGCGTGTTCGTCGGGAACTGCTACGCGGTGTCGCCGGAGATAATGATTCGGCGGTTCCCGGAGGTGCGGGCGGTGGGGATGAAGGGGAAGCCGCATTTCGCGGATTTCAACCTCGTGCCGGAGGGCTGGGGAGGTTATGTGCAGCCGTGGATCAGGGCGATGGCGGCGGCGTACCCGTTGCTGGAGGAGATCAGGCTCAAGCGGATGGTGGTGACGGACGAGAGCCTCGAGCTGATCGCTAGATCCTTCAAGAATTTCAAGGTTTTGGTGCTGTCTTCCTGCGAGGGCTTCACGACCGATGGCCTCGCATCTATTGCTGCTAATTGCAGGTTATTGAACTTGAAACTGGAGTTATAATGTGTTCACTTTTTTAGTTTATTCTCTCTCTTTCTCTCTCAAAAAATTTCCCCCTTTTCTGATGAACTAGTTGGAGCTAAGTGTTTTTTTTTTTTCCATGGGATTCAATCTAAATGCTAAAGACAGTAAGGAAGTTCTACCTTTTTAGCTTTCGTCGGTGTTCAAGCTCGCTTTCTGGTTAATATTCTCTGTCTGTGCGATAAATTGGAGATTTGATATTGGTTCAATTGCAAAATTCAGCATTCGGATAACTTTAAAATTCGACTATCTCGAAGAAGTAAAAAAAAAAAGCTAATTTTTTTTTTTTGGCGGAGGTTGGTTCATTAATTTATTTTTAAAGATTCATTCTACTCAACTCATCGTTCCATTCTTTTATCGGGGGAATATTAGATCACAAAATGAAGTTACTTAGATATTCTTCGCATTCGTGGAATGCATTCTTGCAAAAGTCGTGGAGAGTTCGTATTGCTTGGGGGAATATTATTGCGTCAAAATGTAATACTCCATTTGCTGATTACCATTCTTAATTGTAAGTTCTGTGTTTTGGAATAAACACGAGCCTTGAATGACAACCATTTTGATTACCGTATTTGATTTTCTCATATATTGAAGATTCCTTGTCAGTTGTCCTTGGAATATTGTGACCTGTATTATTCTTTGATGGATGTGTGGTCTCTTTGGATTATTGAGTAGATTCTAGTTTTCTACCTTCCCTTCTTTATGAGTTTGATTAAATTAGGACAGCCATCATTTCTTTATCTTGATTCTTTACCCATAGTATTGGAGTCACTTTAGTGGTGAAATTATGGATGCCGTAATCTACTTTGACATGTTTCAACTTTCAACACATAAGATGCATTGTGTAGCCTTTAGGCACCCGAAAAATTAACCTGGATGTGGAGTCAGCATGGAATGGAGTTCTTACCCTCCCTGATCATTTGTTGCATTACATGGAATTGTACTTTTGCTCCTTGGCAGTGTTCGATGCTCTCAACGGAACATAGAGCTCTGCCATTCTGTTTGACCAACCGATTATACTGCCTTCTCAGTGACTTTGAGAAGTGGTTCAGCTTTCTTGCATGAGTAATTATTATCAGCTATGGTATTTTTTCTTTTTTTCAGCAATGTTGGCATTTATTGACTACAACCAATGTTGCAATTATCAAACTACTGTGCTCCTCAGCTATTACTTCTTTCTAGGTCCATCATTCTTCAATAGCATCCAACAGTCTTGATTATCAGGATATTGTTTTTAATACAGGAACCTTAGAGAGCTAGACTTGAGGGAGAGTGAAGTGGAGGACCTAAGTGGGCACTGGCTTAGCCATTTCCCTGACAACTGCACTTCATTGGTTTCACTTAACATGTCTTGCTTACTCTCAGAGGTGAGTTTCTCAGCCTTGGAGCGCTTAGTTGGACGCTGTCCTAATTTTAAGGCCCTCCAGCTAAACCGGGCTGTGCCCCTTGAGAAGCTACCCAACCTACTCCACCGGGCCCCGCAGTTGGTTGAATTTGGCACTGGGGCATACTCAGCTGAGATTCGGCCCGATATCTTCTCAAACTTGGCAGAAGCATTTTCAGTCTGTAAGCAACTCAAAGGCTTGTCCGGATTTTGGGATGTCGTTCCAGCTTATCTTCCAGCTATGTATTCAGTGTGCACTGGAATCACTTCTCTCAACTTAAGTTATGCAAACATCCAAAGTCCTGATCTTGCCAAAATTGTTAGCCAGTGTCGATATTTACAGAGACTCTGGGTATGTCACTACTCTTCTGTATTCAATCAATTAGTAGATTAGTTGGTAGAGCTGTCTCTGAATTCAGATACTCCATTGGCTCATGACATATGATATATATCCCTTCTGTGCCTCGATAATTATGTTTCTATAGTTTGAAATATGCAGTTTATTGTTCCTTCAGCTAATCGGCACCATTAATGCATACAGGTTCTGGATTACATTGAAGATGTTGGTCTAGAAGCCCTTGCTGCATCTTGCAAGGATTTGCAAGAACTTCGTGTGTTCCCTTCCGATCCTTTTGGGGCAGATGCTAATGTTGCTTTAACAGAACAAGGGCTCGTCTCTGTCTCTGAAGGCTGCCCCAAACTTCAGTCTGTTCTCTACTTCTGCCGTCAAATGTCAAATGCTGCATTAGTCACAATCGCAAGAAACCGGCCAGAGATGGTCCGGTTCCGGCTCTGCATCATCGAGCCTCAAGCTCCCGACTACTCAACGCTTGAACCACTCGACACCGGTTTTGGAGCCATAGTCGAGAACTGTAAAGAACTACGGCGCCTTTCCATGTCCGGCCTTCTCACAGATCGAGTTTTTGAACATATAGGAAAACATGCTAAGAAATTGGAGATGCTGTCAATAGCTTTTGCTGGAGATAGTGACTTGGGCCTCCACCACGTGTTGTCTGGGTGCGATAGTTTGCGGAAATTAGAGATAAGGGATTGTCCTTTCGGGGACAAAGCTCTCTTAGCGAATGCTGCAAAGCTGGAGACAATGCGATCCCTTTGGATGTCCTCATGCGCTGTGAGTTTCGGAGCGTGTAAAGTGCTTGCTCAAACAATGCCGAGGCTCAACGTCGAAGTTATTGACGAGAGAGGACATCCGAGTTCGAGGCCTGAAAATTGCCCAGTTGAGAAGCTCTACATCTACCGAACAGTTACTGGGCCGAGAGTCGACATGCCTGATTTCATTTGGACCATGGAGAAAGATGGAGGGAGCCACGATGTTTTCTTGAGCAATGGTGCAGTCGAGTAATAAAGGTATATTGCGTCTAATTTACAATTCTTCGACTTTTATATCAGAAAAAAGTTTTTACTTGGGAAGTGTGAAACGAGCTCGGAGTTTGGATGGGTCGAGATGCCTAAAGGCGATTCTCGTCGCCATCGAGTTTTGGACTTGGCTGAGCTATTCTTTGTAAGCTGTTTTCCCATTTGAGGCGAATTTTACTTTTCTTTAAAATTTAATGTTGCATGTTGTATTGTATGAATTTGTTTGTACAAGTAACTTGTGTACTGAAATTTAGACTTACAGAGTTGATCCTTTAAGTTTTAAGTAGGCTTATTGTCTTTTTTTTTGGTTACAGAAACTACTACTCTGCACTTTGTATTATTGATTTTGTTCCATTATTAGATGACTTTTCCCTGCAATAAAGTGTTCATTTGCTTCATTTTTCTTCACTCGTCTTAAAAATTGCAGATTTGTTGCCGATTCTTGATAAGCTGGGTATTTTTCTATATTGATAACAATTAGGAGTCTCTCTCTCTACGTTGTTTATATTTGGTTCATTCATATTTGGCACATTTACCATGAGGTAGAGAGAGAGAGAGAGAGACTCCTACCTTGTTTACTAATGAATGAATGAATAAATATTATTTACCATGTGAAGGATTCAGAGTGTAAACAACTTTTGGGAATATCTCTGCAGATAGTAATATTTATTCATTCATTAATTCTGGGTTGATGGGTGATGAGCACTTGAACTAAGTAAATCCCACCCTCTGCCCTTTCAACATATTCAACAGCCATCAATTTCTTTTCTTTTTTTTTTTTTTTAAAGCGTAATGATTTATTTAAAAATAAATAATAATTGTGAATTTAACTTTGTAATTTTTGACAGTGAAACAGAGAGGGACAACAGATGCAGAAATAGACAGATAGTACATGACACAGACAAACAAACACTCCACCGGAAAAATAAAATTTAAGACAAAAACTTGGGTGAGGTCGGCTACATAGTGTGGCCGGGTCAAAGTGTCAATCTTTATACAGAAAAGTGTTAATCTATACGAATAAAAGTGTCAATTTTTAACATAATTATTTTACGAATAAAATGTCAATTTTTAAGAGTATCAATCTTTATACAGAAAAATGTTAATCTACACGAATAAAAGTGCTAGTGTTTTAGCCGGCCGCACGGTGCCTCTGGCTGACCCAAGTGTGTCCCAAAATTTAATAAGGAAAAAAAAAAGAAAAAAAAAAGAAGCTATCTCTCTTCCTCTGTGTTGTGGTTGCCCATTTTATGTGGCTTATCATCAACCTGGCTTATCATCAACCTTTTTTTCATTGGCTTTAACTATTCCTAATATTTCTGTTTTTATTATTCTTTCCACCGTACCTTTTTATCAATTTCATCAACTATTTTATACTCCCTCCGTCCCGCGGCAATTGTCCGGTAGGGAAATGACACAATAGTCAATGCAATGTAAAATATGTGGTTGTAATTAATTCTGAGGAGAGAGCGTTAATTGTAGCCACAAATTTTTTGCCATTTTAGAAAACTGGACAATTAAATAGGACGTCCGAATAAGGAAACAGAGACAATTACCGCGGGACGGAGGGAGTACTTGATTCAAATTTACTATTCTTTCAATCTCACTAGTTTCCATAATTTGCAAGCGCAATAGAATATACCTCCAAGATCTTAAGTTGTTGCTTGAATATTATTGTAGCCAATATTTTATTTCTTCCCTCCGTCCCAAATGAACAGGCATGTTTCTTTTCGGCACCGGATTTAAGGAGTGTTGGTTTAGAGATAACATGTAGTGTTTGATGCTACATCTGTCCCACTCGATATGGCTTGTTGTTTATTCAAATGGGTGGTACAAAATAATAAAAACAAGTCATATCGAGTGGGATGGAGTGATATTTTAATGCAAATTTTATTATTTTAAAAATTGGAACATCATAGATGCATAAAAACATATTGATGTCTGTTCTTAAATAAAAATCGTATCAAGACCTTTAATTTGGTATAAAAATCATAAAATTCAGAGAACAACTGAGCAAATTATTACTCTCTCCGTCCCATTTAAACTGGTCTATTGTTTATTCAAATGGGTGGTATAAAATAATCAAATTGGTCAGTTTAAATGGGACGGAGGAAGTATAATTTAAATTTAATTAGGATAAAATGTTGAAAGTTGAGTGAATGATAAAATGAATAGTAATGAGTAGTTCTTTCCATTTTAGGAAAATAACCAATTGGTGTGGAACAACCCAATTTAATATATAGGTCTATTGAACTGTGACAGGGGGAGCATTACGTAGTAATTTTAAAAAAACACACCACGGAGACTCTAACCCGAAACATTTGATCTCAAGAATTAAACCTCCACCGCTCGGCTAACACACTATATTTCCTATTATGTTCCACAAGTATATAGACATCTTTATAACGCTAATTTCCTTTCTTTTAGTTGCAAACGTCAAAACACTACAATTTGTGCCCCCACGATGTATGGATGGGTATGTTCTTACTCTAGTAGAGTTTATACTTCCAATCCATTGCAACCCAAAGCAATAAATTACATATAAAAATTGAATTTTACGATAATTGCAACAATCGATAGGCCGATTTATTTTTATTTTTTTTCTCGACATAAAATAGACAAACAAGGCTACGACAAATCATATACAACGGTCTGAACGCACGAACTAAATGCAGGATAAAGAAAAGCCATTTTTAACCCAAATCTCAACCTGAAATGATAACAAAAAAGAAAAGAAAAAAAAACAAAAACTACAAGGGATCAACTTCAGCTTAAACAAAGCTGTTTACATTCAAACTTAAATAAATAAATAAAACAAGTATTCAAATAAAATAAAATTAAAAAAAAATAAAAAACAAAACCCTACCCTGAATAACTATATATTGGAAAAGAATCAAACGGTTCGACCCGTTTCTACAGTTGGCAACAAAAATTGGATGAGTATTATTAAATGCACCGAATACAAGTTAATTTTTATATGTTCTTTGTTTTTATTTTTTTTATCCCAATTATAGTTGAGCAGCAACAAGAATATCAACGGACATAAATCTACATCGACATTGTAAGACAATCCAAACATCACAAAAATTGATTACATGTATGCAAATTATAGAAGCCAAATCATTTCGTTTTGCCAAGACCCTTTCATCGTTTGATGCTACAGTACACTGATATATATCGATGAAAGTAAAAAACAAAAAGAAAAACACGAGTAGATGGCCTCACCATTATGATGCTCATCATATTGGCAGGCTCTACAGGATAGTGCACGAACACGAGCCTTGTTTTTGTTTCCCTGATAGGTTCTTATCTGCATTCAACAGAAAAAAAAAATGGAAGAAAATAGCTCAAGTTTAGACCCTGAAACAAATAAATCAAGACCAAGAAATAGACTTTGGTATGATGCTGAATCTACTGCGATTAAATTTCAAGACTGAATGGTTAAACTGTTAAAGGTGGCTAGCCTAGTTTGCAAAAGGGATGATCTGCAACGAGGCTAGGATGATGTTAGATGGTTCAAGACGAACAAGTGAGTTCAGTTGTGCTTTAGTCACGTATCTTCAAGATTTTAACAAATCTAAGATAAAGCCAACAAGCATCAATTCAATCTAAAAAATAAAGCATCTAGACTGGTCTGTGTTTTACTAAGCAAGAGAACAATTCTTCGTGAGATGCTTCAGTAGAGAACGAGTCCACCTATGGACAAAAACTATAAGTAATCGCACGTGATAATTGACACACATGGTAATGCAGTAAAGCTATTAACTGATATTGATAATGCAGTAAATGGAAATGGAAACATAGTCTGTTTGAAACTTTCATGGTAATGGTATAGAAAAACAAACCAGTCTTTTTCTTAACCACAGCTGGCTGTACGACAACATGCATCGTAATAACTCCACCCGGAAGGTCGCTGACGTGCGCTCTAGATTCGGCAATTGTTTTTCCATTCTCCAAAACCTTTCCAGCATGGATTATTTTCATATCATTTACCGACTTTGGGACCATTGATTTATCTGTAGTTGAAGATAGAAAGAGGCTCAATCAAAACCTTATATATGAGCTGGTGAAACATACATAAAGCTATAAACTTCATACTACCCATCTCATAAATCTTGAAAGTTGAAATTGATACTAGCAACTATTATGCTCTCAAAAAAATTTGTGGAAACTTTTTTAACAATAGCATAAGGGTGGGGGGGGGGGGGGGATTAAAAAATAAACATTTTACAAATATAAAGGTTATCAGACCACAAAAAGAAAACTGAAAATCAACTTACAAAACGCCTCAAGAAAACATTAAGCAACACACATGCGAACATAAGAACGGAATCACAACCTTGAGGCCACTCAGAAAGAAGCCTTTGCTTAAGAGTTGCAACAGTGATGGAAGATGAATAAGATCCATGGCCTATATCCGTCCCGTCGAAAATTCTGAACTTAAGTTCAAGTTGCTCGCCTCCCTCACCCATAGAAACCTCCCTCTACTATATCACTACAGCTCCAATGTGATAAATTGACAAGCTTATGCGTAAAAGAATTTAATTCGCCAAAATCCACCTGCGTAGTAGAAATTCAGAAAGACTATGTATCGTTCATGACTCGTAAACACAAGTTATGCGTATTGTACTCCAGATCAACGTCTATTGAGATTCAACAAAAACAAAGCACCAGCACATGCAAATTTAAGAAAACACACCAGCAAATGTACATCTGAATCGCCCAATGAAACGAGCAACCACCTCATATGATCCAACAGCTACTCTTATCAGGAAAACTCAGAGAGGCCCCTGCATCACAAACCGCCAATTGCTGCATGTAAAATCCCTCTTTACAATGCTTCATCAAACCGCATTTTCATCGCAAACCAGAAAAAACAGAAAATTAATCCACACACGATACATTTTATCCATTTTCAAGCATTTTCCAATCGATATTCATATTAACTTCACTAGCAGAAATCCAAGCCACAATTAAATTTGTACAGTAACCTCCTTTAATTTCCCCTTGAATCTACTACTGAAAAATATTTCCCTCAAAACCGATCAAAAATCAAGCATCCAACTCAAGAATCCTTCTCAATTAAACCCACAGCCAGCAATTCCAATAAGAGTTGAAACTCGATACCCAATTGCACGCCTCTCCCTCTAAGAAATATCAAAACCCTAGTTCGCTAAATTCTTCCGGAGCCTAGGGATTAATTGAAAGAGAATCTTGATCGTAACAAGAAATTAGAAAAGGAATTAAGAAATTATTCGCCCTTGAGACCAACTATAATCAACAAGAAGGCATATAAATCGAATCTGGAACCAAAAAAAAAAACCCCCAAAAAAGTGTAGGATACCTGATCAAGACCCCATTAAGCGAAAGATCGGCGATCGGAGGGAGAAAAAATTCCGGGAAAATGAGATTATGATACCTCCGGAGACCCGGAACGACCGCCAAAGATTAGGAGGAGAGATTAGAGAGAGAAAACGGTGGTGTTTGACGCTTCGTTCCTATTGTTGTCAGCTTATCACTTCTTTATTTTCTATATATTTGAGGGGAAA
Source organism: Mentha longifolia (assembly GCA_001642375.2). Taxonomy (NCBI): domain Eukaryota; kingdom Viridiplantae; phylum Streptophyta; class Magnoliopsida; order Lamiales; family Lamiaceae; genus Mentha; species Mentha longifolia. The sequence goes on from CM038121.1 coordinate 9,547,740, forward strand.
AAAAGGCTAAAAGAAATTTACATTTTCGTCTCCATTTCAAAATTTGTTCTACAATGACTACTTAATTATATTTTACTCCCTCCGTCTCAATTATTCCGACACCATTTCCTTATTGAGCCGTCTTAAGTATTCTGACACCTTTACCTTTTGAGAAATAATTAACTAATTAATAATCCCTTGATACACTTAATATTATCTAATTAAATCTCAACATTCACCCACCTCTCAGCGCGTATCATAATATAATTTAAATTCTAAAAGTTTAAACTATCATAACTTTCTCATTTGTTATTCAATTTTTATAATTTTTATATTAAATTAAAGGTCTTGATACGATCTTTTATTTAAAATCAAACATGAATATATTTTTATGCATCTATGATGGATGATTTAGTTTAAAAATATGTCTAAATACATAAATCATATCACATCCCTACGCACATTACACTTTACACACTAAACACTCTCGTCTTAAGTTCCGTGCCGAAAAGAAAAGTGTTGGAATACTTGAGACGGAGGGAGTATTATTTAGTAATTATTTAGGTGTATTTATGTGTTCATTTATGAACAATAAGTACACTCTTAGCATATCATGGTTCATGTCTATTAAAAGAATTTCCCTAATCTTTGGGCTGTTAATATAGAAAGAGACATGTCACATTATTTCATCTTTGTAAAAGATTGTGTCAAATCGTGATATCCATATACGAGATCTAACTTTCACCTAACAACAATATGCGCAGCCGTGTCTATTTAGAAATGGGCGCTGCACATTTTTTGCTAGGCGCCTACTAGAGACCTGCTGCCGCCCATCGGTATGCGCGAGGGATAGTTGCGATCATGCCTATTTCATGGGCCCAGCGCTGCTGATGTGGCGCGCCTAGATTGGTCCGATTTCTTTTCCTTTTTTTTTTTCCTTTTTTTTTCTTATAAATACTACAACATTTTATCATATTTTTTATCCCAATTTCTTCATTTTTATCCCATTCCCTACACTTTTAATCCCAAGTTTTCTTAGTTTTTCTTTGTTTTAGCTTCCAAAATTTTGTAATCATGTGGCACAGCAACGATTTTAAAAGAAGAATGGAAGTAAGGAGAAAACTTGCTGAAGAAGCACGATTCTTGTACGGTCAAATTAAAGCCGAAATTGCAGAAGAAGAAGAAGAAGAGCGGCGAAGGTCATGACCAAAGAGAGGCATGGTGGAAAGGAACCGTGAGGAGGCTCATGAACGCCTCTACGCCGACTACTTCTCAGGAAATCCAACATACAATGCCGATATCTTCCGCCGCCGATTTCGTATGAGGAAACATATTTTTGAAAAGATCAAAGACACATTGGAGGCACGGGAGCAGTATTTTCAGCAATGCCCAGATGCAACTGGAAGAATGGGCCTATCGGCGCTTCAAAAATGCACTATTGTATTGCGGCAACTTGCAAATGGCGGCGCTACTGACCAATACGACGAGTATATACGGATGGGCGACTCAAATGGCCATGAATCAATGAAGCAATTTTACAAAGGCATAGTGGCGGCCTTCGGTGTGGAGTACTTGAGGCTGCCGACGGTAGACAACTACGCTCACCTACTCCGGATGCACGAGGGTCGACACGGTTTTCCAAGCATGCTTGGAAGCATTGACTGCACACATTAGCAATGGAAAAATTGTCCGGCGGCGTGGAAAGGAGCTTACATGTAGCACCCCAAAAATTTCTAGCTACATTTTATTTATTTATTTATTCGATTTATGTGTGATTAAATTATTAAACTTACTAAGTCGCACCTCTAGAAAATAATTTATATATGCATGATCTCATGTTTTATTATTATTATTATTATTATTATTATTATTATTATTATTATTATTATTATTATTATTATTATTATCGGCTCAAACTCTTTTGATTTCATCAGCAAGTCTCTAAGCACAATTATAAGTATGATCCAATAAGTTTGTGAAAAGTGATTTTTTTTTATTTTTTTTGCGTATAAGAGTTTTAGAAAAAGAGGACTCCCAATACCTTGCTTTTCAAGAAAAATAACATTGCCAAAATATTTCATTTATTTTCCTAACCTAGTATTGATAAGCATCAAGAGATGCTCATGCTTATCATCGATCCACTCTCCACTAGTATAAATAGGAGTATCCCATTTATTTTCTTCACATCGAAAAGGGCAGAATTCTTATAGAGTAGAGGTATATATACCTATTTTCTTTTCCTTCCTTCCGTTCCAATAGTCGAGACAATCTTTTATATTTTAATAGGTTAATTAGGAGTGCATGCCGACATGTTTTTAATTGAATTTCATGCATCTAGTAGTGCAGGCTAAGTATATATTTTCATATACTACTATATAATAAATTTCTGATTTCTAAAGGGGTGGTGCTCCATTATCGCTTTTTGGATCATAGTTTTGAAAAGTGGCCGACATGTTTGTTTTGATTTGTTCTACATGCATCTTTTATATATATATATATATATATATAGTTTTTACATGAACAACACCATGCATTGGTTTTGAAAATTAAATACAAGAAATTGATATAGTGTATTCATACGATTTATTAGTTATTAATTAAGAATCATATCTTTTACGCGAGGTGCGCATAGCTTAACAATTTAATTGCAGATTCAATGATTTCAAGGAGTAAAGTCAAGAAAGGTTAGGGTGGGAGACAAAGTTGTATTTTCATGTTTATCCGTATTATACGTTCTGATCAATTGATATGTGTGATATGCAGCTTTAGCTTACGAGTTAATGAGAAATAAGAAGTTTCGTCTTTGGACGTAAAATAAAGAAGTGTCGTCTTCGGATGTAAAATAAAGGAAGTTTCGTCTACAGACGTAAAATAAAGGAAGTTTCGTCTACGGACATAAAAATGAGAATAAGAAGAAGAACATGTTTACATATATTCTTTTGTAGTAATTCTTATAATATGGATAAATACAACCTACTGAGTTTATAGTGCTCACCCCAATTTATTTTATCTGGAGCAGACTCGGACGATAAGCGGCATGGTGAATGATGGTGGATAAATGCAACCCACTGAGTTTATAGTGCTTACCCCAAACTATTTTATCTGGAGCAAACTCGGGCGAGCGGCATGGTGAATGATGGTGGAGTCGGGAATAATATTTAATAAGCTAGATTAATCCTGAATAATGTTATTTTTCGTAGTGAAGACTTCCGCTTTGCTAGTTCTATTATTTTTATTGGGTTTTACCAAGACTTATTTTCGCCTATTTTGAGTAATTAATAAATGAAGTTTTCTTTTTCGTACCAATTATATTATTTATGAAAATTGGGGCATTACATTACACGAACCATAAGAAGGGCAAAGCAACAATTGTGTTGGATGCCGTTGCTTCACACGATTTGTGGATTTGGCATTCATTTTTCGGTGTAGCCGGCTCTAACAACAATATCAATGTTTAGCGATCTCCTAAAGGGCAAAGAGCCGGCAATCAGTTTCTACGCCAACAACAACCAACACAAGATGGGCTACTATCTCGCCGACGGCATCTACCCTGATTGGCCAACATTTGTGAAGACTCCTCCTTGCCCGACCGACCGGAAGAGAGCCATATTTGCCAAAAAAACAAGAGTCTGTACGCAAAGACGTGGAAAGAGCATTCGGCGTTTGTTGGGAACCCTTTGAAACTGAGTTTTGATAATGCTATTAGAAACCACACTTAGATACAGGTTTTAAGTGGAACATGCTGGTCTCCGTGTTTGGATCAGTCAAGCTTAACTCAGACAGGTTGCTCATGTAAAGGTCAAGGTTGGTAGTGCAACCTTGTACCCAATCTACTCAATCTGTCATACTATTCCATTAGGTAATTTGTCTATGTAACCTGCTCCTACCATACTCGAAGATTTCACACGAAGGTTACAGAAGACCGAAGACAGTTCGAGGTATAGGATGGTCAACCATGTGAAGACCAACCTGAGCTGTGGTTGAGAAACCTGTTCTCACCCAACGACAAGAATTGTGTCAGTGTACGGTACTGCAAATCCTGTACACACTTCCAACGGATCTATTTCAAATGCTTCACTATAAATACCTAAACTCATTCCAGAAAGAACTAACGGGAAACTCAATATACAAGCCGAAATGCTGCAGAAATCTCAAGCTGAAATTCATTCAATCAACACTCGAAATTACTAGAGCTTTCCCAAGTGTTGATCTTTGTTGATTTCTGATCTCTCTGGAAACTGTCTTACTAGAACACATCACACACACTCTCACTATCATCACAGTTGATACTTAGTGTAGTTGATTGAGTTGTGTATTCCTAACTACGATATCTATTTACAGCTTTCTAGTTTGGATATTAGCGCTAGTTGTTTAGTGTTGGTAAGATTGTATGAAAGATTGTATGTAAAGTAAGAAGAGACACGACTCAAGAATCGTGATAGATTCAGTCTAAAGAAAGACTTGAATTTGGACTGGACCTCCACCAGTGTTAAAAGGAGCGAATATCTCAAGTTAAGGGATTACAGATTCGACGGGATATGGCGTGGACGTAGGAGCTGTTTACTCTGAACCACGATAAAAACTCCTCGTATTTCTCTCTCTTGCTATTTACTTTTACATCTTTATTTACACAGTTTGCATGTTCACAACCTGCTACTACTGTAACCTGTCTTGCATGAGCAGTTATCTGAACTGAAATCTTTTGAAAACTGTATTGAAAACGGTTAGCCAACCTTTCCACCAAACTTCCGCACGCAGGTTAGTTTTGCAAGCTCAGTAGTTTACTGATTGAGCTGGAAAAACTAAACTTCTCTGATAAACTGAAGTGACGACTCAGTAAGATCAAATTGTTTTGAAAAATCAAAACTGTTGGCTAATTGGTGTATTCCCCCCCCATACACCAATGACTACTTATCGGGGCCTACAAGTGGTATCAGAGCGGTGGTTCTTTTGACCACTGCTTCTGCATACTAGAAGCTCTTTGTGTTTTCGTGTCAAATTGAACTAGATATCTAGAATTATGTTTGTGCATACATACATAAACTGTCACTATGGAAGCTTCACTTCTCCGCGTCTGCGAAGATTTCTCTGTGCAGGGATATGAAGATTGGAGCTTTCGAATAAATATGTGCCTCCAAGCTCATCATGTACTGATGTGGGATGTCATCGAGAATGGTCCAACACCAATCTACGAACCCTACGATACTGATGTTTCTGGAGAAAAAGTTTCCGAAGCAACGTATGTGTCAAAGATCAAAGATCCCAGAAAAGTACACAACCAAAGAAAGAAAGGAAGCTGGACTTGACAGCTTCGCAAAAGGGTTGATCTCCAGCACAGTTAAGGGAGTCCACCTGCCAAGATAAGAAATCTTGGAACTACAAAGGAAATGTGGGACACCTTAAAAGCCATAAGCCTTGGATCAACAGAAATGCTGGAAAACAAGCTGTCAGTGGTATGCAGTAAATTTGAAGAATTCAAAATGCAGCCAATGGAGACCATTAACCAGCTTAAGAATAGATTCATAATGATCACTTTGGAGATCGCAGCTCTCAAGAAAGATAAATACACACAGCGCGAACTCAACCTCAAAGTTATCCAATCTCTCCCAGCAAGCTGGCATGTGTACAGTGTCATGCACCAGTGGCAGGTCGGATATCAGCAACCTGTCAACCGAGCAACTGTTTGATCTACTCATCAGGAATGAATTTGAAATGATCAGACTTCACGGGTCAGAACAAGTGTCCTCAAGTAAGAAGACTGAGCCCGAAAAGAAGGAAAATGATGTTGCATTCAAAGCTGCATCAACTATAGAAGAAAGAGCAATCCCAAAGGATTTATGCTCCAAAATGGAGAAATTGTTGAAAGACTATGCACTCATGGCTAGGAGAAATGAAAAGCTTGAAAAACGTTTCAACAAATTCCGTAAATATCACAAGGATTTCAAGAGAAATCAAACCATCTCTTCTTCCAACAAGAAAGGTGAAGGTATATCAAAACCCTCTAAATTCAATTCTTCTAACACTCCCGTGGGTGACTGTTTTGAATGTGGCAGACCAGATCACTATAAGCCAGACTGCCCAGAATTATTAAAGGCTGAACGCGAAGAGCTCCGCGCAAAAAGAGATCAAAAGCTTAAGGAGCAGCGCAACGCCATGATCGCATCTGAGGAAGAGGCCAAAGCAATTGCCACATTATCAGACTCAACCTCCTCCGACGAAGATGATGATGAATTGGATGAGGAGGAATGTCTCTTAGCTGACGAGGAACTTGAATATGAGGAATGCTACATGGGAAAAGATCTCGATCTTGCTCGATACAAGGTTGATACTGAAACCTCATTTTCATATTCAACTAACTCCGAACATGCAGGTATTGAAATACCTGAAATGCCAACGTATGAAGAGTTTCAACAATAGCTTGATGACTACAAGAAGCTCTCGGAAATGTTTGAACAAGTAGTCAAAGAAGGATCCAAGCTGGAGGATGAAAATATGAAACTCAAAGCTGTCATGAATGAAGACTTCACTCTCTATGATGAAGCAAAAGAAAAGGAGATAGAGACCCTAAAAGTCCAAATGGGTCAATCAGCTTTAAGGGAAGAAAACCTTAAAGAAATGCTCACTGAATAGGACAGTGAGATCAACAACTTGAATGGCAAACTGGCAAATCTCTCAAAGAAGCATGAGAAGCTATTGCAGAAAGAGCTCAAGCTTCAACAAGTCCTGATGAAAATGAACAAAAATGGTGAAAAGCTTGAAGCCCTGCAAGCTGCCCAGAGACCTGCTCAGATAAAGTTTGGCATTAGATTCCATGGTCAAACCAGCGGAGCCAAAGAAAAGGAGAAGGTCTTGTTCGAGAAAGAAAAAGGATTGGCTGAAAGCAAAGCTCATCACACTCTACCAGACAAGCAGCTCAAACTGAAAAATCCAGCCCGGCAACCACAAGCAATCCTAGTGAAAGAGCATGGAAAGCCTGCTATCAAGAAACAGTAGCTAAGGCCGTCAGTTGAACAACAAAAGGTTGAGCGACCTAAGAAACTATATGGTCAAACAGCTTATCAAAAAGGAAGCCAACCTGCTCTAAGAATGGTGCAAACTGCTAGCAAAAGAAATGCAGTCTCTCAATCAAGAATCATTCAAACTGCTCAACCACAACCGAACATTTACCATGAGCAGTGGCCAAATCCACAAACTCTTGACAATGAAGGTTATTGGTACGACCATCATTGGTACCAATATCCTGAGCTGTCAAGTAGGCATTATCAATTTCCACATGGAAGTGGATTTGGAAATGATCGCTGCAGATGTGGATGTATGGAGCAGTACTATCAAACTTATCATTATCAACCTGCTCATTACCAACAGCAGTCTGCATACTCTAATGAAACCTCCTACTCAACAAATAAGCAACGGACCAAGCCACGAGTCAACAGAAGGAGTTTCCAAAAGAAGAAGCTTGGAAACCAAGCTGCTAAAACTCAACCTGCTAACAAAGCACCCAAATTCATATGGGTTGCTAAAACTATCTAAATGCAGGATGGGAAAACACAGAGGAGAAAGCGAGCAGCGAGCAGCGCGGTCTGGATCATTGACAGTGGATGCACAAAACACATGACCTGCGATAAAAGCATGCTTACAAACTTCATTGAATGTGACGGACCTCTAGTCACTTTTGGAGGAGACTCTAAAGGGAAAACAAGAGGTTATGGTAATCTAGTTATTGGTAAAACAATAATATCTAACGTCACATATGTTGAAGGTTTAAATCATAATCTCTTTTCAGTAAGCCAGTTCTGCTCTACTGGAAAAAAAGTAGAATTTTCTGCTAACAAATGTGCTATAAAGAACAAGGAAGGAGAAGAAATTCTTCTTACCGGTATTTTGCAGGATAACTTGTACATAGTACAATGGTCAGATGAGAAAGAAACCTGTCTAGTCACCAAGTCTGCACCTGAAGTTAGCTGGCTATGGCATAAGAGACTGTGTCACTTAAACTTCAAAGTCATCAACAAGCTTGCTCGCAAGAAGCTCGCAGATGACCTTCCAGATCAAGTCTACTACAAAGATCATGTTTGTGAAGCATGTCAAGCTGGAAAGCAGACCAAATCATCATTTCCAAGCATTGCAGCTCACAACACAAGTAGAATCTTGGAATTACTCCACCTGGATTTATTTAGTCCAGTAACTCCTAGAAGCATTAATGGTAAAAAGTATACTCTCGTTATTGTTGATGATTACTCATGATATACTTGGGTTATTTTCTTACATAAAAAGAAGGAGACACTAGTAGAGCTACCTGCGCTGATCACCAGACTGTCAAACATGAAAACAAAAGTGTGATCTCAATTAGATCCGATCGTGGAACAAAATTTCTTAATCATATGATTGAGTCCTATTGTACTAGAAATGGAATTACACATCAAACTTCAGCAGGTCGCACGCCTCAACAGAATGGTGTTGTTGAACGACGCAACAGGTCTCTAAAGGAAGTAGCTCGCACAATGCTGAATGAAACCAATCTTCCCAAGAAGTTCTGGGCGAGAAGCAATCAACACAGCTTGCTACACTCAGAACAGATCAGTCATTCATAAATGACATGGAAAAACTCCATACGAGCTGTGGAAAGATAAGAAACCTCGATTCAAATATCTTAAATCTTTTGGTTGCGTGTGCTACATTCATAATAATGGGAAATCACAGTTAAAAACATTTGATAGCAAAGCAGATCCAGGAATATTTGTAGGATATTCAGAGATCAGCAAAGCCTTCAAAGTTTTTAATAAGAAGACTTAGATTGTGGAAGTAACACCACATGTTGTTTTTGATGAGTCTATCTGTGAGTATAGGGAGACTCAACCTGAAGAAAGTACAGGTGCGAATCAAGATCAAGCAGGCTCCAACATGCAGTTTCGAGATGAAATACTTATATGGAGTCTAACCGACTTGGAAGAAGAAGAAAGTCAGCCTGTACAAAATTCCAATCTACAAAATCCACCCATTCAGCAAGGGGGAACAAACCAAGGGGGAACCGAAGCACCTCCAAACAGCTCATCTTCAACTGATCCAGAAACTCCAAAAGAACCTGCAGTCAATGCAGAACTGTCAGTGGATCAGGTTGCTGAACAATTTGAACAGCTTGACCCCTTCACTCCTCAACCTCTACCTGAGTTTGAAGATCCCTCACCAGACCCTGAACCTATTCTTACAGAAGAAGAAATCTCTCGTCAAAGGAGATGGGTCGATGCTCATCCTGAAGATCTCATTGTCGAGAACCCAAATGCGGGTGTGAAGACAAGAAGATAGATAGGTGAAAGATGTCTATTAAGCTGTTATCTTTCCTACTCAGAACCCAAAACTGTTGAGGAAGCTCTTAACGACCATGACTGGGTTACAGCCATGCAAGAGGAACTCAATGAGTTTAAAAGAAACGATGTATGGTCACTAGTTGATCGTCCTACACATCAAGGAGTGATTGATGTAAAATGGGTGTTTAGGAATAAGAAAGATGAAAATGCTGAAGTAATCAGAAACAAGGCAAGATTAGTTGCCAAAGGTTACTGTCAACAAGAAGGGATAGACTATGATGAGACCTACGCACCAGTGGCAAGACTAGAAGCAATTAGGTTGTTTCTAGCATATGCGGCTCATCAGAGGTTCAAAGTCTACCAAATGGACGTGAAGAGTGCTTTCCTCAATGGAATCCTTGGAGAAGAAGTTTACGTTGAACAACCACCAGGTTTCGAGGAAGCAGGTCCAGAGAAAGTTTACAAACTGCATAACGCAGTATATGGTTTGAAACAAGCTCCCAGAGCTTGGTCAAAGTTTCTATGTGACAGGTTTGGAGAACTCATGAAGTATGAGTACAAAATGTCCATGATGGGGGAGATGAACTTCTTCCTTGGCCTGCAGGTCAAGCAATCTGCGGATGGTATCTTCATTTGTCAATCCAAATATGCTAACGAGCTTGCAACCAAATTCGGTGTCCAAGATAGCAGACCACTGAAGATTCCAATGATTGCAAATGGAAAGATGGATCCAGATTCTGAAGGGAAACCTGCCAGCATAACTTTGTACAGGGGAATTATTTGCTCTTTACTTTATCTTACTGCAAGTCGACCTGATATTTCTTTTGCAGTTGGAATATGTGCTCGATATCAAGCTAGTCCAAATGAATCTCATCTAGAAGCAGCTAAGAAAATTCTTAGATATGTCAAGGGAACTACAAACTTTAGCTTATGGTACCCTTGTGATGATAATTTTGAACTAACTGGCTATGCAGATGCAGATTATGGAGGATGCAAACTGGATAGAAAGTCTACATCAGGAACTTGTCAATTTCTTGGAAGCAAGTTGATTTCCTGGTTTTCAAAGAAGCAAACTTCAGTTGCTACTTCTACAACAGAAGCTGAGTATATGGCGACAGGAAGCTGTTGTGCACAGATTCTTTAGTTGAAACAACAACTCAAAGATTATGGAGTCACAGTTCGAAGAGTTCCTATCTGTTGTGACAGCACAAGCGCTATAGCACTCACCGTGAATCCTGTCTACCACACCAGATGCAAGCATATTGATATAAGGCATCACTTCATAAGAGATCATGTGGAAAAACAAGATATAACAGTTGAGAAAATCCATACTGACATCCAAAGAGCTGATATTCTAACGAAACCTCTCATGGAAGAGAGATTCAAAATGCTGTGTGGAAAGCTTGGAATGCTCAGAATGGATACACAGCCTAAGTCAGAAAATAAAAGCAGTTCTCTAGAGCAGGTCAGCCAAGAGCAGACTAACTTGGAAACTGCATGCTAACAAAAGCAGTTCGCTAAAGCAGGTCAGCCAAGAGAAGACTGACTTAGAAACTGAAGCTCAAAAGAAGCAGTTCGGTGGCACGCAGCTTGAGGCCACAAACTGCGTTGAAAGTCAAAAATTACTGGCCAACCTTTAAGGGGGAACTGGAGATGTCGTATCAATCTCCATTTAATTCTTAGTAGAATTTATTTTTTCTTATCCTCTCAAAAATCTTTTTCAAACCTTTTTACGCTCATGATCGCAGTTCCTATAATTTTAGGTTTCCGGAGGATGATGTCTTCAGTCCTATTCCCTCTCCCACTCGGAACAGTGAAGACACAGAATCCGATCATGATCGTGCAAATATATACTTTGTTGCAACCGTTGGAACTCCTCTCACTGCGGTGCAAGACAACTTGAAAAACTTCATCATTGAGGAGGTTTCCAAGGTGAAGGCAATGGAGGTTAAAGATCACAAGAAGATTGCTGACAAGATTGAAGCTATGGATAAAGCTGCATCTGCCATGCTGACCAATAAAGATGAAATGCCACAAGTTATTAAGGAAGTAGTGGCAAGCCAGTTCGCAACCTTCATCTCCACTCAAGTCAAAGCAGAAACGGACAAGCTGCTTCCCATCCAGCTGTCCGAATTGAAAGTCGCCGACAAATCTTCCATTGAGGGATTACAATACGAGTTTGAACAACTCAACAAGCTTGTCAACGACTTTTCTACAAAGCTTACTCAAACCACATCCAGCTCACTGAAGAAAGAGGAGGAGATGGAAGGGAACATCAACTCCCTACTGCAGTTCAAGGAAAAGATCAGCACAGACCTGTCCTTGATCTCTGATGAACAGGCCTCCCTCAACACCCTTGTTCAAAATCTCATTGATGATAATGCCGAAAAGGGGGAAGGGAAAGGCAAAGAAAAATGTGGTGCTTCGAAATCAGCGAAAGGCAAGGAGAAATAGGTCACGCAACCACAGATTACCCAACCACCTCAAGGCAGAGGCAAAGGTCGCTCTGACCAACCTGTGATGCAAACAGAAGCTGCTCCGTCTGTGACAATCGCCCATCATCCTGCCATTTCCAAGCTGTCTGCTCAAGAAAAAGCACAGGGTGAATCCAACCTCATCCGACTTATGGCAGAAGCTGGATATACCGCAGAAGACTGCGCAGATGAAGGCAAGCAGAAGTTGTTTCTGGAAGATTTGAAGAAACAGAGGGCAAGGGACAAAGCTCGCGTGGCAAACTTCAAAGGTCTTGAAAGCTACAAGGAACAGGTTGATAAAAGAGAACCGTCGAATTGGTTACCAGTGGAAGATCAGCTGATATGGGACGAGTTCATCAACCAATTCATCTTGCACCACTACTGGCTGCAAATCGATGCTCGTTATACTGGTAATACCAAAACAGCTTTTCACAACTGGCTGCAGACTTTTCCAGATCGCGAATTCATCAAAAGAGTCAGGGCGAAAGCTGCAAAAGACAAGATCACGCTCAATCCGCCCAAGAAAGAGACCTTCCGACCTCCCACTATTTGTGACACTAATACTCCAGACATCAACAAAATCAATACATTCATTAGGAGTGTCGCAGCTCAGTATGGCTGCAAAATCACAAACTGTGACGAGTACAGGTCGATTCGCGACAGCATATATGCAGCGATGGGAACTGTAAGCTTAGACAAGATTGCTGAAGATAGGTTTAAGTCATTAAGGAAGTAACCTGATCGCTTTCATTTATTTCATGTATCAACCCTCTGTAATCTGTGCATATCAATTCAGTTGATACTATAAATGAATTATGATCATCTTTTGTTCCTGATGACAATCTCTCTTTGTCCAGGCCTTTGCATGTTATGCTTTAAAATTTTCTAACACTTATTATCATGCAGTTGGCTGGGCATCAAACCTTTGATTTGTTTTTAATTCAATTTCTAAGCCAAAATGTAAAGTGTGGGTTTCGGCATTATCAAAAATGGGGAAATTGTTGGGAACCTTTTGAAACTGAGTTTTGATAATGCTATTAGAAACCACACTTAGATACAGGTTTTAAGTGGAACAGGCTAGTCTCCGTGTTTGGATCAGTCAAGCTTAACTCGGACAGGTTGCTCATGTAAAGGTCAAGGTTGGTAGTGCAACCTTGTACCCAATCTACTCAATCTGTCATACTGTTCCATTAGGTAATTTGTCTATGTAACCTGCTCCTACCATACTCGAAGATTTCACACGAAGGTTACAGAAGACCGAAGACAGTTCGAGGTATAGGATGGTCAACCTGTGAAGACCAACCTGAGCTGTGGTTGAGAAACCTGTTCTCACCCAACGACAAGAATTGTGTCAGTGTACGGTACTGCAAATCCTGTACACACTTCCAACGGCTCTATTTCAAATGCTTCACTATACATACCTAAACTCATTCCAGAAAGAACTAACGGGAAACTCAATATACAAGCCGAAATGCTGCAGAAATCTTAAGCTGAAATTCATTCAATCAACACTCGAAATTACTAGAGCTTTCCCAAGTGTTGATCTTTGTTGATTTTTGATCTCTCTGGAAACTGTCTTACTAGAACACATCACACACACTCTCACTACCATCACAGTTGATACTTAGTGTAGTTGATTGAGTTGTGTATTCCTAACTACGATAGCTATTTACAGCTTTCTAGTTTGGATATTAGCGCTAGTTGTTTAGTGTTGGTAAGATTGTATGAAAGATTGTATGTAAAGTAAGAAGAGACACGACTTAAGAATCGTGCTAGATTCAGTCTAAAGAAAGACTTGAATTTGGACTGGACCTCCACCAGTGTTAAAAGGAGCGAATATCTCAAGTTAAGGGATTACAGATTCGACGGGATATGGCGTGGACGTAGGAGCTGTTTACTCCGAACCACGATAAAAACTCCTCGTATTTCTCTCTCTTGCTATTTACTTTTACATCTTTATTTACACAGTTTGCATGTTCACAACCTGCACTACTGTAACCTGTCTTGCATGAGCAGTTATCTGAACTGAAATCTTTTGAAAACTGTGTTGAAAACAGTTAGCCAACCTTTCCATCAAACTTCCGCACGCAGGTTAGTTTTGCAAGCTCAGCAGTTTACTGATTGAGCTGGAAAAACTAAACTGCTCTGATAAACTGAAGTAACGACTCAGTAAGATCAAATTGTTTTGAAAAATCAAAACTATTGGCTAATTGGTGTATTCTCCCCCCCCCCATACACCAGTGACTACTTATCGGGGCCTATAGCGTTCTTCAAGCTCGTTGGGGAAATAATAGATAGACTGGTTCGATTATGGTTTTTAGAGCACATCACTGAGGTCATGTATGCTTGTTTCATCATGCACAATATGATTGTTGAAGACGAAGGTCGGCATGTGACTAACTAGAGCCCAGAGAATGGGGCATCAAGCTCTTCAAGCAACAATGGTGGTATGGGAGCACCCGCAAGTTTTCAAGATTTTTGAGAAGGAAAGCCGACCTTCGTGATGCTCGAGTCCACTTAAAATTAGAGAATGATTTGATTGAAGACATTTGGACGCTCTTCGGTCGAAACTAAAATTTCGAATTATATTTCTTGTTTTAAATTATGTAATGTAATTTCCATTTTATTTCAATTCAATAAGATTTGCATTTTCAAAATAATTATTATTCAAAAATAATTTAATTAAAAAAAATTTAAAAAGAAAAAGGCATTGCGCCTACGAGAACTTCGTAGGGGCCAAGCCAACAAATTTAGGCGCCTACCAATTAGAAAGATTTCGAGCTGTGCCCACCAATTTGGTGGACACCATTGTGGATGCTCTAACAATCTGAGTCGAGTCGAGCCGAGCTGAGTCGAATATTGACCGCTTGAGCTCGCCTTAGTTGACTTGAGCCGTGGTCTTTATAATCAAGCTCGGCTCGACAAATAATTATTGACCTCGGGTCATTACATATCTATTACAATAATATTCGAGCTTGGTTCAAGCTGAGCTTGTTAAGATCTTGAACTCGGTTTGCGTTGGTCTAAATAATAAAGTCGAGCTTGGCTCGTCAAATTTTTGCTTCTCTTATTTTGAAATACACCAATTTGTTCAGTTTGTAGACTGACAAACAAGTTTGTATGAGCTCCAATGACGTGCTCACAAACAAGCTCGACTAGATAAGAGACAAACACATTTGCAAGCCTAACGAGTCGAGCATCACAAGACTCGAAATCCATTAGATAACATTATCATGTTCGTGCTCAACTTCTTTATTAACAAATCGATTTCTAAATAATTTTTTTTGAGCTGATTGTTGAGTGGAGTAACTTTGTTCGTTTACCCTTTCTTATGGGGTGTTTGGCTAATCTTATTTAAAAAAGCTTATGAGCTCCTAGTGCTAAATGAAATTATAAGTTGTAAGTTGTATAAATATTTGTAGATAATAGATAAAAAAAAATTATATTTTGAATTTTTTTTTAAAAAACAAAAAACTCAAAATTCGAAATTCAAAATTTATAATTTGTAAAAAAAAAATTAAGAGTGTATATGCTAAATGAAATAAGTTCGTATGGTGAAAAAAATAAAATTTTGAAAAATTAAATCGAGATGGATGAACTTATATTTTGAAAAAATTAAAAATTACTTTTGGAACTTATAAACTCTTAAGAAGCTTAAGAGGTTAAGAGATTATACGAGTAATGCTCCACTACCCACCGTGGGCATACTTAATATGCCCACGGCTGAGGTGGCGGCATTATATTTAAAGAAAATCATAATTAATATACCTTATAAAAATAAACTCTACCATAAAAAACTAAACTCTACTATAAAAAAGTGAACCCTAAAAGAAAAAATTATTGACGTGGCACTGCCACATCAACAGTGGGCACACTAAGTGTGCCCACCATGGGTAGGAGAGCATTTCTAGAGATTATACCCATCCAAACACCTTTTTAATTAGTTGACCAATAATAATTTTTGTATAAAGATACAATTTTTTTTTTTAAAAAAATGATAAGAGAACAAAAAGCTTTGCGCAATATTTCCTTCTCGAAAGTCCTTTATTTTTATTTTATTTATTAAAGTTTCGAGTATAGTCAAAAAGAAAACTAATTATTAACTTTTGATTTACAATATAGCGAACGGTAATGCCATAATCTATTTTATAGAATAGGAAAAAGGGTAGTGGTAAAAAAGTACACAGTTATTTAGCTCACTAATCATTGTTAATATTTTCTTAAATTATATTATATATATAAATTGACCATAATATTTTTTATTGCAATGAGTAGCTTTATTGTTTAGCGACTCTAATTTATAAGGGCGCCTGCAGCGCGCTGGGGCTCGAAGGCTTGCCGACGCCTACGAGCTCAGGAGCAAGCCCCTTGCCGTCTTGTCGGATCAAGGAGAGAGAGAGGGTGGAACGCAGAGGAGAGAGCCCGAGAGAGAGATGCCATATTCCTTTTTTTTGAATTGATTTTCAGAATAAAAAAATAAAAATTTAAATAATACCATTGAAAACCAACGGTTCATTCCATTCCCAAAACGTTATATATTAACATCTCCTCGCTCTAATTTCTTACACCAATTTCATTTTCTTTTCCCTATTTTCTCACAATTTCTCTAACATTTCTTCACATTTTCTCTCCCATTTTTTTTAAGTCAATGAGAAATCAATTCTCAGCTTGAGCTCAATGATAATCTGGCAAACTACGATTGGTCGTATTCTACAAATCCGGACGAACAATCCAAATCTCCGGTTCCGACTTTGACGTCGATGATGGATTTTGGGAGATTCTTCTTCTCTGGCACCATTTATGGGATTTTCTCCACAAGAATTTCAGCCATTGCACTAGAGAATTCCGGCTTCGGTGCAAGTTGTAACTCCTCCTAGTTGAAGCCAACCCCGAGTTTCTCTGCAGGGGCTCGAGTCTATGAATCTCTCAGTCTCGTTTGTGAATGTTTCAAACCAATCAACACCATTGAAGCAGAAATGGGAGACAAAGGGCAGCCCCCATTGGAAAGACAAAGTTCAACGCCAATGCTTACAGTGTGGTAGAATCGAAGCAGTTCGCCTTTGTGTGGTCGAGTGTTTCGATGGACCCTTGTATTGGTAACTCCCAATCCATTGTCAGGTTTTAGGCGAGGATGTCTGCTCACTGCAACTAGACAGGCACAACATGCTCGATTGCTCGGGTGCTGAAGCAGTTGAAGCCACATTGGACTAGATTGCACCAAAAGTGCAAAGAATTCAACGGGTACTACATCCAAACAAAGAGGGACTGACGAAGCGGAGCAAATGACGAGGACATATACGACAATACAAATGCCTTGTATTACTCTGCCAACAAAGTAAATTTCAAATATATGGAAGCATGGGTGGAGTTGAGGGAAGCTCCAAATTTTGTAGAAATTGAGGCGCTGATGTCTTATCGGATAAGCGCCAGAACGTCCCCGATGAATTTTCCAACTCGAGTTGTTTCTTACACAAAATCAGTTAAGGCTAGGCCTTATAGCGGTTCTGGGCTCAAATTCTACATCATATTCACTGAGCTCAATAGCCCACTTCACCATTCGCCCAGATAGGTCTGGTTTTCCCAATACCTGCTTGAGCGGGATACTAGTTCTCACTATGACCTTATAGGATAAGAAGTAAGGTCGTAACCTTCGAGCGGTGACCATCACTACCAATGCAGCCTTTTCTATGTCGGCATATCTTGTTTTTGGTCCCTGAATCATTTTACTTACGTAGTAAATTGGGATCTGGGAAGATCCATCTTCCTTAATAAGCACCGAACTCAATGATTCCTCTCCTACTGCAAAATAGAGATACATGATCTCTTTTGGTGTTGGTTTTGTGAGTAATGGGAGAGAGACCAGATGCTTTTTGAGCTCCTCAAAAGCGTCTTGGCACTGTTGAGTCCATTCGAATTGGCTACCTTTCCTTAACACCTTAAAGAAAGGCAGACTTTTATCAGCAGATCTGGAAATGAACCGGCTTAAGGTTGTGATTCTACCATTGAGTTTCTGTATTTCCTTGATGTTCCTGGGAGGAACCATCTCCAATACAGCCTGTACTTTGGCTTGATTCACCTCGATTCCTCTAGGAGTTACCACGTATGCCAAGAATTTCCCCGACTGCACCTCGAAGGCACATTTGGCAGGATTTAGTTTTAAATGATAAAATCGAGCCACAACAAAGGCTTCCTCCAGATCCTTGATATGATCTTCAGCTTTCAAGCTTTTTACTAGTATGTCATCGACATAAATCTCCATATTCCTTCCAATTTGTTTTCTGAATATCTTGTCCATCATACGCTGGTATGTGGCCCCAGCGTTTTTTAAGCCAAAGGGCATGCTTTGGAAACTAAAAGTTCCAACACAGACCCCAAAAGTCGTTTTATTAATGTCATCTGGATTCATCTTCACCTGGTGATACCCTTGGTACGCGTCCATCATGGATAATAGTTCACATCCAGATGCAGAATCCACCATCTGATTGATTCTGGGCAAGGGATAGTGATCTTTAGGACATGCTTTGTTCAGATCCCTGAAGTTTATGCACATTCTCCACGTGCCGGTGTTGCCTTTAGGCACCATAACAGCGTTGGATAGCCATTCTGAAAATTGTACTTCCCGTATGTGTTTGGCCTCCAACAGCATCCGTATTTCTTCTTTGATGACTTGGTCTTTTTCTGCTCCGAATTGCCGAAGCTTCTGCTTCACCGGCTTGACCTGTAGGTCCACGTTAAGACTATGTAAGGCGACATCTGGGTCTATCCCTACTAAATCAGATGACGAGAACGCAAAAACATCCACATTCTTTCGGAGGCATGCTATTAATGCTTTGGCTATCGCATCTGACATTTGCGTCCCAATGCGCGTAGTAAATCCCGTTTTATTGGGCATTAACTCTACCAGCAATAGCTCCTCAGTTGGTTGAATTTGGGAATTGTTTTCTATCATAGGATCTGCAGCCTTCATCGTTTTGTCTTCAGGTCCTACTACCCATTGAGGATCTCTCAGCTCTTCCCCAGATCTTTTCTTAGCCTCACCGGCTTTCACAAATTGTATATAACACTTTCACGATAGGACCTAGTCTCCTGTGACAGATCCCACTCGGTTGCCCACCGGGAATTTCATTATCAGATGATAGGTTGACACCACCGTTTGGAAATTACTAAGAGTTGTTCTTCCCAGTATTACGTTATAAGCTGATTTTTGCCTAACTACCAAGAAGGTAGTTGGTCTAGAGATCTGCAAATCTCCGTCTCCCAGAGTCAACATAAGCTCTATTGAGCCCAATGGCATGACTAAGCCCCCTGCAAAACCATGTAGTGTTGTGGCAACCCCATCTAGTGGTTTGTGCAGATCCATTTGTATAAAGCAATCTTCGAAGATTACATTCACCCCAGCTCTTGTATCTACGAATACTCTTTTTACTTCATACCTTTCAATCCCCACTGCAATAACCAAGGCATCTTCATGGGGATGAATCAGGGATCTATCATCTTCGATTCCGAAAGATATTTCAGGATGAGGTACTCCTCCTTCGATTTTCATCATGTCATGTTTTTCCAGCATCTAGATTTCTCTGTGATGCGCTTCGCGGCTTCTGTTAGAGTCCCCTCCCGTGGGTCCTCCGTAAATCATGGAAATTACGCCTTTATTGGCTAAAACTTCTGTTGATGTTTCTTTTCCCGAGAGTCTGTCCCTTTCATCTTTACGCCTTTTGGGTTGGCCAGATTCTTTTTGACATATTCTAATAGTTGGCCCTCTTGGATGAGTATTTCAATAGCTATTTTAAGATTACGGCACTCATTGGTAGTATGCCCGTAATCATTGTGAAATTTGCAGAACTTATCGGAAGGGGGTCGCCTCGGAGGCTGGTCCCTACCTGGGGGGATCTGCACCCCCGATTTCTTAATCACCACTTCCAACAAATCAGCTGGGGATCTGGTGAGTGGTGTGAGGGATCGTTGAAATCTTTCATTTCTTTCGGGTTTCCTCCCTTCAGAGCTCCTCTTTTTCTATCATCAGGCTTCTTATCTTTTTTGAAGGCTACATCTGCCCGTTTAGCATTCATAGCTTCTTCCATGTTTATATATTTCTGTACTCGGGATAAGAGCTCATCAAAGGTTTCAGAGGGTTTCTTCATCAATGAGGCGAAGAAGTGTCCTAGCCTCAATCTTCCACAAAGGAATGTATTTTCAATGTAGTTCCCATACCTGGGATTTCCAATATTGCCTCATTAAATCTGGTCATATACTCTCTCAGGCTTTCAGTGGCCCCTTGTTTAATGGTTGTTAAGTACAACGAATTCTTAGTAGATCTTTTAGAGCTCACAAACTGATGTAGGAAGATCTCTCTTAAATCTTTGAATGAATAGACTAAATCCCGAGGCAATTGTTGGAACCATTGCTGCACGGGGCCAGAAAGAGTGGTCAAGAACACCCTACATTTGACTCCGTCGGAATATTGGTGAAATAAGCACAAACTCTCAAATTTCATGAGGTGTTCTTCAGGATCTCCCTGTCCCTTGTATTCACAGGAAACTGATTTTAAATTCTTAGGGATAGGGTCGGTCTGGATATCCTCTGAGAAAGGGCTATTCTCATTGATGTAATCAGGACCATATTCAGATTTGCTTTCCCTTCCGTACGGCCACAGATGTGCCCATTGTCTCTTCTATTGGAGGGACGGACTCCTCCTCGTTTCTTTTTTTAGATGCCTGGTGCGCCTTACGGAGCTCCTCTAGCTCTTTTTGGCCATGACCTTCATTTGGGCTTGTTGATCTTAGATCTGCTTTTGTAGTATATATGTAAGAGTCATCTCCTAAACGGGGCCTGTTTCCCGCACCTCGTCATCAGAGGACCATATTCTGTGAACTGCCCATCCTCTTGGATCTGGGGTAGCTTGGTAATGACGTCCTTAAGGACTTTAGGATCTTGTGATCTGGATACATATTTGCCTTTTGCCTTTTCATGATTTCCTATATTCTCGGGGAATGAGGATGGATTAATGGGATCTGAGATAGTACTAGCCCCAATGGCAGCTAGCCTCTTTTCCAGGGCTCCTTCCAGAGCTCCATCGATCATCGTTTTCATCTGTTGTAACATCAATGTGGAGAAGCCAGATTCTTCTACATTGCTTCCCTGGGGCATGGATGGGGCCCCGGGATTGGTACTGGAACCAGGGGTAGGATGAGGCGTGTTTGCCTGTCCTTCAGCAGATGATCCCATCATCTGGGCTATGCTGGAGTGTTGATCTAATTCTAAGGAAAATCTGCAAAGATATACGCATAATTTGTTTGATTAGTGCCTAATGTTAAATTAGGGCTTCTCCTCTTATGGGAGGATAGGGAGCTTCGGGTCCACTTGTTGGGACTTTTCCGACCATTTCCCTTAAATAATTCTGAGGATTTTTTGTTTAAGCGTGAAGATAGCCTTTTTGTGCCTGGATCTTTTGCCAGGGCTTACCGTTAGATTATCTTGCTTTTTCGTCTACAAAAATCTCTCAGGTTTTATAACACGTATGTGTAGGTGATGTATTTCTACTCACCGAGAATATTAATTGTGGATTCTCTCCTTTTCTCGAGATTCCTCTGAGATATGAAGGACTTTCTATTACAGCTCTTTGATAGTCTGTTTTTCATTGGAAAAAGAAATATCAACTCACATTGTATATGCAGCTTTTTCCTTAAGATTTTTTGTATGAAGATCTATTGAATATGCCTAAACTGATGCCTAGTAGGAAAACGGCGGATATTCAGTGAATAAAATAAGAGAGTTTAAGAGAATTATCTTTACTTTGATTGAATTCCTTTTTCTGGAATCAGAATTTGCTTAAATCCTCTTTTCTTGTTTTTTTATCACAGATCCTACATAAGGCATAAGAGAAATTGAAACATTTTCATTCATACTTCGGGCAAATTCCTCATCATAGTCAAACAGATAAATTAACGGAGGAAACAACACCATATCAGCTATACAAAGATTTATATATCTTTTTTCATTTTTTTCGCATAAAGACCGAATCAACATTCAAAGCATTTTTTAAGAAGAAATCTACGCCTTAGTCAAATGTTTCCCACAGACGGCGCCAGTTGATAGATTGGGTTATTTATCCATCAACAAATTGAGAGAATTATTACAGAAATACATATAAGGGAACATTGAACTGGAATGAAAACTAATGCTTCTTTTATGTCTTCGCGATGCTACCTTGAAACAGCCTTTATGATTTCCAACTACACACCGTAATCCTACAAAATAGAACCGGAGTAGCGGGGAGGGTTCCTCCGGGAAGACACTCCGATGCTCAAGTCAGTACTCGTTCGGGAGAGAAAAGTGAAGATCCGCTTCAGCAAAACTTGCAGCGGAGGTAAAGTATCCAGTACGAGCGTACCTTTTCTTGGTGGAGAAGATCAAATATTTATAGTAGGATAGAAGGCGAGGGTAAAAGGGTAATTACCTCTAATCTATGGGGTTAACTTAGTCTTTTTAGGGGAGACAAGTCAGTTAGACAGAATATTTTAGTTATGATTAATGGTCCCCAAAAGTGGGCCCCACGATCACGTTTCCTTCGCACTTCATATGAGGATCTGGATAAGAGAAACGAGTGTGACGGAGGGTGATCTACACCTATTATGCTCAGATCACTGACGGAGGGTGATCTGCACCTATTATGCTCAAATCACTGATAGACCTGATCTGTGGGATCTGGCAGAAATATGGCATTTGTTCGGTTATCACTTCTGCATTCCAGATACCTACCGAGAGCTGACAAATTACTCTCTATCAATATTAATATTGGTGTATGGTAAAGTAGATTAAACTCCATACTAATTTTCACATTGACTACTATAACCTCACAATCAATATATATTGACAAATGTATCCTCTATATGAAATGTGAAAAATTCCCAAAGTTCACAAACATTGTGCCAAAGCTCTGCCACAAAATTAATTCCGTCACTTGGAGCCTCTGATGCACGAATTCTTCAAAAAACAACACATTGCAGTATTGGATTCGCACCCGTATCGCATCCGGATGCGATTCTCGACGGATTCGCACCCGATTCGTCACGAGCGTATTCTTATTTAATTTAATATAAATAATAATGGATACGCGAATCCGATAAAGAGGATTCGCGAATCCGGAGTTAATTGGGTTATTTTTATTATACCTTAAATTTTTAAGGGATTTTTTGTAAATCTTAATCATTGTTTATTAAAAGAAAAAGAAAAATAAAAGCAGAAGACGTATGTTGTATATTTTTAGTTGCACTATTTCATTATTTTTCATATATATTTAGTATATGATTTATTTAAATTTTATGTATAATATAGGCATTATATAATAAATATAAAAATAAAAATAAATAGACGTATGTATCCTAGCCGAATCGCACCTTATAATTTTTAAAAATACGTATCCCCGCACTTGTATCGTATCGCCCCCGCACCTGCTCCCCCACACCCGTGCAATATAGCTTGGAGCAATATTGCATATCACAACAATTCACAAAGGAGAATTCTTGATAAGATAGTTCACTACAAGGGAAATGATTGCAATAGATATTTCCCCTACTACAAATCAGACCAATCCTCCTCCATAATTTTTTTATCAGAGAAATTAAAGTTTTTATTTAAAGCATGAAATGGCACCAGAGGTGCCAAACCAGTTACAGAGTTACGAAGCCTCCCATAAACTCGCTAGATTAGTTTTCGACAGGTAAGAAAACTACAATTTGCTTCCGCCTCTTCATTCACCGAGCACCAACTCTAAAAATATTTTATTTCTTCTTCAATTCTACGAAAATTCCACTCAATTTGATCAAAAATCATCGAGTTGCGCCACTTCCATAGCACCCAAACTACACATGTCCAACGGCTCTTTAACCTTCTTCCATATTTGTCATCTCACAAGAGTCCCGAGAAACTAAGGAAGTGAACGTCTATGGATCCCGCTGACACCCAAGTAACACCTATCCACGCAGCTATGTTACACCACAATCCAAAAAATTTTGAACATTCAATAAAACAGTGATTCGCTGCTATCAACAAAATTGACATGGTTTGGGGAATGTTACTTCTGCACCATTTTCAACTCCAAGCTTCTCATAACATGTAAAATATCATCAAGAAGAAAACAAGTCAAATAATCAGTTCTAGACAGCCAAAGAATCATGTTGAACCTAAGAAAACTAACAAATAAAACATTGTAGAAGCTTTCGCATGCTCACAAAGAAACTTTCTGATAAGAAAATGATTCAAGACTTATTGCAGAGGTGTTATAAATTGCAAAAGTATTTTCATTCAAATTTCATGTTTAACACTTTGTAATAAGCATTAGTTTCTCATAAGTTCAATACCTCTTTCTAAAAACCTTCTCTTTCCACTTTGCATACCATTTTCACCCATTACTTCCTCCAATACCTAATAACTTACTCAACTATTGTAGGATACCCAAAAGAAACAATTGTAATTATTAGAAGTTCTCACTTTTTCTGCTACAAAGCTTAGAAGGAATTCGCAAAAAAAGATATGAGCCCTAATTTTTCTAAAGATCGCCAAATTCGTATGATATTCGATTTCAAGGTGCATCATATGTGCAGCCTCTACATAAAAGCTTTGAGCTTCATGGCACTCTTCAAACTATTGAAAATCAAGCATAACTTCGTGGCAAAAAAATTAAAGCAAAAAAACCGATTCCAAAAATCTTCAATATTTTTTAATAGGGTTTTTTCGACAAACATCAAACCACAGAACCCCATCTATACGGCAACGAAAAATGAAGATTGAAAAATTGTAGAGAATATGTTACCTTCTTTTGGGTACGAGTCAAGCACGAGGGACATAAAACTAGAAAAGGGAATAATTTTTTTTTCTTTGAGTTACCGTGCAATTAGGAATACTAATACCTGGGGGGGAAGGGATAGTTATATTGGAAGAATAGCATTTTTGCAACGGGCCTTTCCCAAATATTGGGCCCCCAAGTTATTTGCTTTGTATATCAAACAACACTATAAACCCATATTATGTAGTCTAAAATGGGCTTCAAAGGGTCTACCAAACACACCCTTAAAGTGGAAGAATTGTGGATCCATCTAATTTTTTAGTTGTATTAGAGTGTTAAAGTATAAAGTGTAAAAGTGTATTGTGTGGTCTACTACCAAAAAAGGAAATTGTCTAAAGATGGTGGGTCTCCCAATATAGTAATAGGGTCTAAAGATTGTGGACGAATGGAGTATTTTCCAATCCAATTATTGATCACTCGGCCGTTTCTCATTCTGTATTCCGAACAAAAGAATTTTCTCTATAGGGCTCCAAAAAAAACAAACAGTCTTCGAGTAACATTTAACTTCGAATTCGAAAGCTTCTTGCCTTATTTCTTAAATTTTTTCCTCCAAGAATTTTGCTATAGTTGTTGCACCATCATATTTCTACTGCGAAATGATGTGAAAAGAACATGCGAATGGGCAACTGACTCGAAGAAGCAATGCCGGATATGCCTTCAAACGCCCACTGTAATTGATTTTATATATGACTGATGGAATCGCTACTTGAAAGCGGTCCGTTTCCCTCTCGATCTGAATTGGATGTGATAATTCTATGCAATTACATCACACAATAAGTTCGAGAAAATATACCTTCGGATTGTAGATGGAGTAATCTACAGGTCTAGATTACTAGAATGTTTCCCCTTCCTCCAGGTTCTTCGATTTCATGGGCATCCGAGAGAAGTCTGGAACTTGGAACACAATTCTGCACTTCTGCTTTGCAACTCACGTCCCCTTTCTGTGAATGATAGGGTCTGCAGAGCTTCTTCTCTTATTTATAAGAGAAGTGCCGCCCCCACACCTAATCCCACTAATTAATTAAATTCTATTCAATTAATACATGGATCTTCAGGAATAAATTCTATTTAATAGAATTAATCTTAATTCCAATTGGAAAATTATTTATGTGAATATTATATTAAATACTTCCTCCGTCCCAAGATTGTTGACATATTTCTTTTTGGCATTTTTTGGCACGCATTTCCACGCTTCTCGGTGATAGATTTTAAAATAAATTTTTGAGGTATTTTCTTTTTACGGGATACTACGAGTGAAAATGCATCCAGATGGGCCTAAAGCTAGGAAATAGGCAGCCACTACTACACAATAGGCGCCACTTATGGGCCCTAGCCCATAATCCTTCTTTTGGGTCCAAAATTGATATTTTGTTCAATAATAACTTGTGATTTGTTCCCGAGAAAATTGGTCATCCAAATACCAGACAGAGTTTGGTCTTACCTAATGAGATAATTACCATGTTCACCCCAGAACATTTATCTTCATTAGAGCTATGATTCATTCCACTAGAGAATCACAACTGATTCACCACTTGTCCCAATTAAGTAGATTGGAGCTACAACATGTAGATCATTTCCTCGAGTCAACAGGTTATGTTTAGCGCCATACTCCTCAGTGCATTATATCTTCACATGCTAATAAATCAGTAGACATTGTAGGATGTTGAGCAGAGGGCAAAAATCAAAAAAGTTGTCACCACACAACACACACGTGTTCACCCCCCCCCTCTACACATGTGAAGATTAGCTCGTCACAGGACCATCAAAACATTCACTCGAGTGTTCTATATCAGAGATCTTAACCTTCTGTTTTTCCCTAGGATCAACTTCCATATCCATACCCTAAAGAAAGATTGTACGACACTACATTACACTTCAATATAAAGGGTCTCTCATAAGTTGGAAAATCGTTCAACCCAAACTCAAACTTAGATTGATGAATGAAGTTAGTCAGGTTTGAGAGTTAAAATTCAGAGAAGGTTGTTAGGTTGTTTGGTGCCCATGAACCCCGAAACTAGGCCACTTAAAGTCCCTTATAATCCCCGGGAATCTATGTTCTCAAGGTGTGACAAGGTGTGAGATCTAGATCACGATCACTTCCCTTGGAAGTATAAAAAAAAGGAATATTGAGTAAATGTATTCACCTCTTTGCAAGTAGAGTGGGCGTAGGACAGTTTGTCTGAACCACTATAAAAATATTATGTGTCAGTGTGCTCTTATTTATGTAGATTTACTGTCACCATTCAAACTTCATATTTGAAAAAGAAGCATAAAATTTCGTAAGTGTTTGAGTAGTTGACATCAAATCAGTTACATGTATTTATCATACGACAAGCATGCTCACTATTTAAGTCTAAAGAAAATAAGTTTTTAGATAACCAAACGAGTATAAATAAGGTCCTACACATTTTACTCACTCATCCAATAATTAATACGAGTTCATATGACGACCTTCAGAGCAGTCAGATGAAATCATAACAGCCTGTTAGACACAGTAAATATCGACTGACCTTTCTAATGACTATCTAGCATATAAAAAAAAGTTGTCACCAGATAACACACGCGTATTCAGTCCTCCCTCCCCTCTATGTGTGTTAGACGTTTCCGAATCAACAACCCATTTGATTAATGATCATGCCACTGGCTATTATAAATTCTAACTAGATTACAAAAGTCTTATGATTGTAAAATTAAACAAAACAATATTACCTCTATCCTATTCTTTCTTTTCTTTTTTATCAGGCAAATTATTAAGGCCGTGCCACGGAAGATTTGAATTCGGGACCTTTAGTCCAAGGCTTTAACCCTCTACTGTTAGGCCAACATACACACATTTCTATCATATTCTATTAGTCTCATTTTATTATTTTATATTTTATATATATTTAATCTATGAGAGTAATGATGTGGAACGTAAAAAGTAATATTTATATTGAAATTGAAAAAGGAAAAAATAAAAAATAGTAATTTCAAAACATAATTGATATAGCACACTAAACGGGGACAGATGATCCATGTGCGTTTGGTCACTTAAAAGTATTGTGTTTGTGTGTGTGAGAGAGAAAGAGAGAGTAGGGAATGCATGGAATTTAAAGAGATTCAATTCAAGATGTGACAATGCATGCATATGTACAAGTTGGTGGACGCAGCTTCAAAGATTCACAAGCGCACCGAAAGCCTTGTTATTCGTGATCTTTCCTCCATAGACCAAGAATATATTATTCTTCATTTATATGCATCATTAATTATATTTCAAAGAATCTGCACGTACAAAAAGAAAAAATTCACGACCACCCCATTAATATTTTCAATATATTCTGCTTGATTTTGTTGCTATAAAGTCCAATCCTGCTCCTGCATGGACACAATTCGCACAACGTGATCTCCAAATTCTATTTTTTTGTTTTTCAATTTTTCAGTAGCTGAGTTTTTGGAGGAATATAATTTATACTCCCGGCCGATATGACTTGTTTCTTCTGAACACACATATTAAAAAAAATATAAACAATTCAAAAGTTAGTAGGTTCACAACTTTGAGGACTAAAAAGTACTAAAAATATTGTTAAATACTCATTTTTCTATCTTCACATGCGTTATGTCTAGCCAAATAAAGAAAGTCGTAATATCAAATGGGACACCCCAAAATAAAAATGTGGCCATATCGACCGGGACAGAGGTAATATTTAATTTATATATGCAATTCTGCATATCAGACGGTCAAAGATGTTCCATCTACCTTGAAAAAAGAATTTATTCATTATTGAGTGGTCTAAAAAGATTTAACTGACATATTTATTCTTGTTTTAATCGCACTTTGGAATCTACATATATATATTGAAAACTTTTTCATAATATATGATATGATATTTTCTACTTTATTACTACTAAGTAATTATAATTGGAAGACCTTATATGCATATATGTAATATGTTGGATTTCTCTTATGTTAAATAAGGAAATCTCTCTCTCTCTCAAGGAAAAGAACAGTATCTAGAAACTAAAATAATGTTTTGAAGTGAGGAGAGGTTGATTCCTCTTGATAGAAAAAGATGTATTTCGGCGCTAGCTAGCTTTTGAACTAGCTAGCACCGCAGACAAAACATGATCATATATATATATATATATATATAATCCTAAACCCTAAAATAGTATAATTATTTCGTGTTTAATCATGTAGTATTACATATAGAGAAGTAATTTCACGTACGTAAGTGTAAGTTTTAATTAGTAACTGTAAGTTACGAAACATGCCTTCCTTTTATAACTATTATTGGATTGGATGAAACATGCATGCATGTTGATGCATGCTTGTCTCATTTAAATAATTAAATCTTATCCACTCGTGATTTGCGGCATGATACATAATTTATAGATTTGGAGTCTATATATTAGCCGGAATTTATTATTTGCAATTCGAGCTCTAATATATATTGTTAAATAATTTAAGTTTCAAACTAAATTTCAACCAGAGGAAGAAAAAAAATTGAGATTAGTTAGTTTCTGGGGCTTTATGCAATCGTTAGTCCTATGCCGTTTTTTTCCCAAAATATATAAGTTTTTGGAGTAATATTTTTTGTTTTGAAGAACAAGGAAAAGAATTCAAGAACAAGTAAGAAGTAAATGGAATAATTAGTATCCTGAAAAAGTGGCTTCTAGCTGTTTTTAACTTTTGAGTGTTCTTTTATTTATTTTTTCTAAACAAGTAGACCATTATTTTCCCACTATTCTTGTATATAAATAGAGCTCCAAAACCAACTCAAATTCAATCACCAACAAGAAAAGGAACCCCTTTCTTCTTCTTCTTCCCCTCCATTTTTTTTTTCACAAATATATCAAACATCCTCATTTTTTTTCTTCATTTAAACCTTGAAATAATCAAAACCCTAATTTCGAAGTAAAAGAAAAATGGAGAAAGTAGTAAAACTGGCATCAGAAAATGGGATATTGATCTTCAGCAAGAGCACATGCTGCTTATGCTACGCAGTCCAGATTCTGTTCAAGGAGCTTAGGGTTCGCCCTCGCATCCACGACATCGACACCGACCCCGAGGGTGCCGAGATCGAGAAGGCGCTGAAGAGGATGGGCTGCACCGCCCCTCTCCCGGCTGTCTTCATCGGCGGCAAGCTGGTGGGGTCGACCAATGAGGTCATGTCCCTCCACCTCAGCGGCAACCTCGTACAGCTTCTCAGGCAGCATGCAGTTTGAGGATATTTTAATCTTTATATAATGTTTGTTTCATTTAATTAAGGAATTTTAATGAATAAATTATGTACTGAAGATGTTATGTTAATTAATGGTGGTGGACTGTTGATCACTTATCTAATTAACTTAATTAAGTGTGAGAGTTATTTGGTTGTTGGTAGCTACTAGCTAGCTTGGGGTAATTAATTAGTTTTAGTTTAATTTGTTTTGATGTAAGAATGTGTTGGAATTGATTTTCTCTATCAATTAATGAATCTAGTTTCTTAAGTTCTTGTTTATTGGAGTCGAATCATTCTCTAACTAAAGATATATTTTTTTTTATTATTCTGATAATTAATATATATATATATATATATGAAGTGTGTATATCCTATTAAAATACGTACTCCGTAGTACTTAGTATGGATGACAGTACGAAAATAAGAGAATAAAAAACAATGAAATGAGCACGAACTGCATGTTCATCATGGAACCTTAAATTAATTAATGGGCTATTGAACTAGTGTCCAAATATATTATATTGATTTTTTTATTTTTTGTAAGAAAAATCTATATAGTATTAATTTGAATTGAGTTAATGCATAGTGAACTTCCATGGGCGAAAACAAATAATGGTTTTATCGATTATTACACCCCACACTCTTAAATTTCATTTATCATAGTTTAATTTTAGGATTCGGATTCTCTATTACAATTTTCCATGACATCACTCATTGTATCAATGGATAATTGTAACATCTTTAAAATATTTCCAAAACCAGCGATAATTAAAATTTTCTTAACCAGAATTGACTAGTTCTATAGATATTGTAAATATGGCAATTATTCATTGATACAATATGAAATGCCAAGCAAATTTGTAATAAAGGATTTGAATCACTGATTTTGTATCGTTTTGGAAATCCAACTCTTCGGCATAAATTTCTAAATTCTCAACTTTATTTACATTAGTGATAGTAGTTGTCCACTAATTAAAACAATAAAATAATATTATTAATTATATTCGAAATATACACCTATATAGTTTAGTCTCAAATTAAATGATCTGACATATTTGAAATTGTATTAGGTCGAATATGTTAAAAGTGAAAAAAGGTTGTGGTCAATTTGTTATAAGTAACCATTTTGGGCTTCTTTGTCTTTCTTTTAACAGTTAGATATGCTAACTCGATGCATATTGTATTACCCTATATGACTATATTGAACTTTGGGACTACGGTATATAGTAGTCTCATAAAATTGGGACTATATATCTATCAATGTTTAGAGCATCCATAACGGGTTGGAGTGTCTTTCTGAAGGGTTTTCTCCTACTTTAAGGTGGATTTCACTAAGAAAGAGTTCCTCCTAAAAATCACCTTTAATGTACGATTTTTTTTTTGTTTTTTTTTTTTTGGGGGGGGGGGGATTTTATTTTATTTTATTTTATTTTATTTTTATTTTTTCATTTATTCAATTTTCGTTTTTAATTTCATATTTATTTTTTATACTGTATATTTATTCAAAACAAAATCAATTTTTTTGAAATAATTTTTTTATTGTATTTAAAAATGAAATTACAACAATCAAAAAAAATTAAAAAAACTTGAAGAATACGAAAATTAAAAATTTCCGACTTGGTGCCGCACTTGGTTGATGAGGGACAGATGTTGAGCCAACTGGTCTGGAGTCATTGTGCTCATGTCTGTTATGAGCAAATTGTGGTATGCTTTCAACATCTTCACATCAGCATAATCCGCCATTTTTTTTACGGCCATGGCATTTGCATTGACATGTCTTACTACGCTTTCTTCCGGATTTCCTTCCAGTTTCAACTCGGGTTCTGCATCTTTCTGTCTCTTTCCTTTATTTTGGGACTAGGATTTTGCTTGTTCGGACTCTATTCGCTAGCTCCGATTTGAAGAAAAGGTGTGGAAAACCTATGTGGATGGATCTGTTACCAAAGAGGGATCTGGAGCTGGAATATACATCATAGATCCCGATAACAAAAAACATCGGTTCGCCATCAAATTCAATTTTGTGGCATCAAATAATGAAGCTGAATATGAAGCCCTTATCAGATCCCTGCATATCTTATTGAGCATGGATGCTAAGAGAGTGGAAATCTACTCTGATTCCCAACTGGTGACGCTTCAGTTATTAGGAATATGCGAGAGGAAAGAAGAAAGGATGATAACCTATGCTTCTGTGGCCGAAGCTTTGCTGGCCAAATTCTCGAAAGCGGATATTATCCAGATCCCAAGGGAAAAGAATGAAGAGGCATATAAACTCGCCAGGATCGCAAGTGCCATTGAAGGCACCTGGGATGGAGATCTGACTGTACTACAAGCGGACGCCAGATCTGGCCTAACAGAAGTTAGCGCAATACAAGAAATTAAAGACTGGAGAGCACCTATCATCCAGGTCCTGAAAGCTGAGGAACAGGATGAAACCAGCATTGATCGGTGTAAAAAGATGATCATAGCCAAATTCTTCTTGCTCGAAGGGTTCCTGTACAGGAGATCCTTCACGCATCCCTACCTCAGATGTTTGTCTGAGCCAGAAGGGGAATACTTATTGAGAGAGATACACGAAGGTGCCGCGGGCGCCCATACAGGATTCAAGGATCTGACAAGGAAGGTCCTAAGGGCCAGTTTCTTTTGGCCCAGCATTGAAAAAGATGCCAAAGAATTGGTGAAAAAATGTGAGCATTGCCAAAAAAATGGCAGATTGATTCATAGACCTGCAGAGGAAATGGGAACCATGTCTTCCCCTTACCCCTTTGATAAGTGGGGGATTAATATTGTGGGAAAGTTCCCTACAGCCCCCGGAGGAAGGGTTTTCTTGATCGTCGCCATTGAATACTTCTCTAAATGGGTAGTGGCCGAAGCTGTAGTCAAGATTACGGAGCAAGCCATGAAGAAATTCATCTGGAAAAACATATGCTGCCGCTTTGGTGTTCCTAGGGTTCTGATCTCCGATAACGGAACCCAATTCACAGGTTCATTAGTGCAAGCATGGTGTCTGGAAATGGGAATCCAGCAGCGCTTCGTGGCAGTAGCCCACCCGCAAGCCAACGGGCAGGTTGAAGTTACAAACAGAACTATCGTATTTGGTATTAAAGCCAGATTGGGAAAAGTTAAGGGGAACTGGGCAGATGAGCTAGACTCAGTGCTATGGTCTTACCGCACTAGCCCCAGAACGGCCACAGGAGAGTCCCCCTTCAACCTAGTATATGGATCGACGGCTGTGGTGCCAGCAGAAGTAGAAGCAAAATTACATTGAATCTTAAACTATGATGAATACCAGAACCTGGGGTTGCTCAGGGAGAATCTGGATCTGATTGAATAGCGCAGAGCAGAAGCTCAAAATAGAGCTGAATGATACAAGCAACAGATGCAGAATGCCTATAACAAGAAAGTCCAAGTGCGGCAATTTGAAAAGGGGATTCTGGTGCTAAAAAGGGCAGATGCCCTCAAACCAACGGGAAAACTGGACCCTAACTGGGAAGGACCATACGTCATCACTAAAGCGCTCAGAGGACGAGCATATGAACTCAGAGATGCAGAATGAATGGACCTGCCCAGACCCTGGAATATCAACAATCTGAAGAAGTATTACGTTTAAGGCATTACAATAGTGTGGTAAATTTGAAAAAAGGGAAGGTATGCAAAAACCAACCCATTATCTGTTATGGTTGAAGTTCATGAAATAGAATTTCCTCTTTTTATTGCCTTTAAGAAATGAATTATAATTCATTCGTATTCTTATAATTCACTTGGGGGGGGGGGGGGTAAGGGTATACCCCCTACTATCCATTTACTCCTAGAGCAAGTATCTATTTACGAAAATTGATTCAAAATTTTGAAAAATATTTTTCAAAATGAAATAAAATATGGAGAAATGAAATAAAAATAAATGCAGCAACCAAACATCGTACGCAATCCGTAGAAATTATACACGATAAAAAAAGAAAGAAAAGAGTACTAGTGGAGCCAATCCCACTGACATGGTACATCTATGTCTTTGAAATAAAAAGAGGGCCTACTCTTGCAACTTATCCCCGCCATCTGAAGTTTGCTCGTGCAGATCTGGGTCGGTGCCAGGTGCCAAAGTACCTGATGAGTCGATGGCCTCAATTGAAGAAATGGTTGCCCCTGTTGTGCCCACGAAAGTGCCCGCCATAATTTCCTCAAGAAGATTGACTCCTTCCTCTACCCCTGAAAAATCTTCCCGAGCAGGAGCTTCGACTGCCTGGTCTGAAGATAGGTGATCCACAGGATCTGATGGGTGAGGAGGGAACTGAAGCATCTGTGAGGGAGATGGGGATGAACTCTGCTGGTTCGGCACCTGCTCCATCAGCTGGCTTGACATCGGGGTCGTCACCTGGTCCGTCTTCTGGATTGACGTGTGGGTCGTCTCCTGGGCCATCATTGGGCTGGACATCTGGGTCGTCATCTGATCCGTTGGAGGAGCTTGAGCTAGGGAGTGGAGCTGAAGAGCTGGGTCTAATCCCCTAGAGGGCCCACCAAGCTCTAAGGTTACGCTGCTGTTCAAGAGCCCATTCAATGTGATCCCGTGCTGGGACCGAAGAAAAGACGCTTCCTCCGACGCTTGTATAGCCTTGATTTCTTACAAGGAATCTCTCGTCTGTAAAAGACGGACATATATGTTAGAATTTTTAAATCATCGAAGAAGGTGAGAAAGGAAAGAAGAGATTCCTTACCCATCGCCTGTAATAAAAAGAAGTCCATGAGAAGGACAAAGTGGATGAAGGCTCGCAGCCCACAAATAATAAAATAATGCTTTATCATAATATTTTTTACGAATGCTTACCATTTTGAAGGCCTCCTCCAGGAGCCCATACATCCCAGCCTAAGGAGGGAGAAGATAGAAGGGAATCTCTTCCCAAGCAGGCAGAATATTTTCGTGCTCCTCAGGCTTATACAGTATCTCCGCTGCAGATCTCAAACCCCGCATGTACCAAGGGTTGCGGGCGTTAAAATGGGGATCCAATTCCAGAGTTGGGGTCTCTTTCTCTAGGATGTCCAGGATCTTATCAATATTCAGATCTTTTATCCTATCTTTAGGCCCAGTTGAGTAAGAGCCTCTTCTGTAATCGCCCCAACCCAGAAAGCCAAGGGAACACTCATCCTCTCCTAGAAGTCTTCTGAATGGAGGAAATCTTCTGGGAAATCCCGCACCAAGGCTCGAAGGAAAGCCTGACCGTAGGCGTCATCAGCAGGTAAGATATGCAACGGTGTGCCCCTATGGCGGACCCCATAATGAGCCCCTTCTACAGGCCCGCTTCAGTACCCTTCTTGGTTGCGTTGTCACAAGCTCACTCCAAGGCATCTTTATGACTCTCAGATGCCTGAGCCAGATCCGCCTTGGCCTTATCACAAGATCTTTGGAGATCTTCAGCACAAGTCTTTTGATCAGCCAGATCTCTCTCTAGCTGTTGAAAATAAAGCTCCCGTTCTTGGGCAAGCCTCTCCCGTTCTGCCTCCCGCTGCTTTAGTTCTGCTTCAGTTGAAAATAAAGCGCCGCTCCCGCTCTAGATGTGCCGCTCGGTCATTTAAAGCCTTAACTTCGGCCGCATGCTCTTCACTGCGAGCCGTCCTCAACCGCATCACCTCCGCCTGCAGATACTCGTTGGAGGAATGTATACCTGACATATCCCCCTTCATGGGGTCATAGGCTAATGCTCGAAGAGAGAGCATGGATCTGAAGGCTACGGCCTGAACACAATAATAATAAGTAAATAAATAATATATGAGCAGACAAAAGAACATCTTTGAAATTAAAACTCTTTTTAATACCTTAATCTCATGAACAGAGGCTTGTCGGACAAGCTCTACAGAAGTTAATCTGTTCAGATGCCTCCAATCTTCAGTACGGGGGATGTTGTCCAAAACATTGGAGGCAGTACCTCCATCGATGCCCCGAACTGTGCCAGGAAAGCTTACGCTAACCCCGGGATGTTATAGGAGGCGGTAGGGACATCCAGACCCTTCATACGCAGGGTATGAAACATAGCCAGCGTGGCTTCAGAAGCAGGGCTTTCCACCAT
The DNA here is from genome assembly GCA_001642375.2 of Mentha longifolia. Lineage (NCBI taxonomy): Eukaryota > Viridiplantae > Streptophyta > Magnoliopsida > Lamiales > Lamiaceae > Mentha > Mentha longifolia. Next base: position 9,583,596 of record CM038121.1, read on the forward strand.
GGATGGTTCTAGAGGTTTAGCCACCGTATAAGGATTGGCAGTAGCATACCTAGCCAAGGTACTGGTACTGGAGTACCTCGGATGCCCTAGGACAGATGGCTCCGCAGAGAGGGGAGTGGGTGCCAAAACGTTAGAGATTGGCATGCCCACTCTCCGATCATCGTTGGAAGAAGAAATCTTCTTTCTCTTCGGGTCCGTGGAAGAAGAAGAACCCGAAGGTCTCTTCTGTGGGACAGAAGGTTTACTAGGCTCGGTTGGAGCTGGTACTTCAGCAGTAGAAAAAAGTCCGATAAAAATCATTCAAAAGCCTGAAAATCCAGGTCTTCATCTGAAGGAGGTCCTGCCCCTTCAGACCAGGTAGAGAGACCACAATCCACCCCAGCAGCCAAGGGATGGGGAGGACGTGTTTAGGAAGATATGACAGCTCGAGGAGCAGATGCATCCCTTATAACCACATCGGGCAAGGCGGACTTCCCCCTAGCCCGAGATGCATATCCCCGAACTAGAGCAGCGGCCCCAGATCCTTGTGAGGGACCTGTAGGCACAACGGAAGAGGAGGTCTGTGAGATAGGAGGAGGACATGGCACAGAAGCCCTCGGATCTGTCACGGCTTCTATTGTAGCTGTGGAAACTAAAATGGGAGCTGAAGAAGGAGCTGTTGCAGATGCAGAAACCGGAGGAGCTTGTTCAGAGGCTGCAGCCATAGTAGTCATTCGCTCCTCAAATTGTTTCCTAGCCTTCTCCCGGAGAACAGATCGTGCCGACATATCTGAAAAAGCAAAGCAGCCATAAATTAGAAACGCGACTAAATTCAAGTCACACGCATAAAAGTACTCGAATTCAAAATAAGAAGTATTTACCCATAGTGGGATTCCAAGGAGTCCCAGGCCTCAAACCAAAAAAGGACAACACCTCTTCACTGAGAAGAAGTGGCTTTAACATCCCATGACCTGCTAGGTACTTTCTAAGCAGGTTATGAAGGATATTCTTTTCCCATGCAAACAAAGTAATCTTCTCAAAAGAAGGTTTATCTTTCTTAGGCTCGGCATATAGAGGTATATCCGGAATATTCCAGGAATTGGGGGAAGGAGTACTTACTGTTAGATACTGAGGGTGCCATTTCTTGTCTACAGACTCATACTGGCCATAAAATTTATGAAACCATCTTATAGGAGAAAAATATAAATGATACCCGCGATGTTTTAACTCGTGAGTTCTAAAAAATAAAGACATTGGATCTTCCACACCATATAATGTGGTTGCTATGAAGAAGAAAATAGTCATACGAAAGAATCAGGGTTCAATTGGTTCAAAGGGATATCATATCTCGTCGCTAAACTAGACAGAAAAGGGAGAACAAGAAATCGTAAACCTGCCTCCAATTGACGGAGCCAGAAAATTTTATGATTGGCTCGAGGAAGTAAAGGGCGTTCACTAGGCCCCGGAATATCTACAGTAAAACCCTTAGTATTTTTTAACCTACTTAGAATTAAGCCTAATTCATACGGAGTTACAGTGGAGGGTTCATATTCGTCAAAAGGGAGAGGTGGTTGCGCGGCAGCTCTACCCTCTTTTTCTTCTTCACCCTCAGCTAATTTCTTCTTACCCTTACCCTGGGCACCCTGCCTATAAGAAGAAACCATCTTTCTTTGTCGCTTAAATGTAATAGAAAACTAAGAAATAAACTAATGCGAGTAAAGAAAGAGGGAGAAATAAAGAAGAGGAAAGGTACCTGTTTGCTGGGAAGAAGGATTGGCTGCGGTGAAAAGAGAGAAGAAAAAAAGGCAAGAAGTAATTCCTAAAAGAGCATATGGAAAGCTTCTCAAAAAAAAAAAAAAAAAACTGGCGAAAAATCTCTAAGTGTTGGTCTCTCTCTAGCTCTCTTATCTATCTCTTTTAAATGAAGGGAGTTAAAGAAAAAAACCACCCACTACCTGCAATTAAAGAGCACGTCCAGTCGTTAATGAGACGTGGGAGGGGAAGTTATGATTGTGAGAAGTGGCGGCGGTTTTGGGTCCCGATAAAGGAAAAGGGAAGCGACCCTAGGAAACCGCGAGGCGTATGATATACGCTTTGGCAAGGGTACGGATCTCTCAAGAAAGGATCTGTAAGTAGCGGGACCTAGAAACACGGGTCCTGTGAATCACAGAACCCTCACGAGAGGATATGCAGGTAATAAGACCTGGAAACACGGGCCCTGTAAATCACGGAACCTTACAAGAGGATCTGTATATATTAGGACCGGGAAATACGGACCTTACTGATTAACACGTATTTTATGTGCATGTTGAGTGTATTATGGATATGTTTGAAGCTTGATTTGTGTGTTTAAAGGTTAGAATGCTAAGGTTTTCCAACTTATAGCATATTTTCTATTCTTCTCGTTTTCTTTCGGTTTTCGATCTATTTTTGTAGGTATCGAAGAGCATGGAAGTGTTTAAAGAATGAAGGCCGGAAATGAGGATGAATCGAGCTTCAAGAGATGGAATTAGAAGGTCAAAAGTCGGTTCGAAGAATGAAAATCGAGAATCGAAGAAAGAACTGAAGAAGGGATCGAACGAGGAAAAACCGCACGTGACAAGGGGCGCCGGCTGGCTGGCCAACCTTCAGAGATTCTGGCGACCCAGGCGGCGGCCGGCTAGGGCGCCGCCATCCCTCCTCCCATTAGTGTTTGACTGAGTTGGCTCGTCCAACTCGGTCCAACTCGACCCAATACTCACCAATTATGTATTTAATTCTAAAATATTCCTCATTGGTGTATCTTGAACATATTTTTATTCTCCCAAGAACCCTAGAACATTTTCCCTCTTTCCTTTTTTAGTATTTTAAAGATTGTTGAAGCTACATTGGTTGGATTTGCAATTGGAGACCATCTTCTTCTTCCTTATTGAATTCTCTTTCTTTTAAGCATGATTTCAATTACTTTTTATGGTTTATTTTCCTTAATTATGTCTAGCTAGTTCTCTTTGTGATTTTAATTATATGTAGATTAGGATTAAGTGATTGGGTTTAGGCTTTAATTGTGAACTTATCCTTCTAATTTCATGTTCATTTCTCTTGGGGCTATGTTTTATTATGTAATTGTGATTGATCATCATAGTTGCATACCAAGTATTTGATCTAATGCTTAGGAGGCTTAGATTAGATGCTAGGATCAAGAGATTTGCATGCTAGAGTATAGTAGGGTTAAGGAACTCCATGAGCTATTGGGAGTTAATGAATTGCTTGATGTCTTAGTCGGAATTAAGCCTTTCGTTAATCTACTTGTCTTCATTGCAATGAGAATTGAGTGAACCATAGTTAGGAGGTTTCCCACATAAAATTGGATTAAATTGGTTAATTCTAGTTAGAGTTCTAATCACCCATCACTTGAGCCTAATCGAAGTATAATTGGAATCACGCTTATTTTCTATTGATTTTATATCCTTTGCTTATTTGTTGCTTGTCTAGTTAAGTTTTAAGTTGATAATTACTTTTTGATGTCATTAGTTAATCAAAAACACAAAAACATGCTTGTCGGTAGTTTGAATAGTAAGTTTAGTAACTAGGTTACTACTTGAGACTTGAGCGTCCTTGCATTCCTTGTGGTTCGACTCGATTACTCAATCGATTATTATTGCTCTCTACCCTCACCCTAAAGTGAGGGCGGACCGCTTACGAGTTACAGATCCAGCACGAGAGGATCTGAGTATCACCAGATCTGGTACCGGGTAATTTGTAAACTACAGATCCCCAAAAGAGGATCTGTATATCATGAGACCTGATGATACATAACTTGAAAACTGCAAATCCTTCGAAAAAGAGATCTGCATAACATGGTCCGGATGGCACGAGGCTTGTGGATCGCAGATCCCTCTACTGAAACTAGTAAGATCCGAAAAATAAGTAATATATATATAATAACTTCAACATGCGTAAGCCAAGAAAGTAAGTGCATATGTATATGCACGTATACATACACGAGCGAGGCTTACATGTATAATGCTTCAAAAAAAAAAATCAAAAATCGATTTGAGGATTTATTGATAGAAGTGAGCACGAGATATCACTCTCGCCATACTACCACTAAAACAGGGAATATCAAATGTCACCCAGATGTTCAAGAATAAAAACATGATATGTAAGAAGTTTTTAACAGAAGCAAAAATTGGATGTCACTCCAGTAATGCCTCTGGAAATATAGATACATAAAATATATCAGATGTCACTCTGATATTTAAAAAAAAAAAGAAAAGAAAAGGAAAGGAAAGAGAGAAGAAGAAGAAGAAGAAGAAGAAAAAAGAAAAAATGAGCCTCAGAAATCTTACTTGTTCATTCAAAAAGAATGAAGATTGACAAGAAAGGATCATCACAGGCCCGAAAAAAGGAACACAGCCTCTGTTAACATATAACATTTCTATCATCACAATACCTCTTAATAGAAGTATTGTTCAACAGGATGACATCACTCTACTGATTATCAGATAGGAACATCTCCGGCTGCAAAATTCAGTCTTCCTTCTCATCGGAGAAGATAACCGGATAATGAGGAGAATCCTTCCTATTTATAGAAAGGAAAAATAGCGGGAAAAAGGAGCGGTAGAGATTAAGCCGCAAAAAATCAAGGGTCTAAAAATTGGAGGCGTTTCAACTCCACAAGGCAGAGCCATTATTACACCTCGAGTAAGGTGAGTCAGATGTCAGTTGACAAGAAAGCTCTATTCCCTTTGTTAGCGTATTAAAGAAGCCGACCAAGACTTGGAACTTTCAGAAGCCGTTCCAAGGACCTGGGGGGGGTAGCTGATAGGGAGTAATTTGTCAGCTCCCGGTAGGTATCTGGAATGCAGAAGTGATACCCAAACAGATGCCATATTTCTGCCAGATCCCACAGATCAGGTCTATCAGTGATCTGAGCATAACAGGTGCAGATCACCCTCCGTCAGTGATCTGAGCATAATAGGTGCAGATCACCCTCCGTCACACTCGTTTCTCTTATCCAGATCCTCAAGTGCGAAGGAAACGTGATCGTGGGGCCCACTTTTGGGGACCATTAATCATAACTAAAATATTATGTCTAACTGACTTGTCTCCCCTGAAAAGACTAAGTTAACCCCATAGATTATAGGTAATTACCCTTTTACCCTCGCCTTCTATCCTACTATAAATATTTGATCTTCTCCACCAAGAAAAGGTACGCTCTTACTGGATACTTTACCTCCACTGCAAGCTTTGCTGAAGCGGATCTTTACTTTTCTCTCCCGAATGAGTACTGACTTGAGCGTCGGAGTGTCTTCCCGGAGGAACCCTCCTCGCTCCTCCGGTTCTGTTTTGCAGGATTACGGTGTGTAGTTGGAAATCATAAAGGCTGTTTCAAGGTAGCATCACGAAGACATAAAAGAAGCATCAGTTTTCATTCTAGTTCAATGTTCCCTTATATGTATTTCTGTAATAATTCTCTCAATTTGTTGATGGATAAATAACCCAATCTATCAAATATTATATAGGTTTTTTATGTAGGCTAGCAAACACTTGATTGATATAGTTATCCAACATGATTGATATTATTCTCTGGAGTGATAGTTATATTGTCATATTCTAATAGCCATACTAAACAAGGTCTAACACTTTAATTTATTAACATATTAAATTCCGTGCTGAAATTTTTGAGTCTAAAGATCATGGACGGAACGAGTACGTAAGTAGGAAATTGAACGGTTTCGAGAAACCTCACACTACAAATGAACGCTTCACGATAAAGTAGTAAAAAAATATAATCCTTCACACTTCACAATAAAGGAAGTAATAATCATAAACTAAATAAAATAAAAATAAAAAAATGGCATGAAGGTAAATGGTGTTTAGGTGGGATAAAATTTTGTGTCATGATTCTACTTTTAGACTATGTTTAACTACCACCACTTCCCTAACCCAACCTTCCCCCACCTTTATATTATTAAATTTATTCTCTCTTTTCTATAAATTTACTATTCCCCCTACCCTAACCACTTCTATTTTCATAGGTTTATCAGTGACCTCATTCTCAACCCAACTTTTCCACTTTATATTATTATTTTAATAATTTTTTATAATTAATTAATTATGTGAAATAAATACATAATAAAAATAACAAATTTAAATTTTTGATAAAAGTACAAACTAATATTAAACTGAGAATTCTCAAATCAACATAGAAATTACAATATGTGAAACATGAAAATCAAAATAAACAACCGAGCACCGAATAATTATACGAAAATTACACATTTAATTATCATCACCAAACTTTTGCCATATGTGCTCGATCAAATTATTTTGAAGATCGTTGTGAGCTTCTCTATCACGGAGTTGTGTCCTATTTGTCATATATTTCTTTAGACTTGCAATCCTTTCTGTAGAAAATACAAAAATATCATCCTCAATTTCTTTTCTTCTTCACTTTGTCCTGCAGTTTGAGTAGCTCGTCGATCTTGCATAAATTCTATGGGATTACGATAGTTTAGGTAAGTGTTTCTTTCATCCTCCACTATTATATTGTGCATGATAATGCAAGCAATCATTATTTTTGCCATCATATCACGATCCCAAAGAAGGCACAGACGTTTGATAAAAGAGAAACGAGCTTGTAGAACGCCGAATGCTCGCTCAACATCTTTTCGGGCAGCCTCTTGATGTTGAGCAAATAATTGGTGCTTCTGAATTTGTGGAGCAATAATAGATTTGACAAATGTTGCCCATGAAGGATATATACCATCTGTGAGATAGTATCCCATATTCTTTTCCTGACCATTTACAACATAACTAACCTTTGGAGCTCGGCCTTGTAAGACATCATTAAAAATAGGAGAGTGATCAAGTACAATAATATCATTTCTCGAACCTGGAGTTCCAAAAAATGCATGCCATATCCATAAGTCATGCGAAGCAACTGCTTCCAAGATGATCGTTGACTTACCCTTTCTTCCTCCATATTGCCCTGCCCATGCTTTAGGGCAATTTTTCCATTCCCAATGCATGCAGTCGATACTCCCAAGCATCCCTGGAAAACCACGCTCTTCACCAACGTGCAATATATATGCCATGTCTTCTTCAGTTGGCTTTCTGAGGTATTCATCACTGAAGTTGGAAATTACACCCTCAACAAATTTGGTAAGTGATTTCCTTATTGTAGCTGCACTCATCCGAAGGTATTCATCATGCAAATCAGCTTCAGTTCCATAGGCCAACACCCTTATAGCTGCAGTACATTTTTGAATCGAAGACATACCTAAACGTCCAGTAGCATCACGATTTTGTTGGAAAAATTCATCTGAAGCAACCACCTTGTTCATTATACGCTCGAACAAGTGCTTTTGCATGTGAAACCTTCTACGGAAAATTTCTGGAGGGTAGACATGAATGGCTGAAAAGTATTGCTCGTACACACTCTCATGGCCCTTCTCACGTATACGTTCAATATATCGCCTAGTTGCTCTAGAAGTGTGATCTGTGGGTTGAATGGATAGAGTTGGAATATGAAAGATTACATCTTCGACGATCTGATCAACCTTTTTATTTTGATCAACAATACGTTCTTCCCACTCATCAAATTCGATGAAGCTGGAATCAAAATTGGAACTTGAACCATGATCAAAATTTGAGTTTGATGACATTTTTTTAGGCGTTTGAAGATGTGAAAGAAAAGAATGAAATGCTAGATGAATTGCAATGTTAGAAATCTCATCAATACATATAGTGTCAAGGTATGCCATAATTTAATTTTTAGTGAAATTAAAGTGATGTAACATACGCATGCGAGTCTGCATAAGTTGTCGGATGCACTTGAGTAAAGCAATTCTCAAGTTTATCAAATTGCAAATTTCAGACGCATGTGAATATGCATAATTTGTCGGATTCACTTGAATAAAGCCATGGTCTAGTTTATCAAGTTGCAAATGTCAGGCACTCTCATGTGAGTAAAGTTGTGGTCAAATGCATTTACAGCTGGATTCAATTTGAGCTGCCACAATAATATCTTGGATGATTTGATGGATGATGAATAAAGCTATGGTCAAGTGGTTCAAAGCTCATCAATACATATAGTGCCAAGGTATACGAAAGTTACTACATGTGAAATAAGAGTGATGTAACATATGCATGTGAGTGGCAAACACAACAATTAAAGCAAATGTCAGGCGCATGTGATTTTAGGTTGTTTTTTTCAAAATGTGAGTATGAAACAATTTGAGTTGTCAAGTTCATTGTCACCTAGTAACAATAATTAAGATTCTTTCATCATGCATAGATTGAAAACAACAAGAAATATATCATAAGGATTTTGCTAGTGAAATTATGGAAACTGAAATTTCATTAATTAAAATCACGAAAAGTGAAATTACATAATTGAAATTACAATAATTAAAATCACAAAAACAAACAAGCACTAGCAAATAAAAATACAATCTCTTAAGGAAACAATTCTGCCATTAGACGATGTTTTAGGGCTTCTTCATCTGGAGATAAGTTACTCTTTCCCATCAAGGTATTGAGCATAGTTGATTTCATCCTCAAATCTCCCAATTTAGTCATTGCATCAACTTCCTTTTCACGTGTGTAGCACCCCGAATATTTTTAGCTACATTTTCCTATTTATTAATTATTTTAAATTTATTATTTATATGTGATTAAATTATTGAGCTCCGTAAATCACGCCACTAGAAAATAATTTATGCATGCATGATCACATATTTCATTTCAAGCATATTTACATTTATTTCATTTACTAACCATTTTCTTCTTAATTTTAGTCCAAGTATTATTTATTTACCTCAGCCCATTTCCTTTAAGTTAAGCCCAATAGTATCCATCAATTAGGATAAATATTTTCGTAGATTTTAATTTTCAAAAGTCAAATCCTCAATTAGTCTCCTAGCATGATTTTAGGATTTTAGTAAATGCTCATTTTATCTTATTTTAAGAAAACTTTTCCTCTTAAGAAAAATGATCGAGCAAATCACTTCATTATTCCTAAACTTTAGTGCTAAAAATCTTCTCTTTCCTAAACTCTATTGCTGAAAAAGCCTATCCAACTTTTCCATCTTTTAGTATAAATAGAGCCTTCTTTCCCCTCATTCTTCACACCGAAAAGAAGAAAAAATCTTTATTAGTATCATAAGAGGTACAATCCTCCTCCTCGTTGTTCTTTTAGTGTCGTAATCAAGTTTTGATGGCGATAGACGATCTGTATGTCTCATCGTCGAAAAACCGAGAATAAAAATAAATTATTCTGTTTGCTTCTTCTATCAAGACGTGTGGCTTCAAATTCTTGTTGAGTCAAACTCTATTCCTATGATTTTTATTTTTATTTTATTTTTTTCTCTCCATTGATACGTGTCAAAAGATCTTCATCTCTCTTTCTTTTCAACAAGTTTTGGTTTTCCTTATTTCAATTCATGATTATCCTCTTTTCATCCGATCGGCGACAAGATATGAAACACTGCATAGTCGTAGTTGTTTTATTCCTTATTTTATTTTTTTTCCAACTGTTTCGCATGCAGCCAATAATTATACATATATATACACATTGCATGTAAAATATATAGGCTATCTACTTATATCTATACGTAATGCATGATTCAAAACTTATTAATTAATTAAAGTATAGCTATAATATGTGTATACGTATATTCTAATCAGTTTGGTGCACATATATTATGATTTTAATTCATTATTTTGAGTGTAGAATTTTTACGCAAAAAAAGTCCATTTCATACGATTGTAGTTATTAATTGAAGATTTTATTTTATTTTCTTAGGCGAGGCGCGTAGGACTTAACGATTTATTTGCAGATTTTGAGGAGTCAAGTCAAGAAAGGTTAAGGTGGGGGAAAAGTTGTATTTTCGTATTTATCCTTATTATATGGTTTGCTCAATTGATATGTGTGATATGCAACTTTAATGAGAATAAAGAAGTGTCGTCTTCGGATATAAAATAAAAGAAAGTGTCGTCTTCGGACGTAAAATAAGGAAAGTTCGCGTTCGGACGTAAAATAAAGGAAGTTTCGTCTTCGGACATAAAATATAGGAAGTTCGTCTACGGACGTAAAAAGAAGAGAATTATATTCATGTTTCCATGTATTCTTTTGTAGTAATTCTTATAATATGGATAAATGCAACCCACTGAGTTTATAGTACTCACCCCAAAACTATTTTACTTTTCAAGAGCAGTCTCGGGCAATGTGCGGCGTGGTGAATGATGGTGGAGTCGGAATTAATTACTAATAAGCTAGATTAATTCCTGAATAATGTTATTTTCGTATTCAAGACTTCCGCTTTGCTAGTTTTTTTTTTTTTTATTAGGTTTTAGCAAGACTTATGTTGGTTTTTAGTAATTAATAAATGGAGTTTTCTTTTTAACAAACCAATTTATTTATTTATGAAAATTGAGGCGTTACAACGTGTGATTCTCATTGCTCGCAGTTCTGAAGTGAACTCATTGGAAACACCATAAGATTGTGATATTTTACCTTTCCCTTTTCTTTTTGCCTTAGCTTTAGCCTTATCTCGACCAATTGGACGATGGATTGTTGCTGCATCACTGAGAGGAGTTATTAGAGTGGAGTCAGTTGGATCATCTCCATTGGTTCTTGATTTCTTTGAGCTGCCACGATCTTCTTCAATGCTATCTTCATCTTCCATACGAGACCATGTGCGATCTTCACTCAAATCCATCTCCCAATTGGGATAGTGACGCATCACTTGTACAAAAACATCTTTGTGCGAAAATTTAGACCTCCCATAGAGTTTTTGTGCAGTATCTTCAATATCATCTTTTGACCAACCGCTCTTTCGTTGGCGATAAACTTCCTTGTAGCATCCAATCCACTTGGTAACATTTTGATTAAGCCGCTTATAACGAGCTCTTAGCACCTCCGAAGTTCTTATGTCGAAGTTTGGTATGTTGTTGTCTCTTCCGCACCTTTTGTACAGCTCCCAAATGCCATTCCAAAACCTTGTGCTCTTTTGATCGGTTCCAACAGCAGGATTCTCACTAATGATACACCATGAAGACATAAGCATAATGTCTTCTTGACTTGTCCAGGCTTTTGGAGTGTTTGAAGTGTTTGTTTGTGGAAGCTGAGAATTTTGAAGAAAATTTGGAGAGATATTTACAGTGGGTTGGTGATCTTCGGAGATAGGAGATTGGGTGGGATTTTGTGAAAATTGTGAAATCAAATCAGTATCCAAATTTTGGAACTCTTCAGAGTTTTGGATATTGTCAAGGTTAGGATAATAATAACCTTGAGAGGAGATGGAATCTTGGTAATTTGAGTAGGGATTATTGGAATCCATTGAAAAAATGAACACAAAAAAAAAAGTGAAATGTAAGGAAAACAGAATAAGAAGTGATTTCTAAATTGTGAATAATTGATCTCTATTTATAGAGGGAAAAAAATGAATTTTGGTATAATTTATATATTTTAAAAATATATTATACAAAAGATAATTTAATTTAATGATAATATCATGATAAAATATATAAAACCCAATAGTATGTTGATATTTGGAATACAAATAAATAAATAAATAAATAATACTCGTGGATGGTGGAGGTGGGTGGACTGCTTGGGACACACCGTCCATTTCCAACCCCCCTCAATTAATCTTTTTTTTTTTTAAATGCTGGAGGGCGGCCCTTCTCACCATTTGGACTGCCGATAAAGCTAGTCTTATATATACAGGGACGAGACCAGGGGCAGGGTTACTGGACCCGACCCCACTGGGATCTACAAAAAAAATAAAGGGTATATTGTTAATTCTATAAGTAATCAAAAGAAACATATTTAAAATATATAATATACTTTGATCTATGCTATCCAGGTCTGTTCTCGGCGTAAGTGGCACAGATTTAGGCCTATCAATACCTTCTATTCGTTTCACTAAATGTTCGATTCTTCTTGGTCCCCATTATTTTTCTTTTTCATTCTTCTTCTTTTTATTCATTAATTTTTTTAGTATTGTAATTTTTTTTTCTTCAAAGTTGACCCAACCAATACATTACTACTCCCTCCGTTCACGGAATATACACACTTATTATCGTATTCGTCCGTTCACAATATATATATATATATATATATATATATATATATATATATATATATAGAGTTTGGATCATGTGGGAATGAATCCCCACATGTTAAATAGGAAAGTATCTTGACCATCCAATATATAAGATTTACGGCTGTGATTAATTCATTAGAAGTAATAGATGAAGAATTAAATCGGTCACTTTTAATAACATAAGGGTATTAAAGTCTAAATACATTTAATTTGTTAATTGATATCCCACTAATTAAGGGATTTCATTTCTACATAACTGCTTACATATTAATCCCATAACATTTTGGGTTAACATAAATCATTTTGCATTTGATTTTGCTGTACAGCGAATGTATGTGATAGTTCATGCCTTTAATTTGGTTAAATTTTGGCCGTATGCTTATTATGTAACAAGAGCATGCTTATGAAGGTTCATATTGATGCTTATATCGATATATATGATGTAAAAGACACATCGTTTATGATTAGTCTTTGAAGTTTTAATTTCTTAGCTTGTAATCGTGCTTAAATTTTGAATTTTAATGCTTTTTTCTCTATTAAATCATGCTTCAATCATTTGTTTCTATGGGGAATAGTTTATATAAAAATAAGTTATAATGCGCGAATATGCGAAAAAGCTTAAACCTATACAACATCGTGCTTAAATAAGCACATAGTCATGCTTATATTAGTATCATGCTTATTTACACATACTTTGATGCTTAAATTATTTTCATGCTTATTGTATAATTTATATAAAAATAAGTTATAATATACGAATATGTGAAAAAAGCTTAAACCTACACAAAATCGTGCTTAAATAAATGCATAGTCATGCTTATTTTAGCATATATAATGCTTATTTATACATAATTTGAATACTTCGTCAAGTCTCATTTTTTATTATTGATTCATTTTTCATTGCTGCTTCTTCAATGGATTTTGATACTTCATCAATGGAGTTCTCAAGTCTAATGCGGAATGAATTTGATGTTAAGTATGTGACTTCCATTTGTTAGCTTTCTCGGGGGACATATCACGAAATCATCATCATCATCAACCTCTACATCCTTCCTCTTCAGATTTTTACCTATTTTGTTCCATAAACATAAAACTTATATTAATTATCATATAATTAAAAAAAACCCAAAAGGTTATAGAGTGATATGTATATTTAAGCATATATATGAACATCAAAAAGCATCAATCATGTTCATATTAAGCATGTTTTACTTCTGAGTTAATTTCAAAATTAAATGCAATTATTCGTTTACACCTAATATTCATGCTTAATTATTACATAGATCAACCATGCTTTCCAAAGAATTCTAATCAATGTAATATAGGGACCACAATCAAAATCCACCAAATAAGAAACACATAATAATGCCAAAACAAAAGGATATACTATTTAAAGCATATTTTGACACGTTTACACTATAAAATAACATTTTCCACTTCATAAATTCACGAATAAACAAATTCGCATGTATTCCAACAGTATTAAGCAAAATCACATACTAAATTGAAGAATCGAGAAATAGTCGAGGGTTAAACCTGCTGCTTTTTCTACGTCTGTTGCTTGGTTTCTCGGAGTAGCCATCTGCACAATTTTTCCACGGAAATGCAAGAACAATTAAAATAAACGAATATTTTTTTTTCATATAGTGATTCAGATTAACGTGGACGAATTGCGAATTAAGCACAAAAACCAACCTGCGAAACTGGGGTACAAATCTCTTTTATGCTTCAGTTTTGTTGATTTGATTCGTTTCTTGAAAAACCATATTCACCGTTCATAATTTGAATTGTAAGCACATATTCGTATCATCAACTTCAGGGGCAGATTCACAGCGTGATTCTCGCAATAAAAAAACGGCACTTAATTGTAAATGTATAAACTACCTATATTACCCTTAATGCTATTTAATTTATGCTTAACATTTATTATCTAAGCATATCTTGACCGTTAATTACACTTACATCTATGGCTGTGATTCATTCCTATTTAACATGGGGGGAATTTTAACACAAGAACTGTACCCTATATATATATATATATATATATATATATATAGAGAGAGAGAGAGAGAGAGAGAGATGATGTGCTGATCAACTCAAATGGGCACTTTGGTGGGCACCATTTCCACGTCATCAATTCTTTTTCTTTTCCATTTTATTTTAAGTGTTCCAGTCTCTATCTCCTCTCCGTTCCACTTCTTCTTCTTTTCTTTTTTCTCTCTCTCCTCTCTGTTCCACCTTAGAAACCTTGATCTCTCCAATAATTCCATCAATGGCTTCATCCCTGCCTCTCTCTTCAGTGCCGCTGAGCTCAGGGTTCTCGATTTCTCCGACAATTTGATCTCCGGCGAACTGCCGCCGCTCATCGGGAACCTTAGAAATCTGCAAGTTCTGAATCTTTCCGATAATGCCCTAGCAAGGAACCTCCCTTCAGTTCTGTCGACTATCCTGATTATCCCGATTGGAATACTTGAACGTCTCCTTCCACAAAATCTCCGGCGAAATCCCTGCGAAATTTTCCGTCCATATCCCTGAGAATGCGACAATCGATCTCTCCTCCAATAATCTCTCCGGCGTGAATCCAGACTCGGATCTCTTCTCCAACCAACACTCCGATTCTTACTCCGGCAACACTAACTTATGCGGCAAGCCATTGAAAAACCTCTGCCTCATTCTATCTTCAGCGGCAGCCATATCCAACACTTTTCAGAATCTCCGCCTGCAATCGCCGCCATACTACTTCTATCATATTAATCTATGATTTTGGAAGTGAATTTCATAATTCAATGATGGTCTAGTTTCAGGCATAATCTTATTTTAAATTTGGAGTAGAGTGATTCGTGATAAGAAAAGGAAATCAAGATTCACTTTGGGGAATAAGCTGAATAAAGAGACAAGAAAAAAAAAAAAAAAAAAGGTGGAACGGAGAGGAGAGAGAGACTGGAACATTTAAAATAAAATGGAAAAGGAAAAGAATTGATGATGTGGAAATGGTGCCCACCAAAGTGCCTATTTGAGTTGATCAGCACATCATCTCTCTATATATATATACTACCTCCAACCCATATAAGTAGTCTCATTCACTTTTTTGACTTTTCCGGCACGCGTTTCCACCGAAACCTAGTACGGGTTTTAAAATATAATTTTGAAGTATCGTTTTTTTTACGGGATACTATGAGCGTCATAGTATCCCGTAAAAAAAACGATACTTCAAAAACACTCATAGTATCCCGTAAAAAAAACGATACTTCAAAATTATATTTTAAAACCCGTACTAGGTTTCGGTGGAAACGCGTGCCGGAAAAGTCAAAAAAGTGAATGGGACTACTTTGGTGGGTTGGAGGTAGTATATATATATATATATATATATATCTATTTTTGGACGTGAACCCCACATCACTCTATCAATCAACACATCACTTTATCAATCAAATCATTACTTTATTCAACCAAACATCACTTTATTCAACCAAAATATCACTTTATCAACAGAAAGATGAGACCCTAAACAATCACTTTATTCACCAATCATTACAAAAATTAAAAATCGTTCATAATATTCTAGGTGCATATTTCATGGACGGATGAAGTATTTTTTTTTCCTTTCATTTTTCAATACTTACAACTAAAAAAAAGAGAGTATGATTTTCTTTTCATTTTTCAATAGCTTATTAATGTTCCCTTCATTTTTATATAATTATTATTCCTTTTTTCCATTCATATTTTAATAATTCAAAAGGGATCCAACCAACCGTAATTTTATTTTTTTCCTTTTATTTTTTAATAATATTTAAAATTAGACTGTATAAGAATTTGGACTCCACTAAATGAATTTTCTATATATATATATATATATAGATATAGAGAGAGAGAGAGAGAGAGAGAGAGAGAGAGAGAGAGAGAGAGTGGTTCATATGAGAACCCCTCTAAACTTGAGTACTAGGAACCATTATGAACCATCCATTTTAATAGATCTAACAGCTATCACACTTGTAGATTTTCGGTTATTATAATCATCTCTCTTCCTACAATCAAGGAATATATTTTTAAAACCGTCTATTTAAATGTTTATTATTCTTTCTCAAACATATTACAGAGTTGCAAGTTGCAACATGCGTACTTTCTTCATTTACTTACTGAAAGTACTATTATTCGAGTGTTCTATTTATTCACAATAACTCCAAAGTGCTTATTTAAATCTTGAGGTAAAAAAATAACTACCTATTGAACACTAAAAAAATCAAAATCTACCTACAACTTAATAAAATATAAAAGTTACCTAAAGTTTACCTAATTAGACTAAAATACCCCTCTTTTCCTCCCTTCCTTCTCTCACATGACACACACATGTGCTTCTCTCTCCCTCTCTCAGTCGTCTGACACACACACACACACACTCTCTCACACACACCGAGATAACACACACACTCTCTTTTCCCCTTCTCTTCTCTCTCCTCCACCTCTCTCTCTCTATCACCCGACACACACAAACACACACACCTCTTTCTCTTTTCACTCCCTTTTTTTCTAATTTTTCTCTTTATTTTAATTTTTCTTTTTTCTTTTTTCTTTTTTTTGTTATTTTTTCCTTTCATTTTTCGTTTTTGTTATGCCTTTTTTTAAAAAAAAATATTGTAAGTAATACAAAAATAATTTGATAAGAAATTGTCAATTTCTTATTTTCTCTAACTCGATTGATAAAAATTTGTCAATTTCTAACCTTCTCTAACTCGTTTAATAAGAATTTGACAATTTATTATATTGTACCAATTCACTTGTCAAAGAAATTTGTATGTGTGTCCCATAATTTGGTAATAATTGTCAAGTTGTTTGTAACGAAATTTGTATGTGTGCTCGTAAATTTGTAGTTGGTAAGAAATTTTAATTTCTTACCTCTAATTTTGGTTAGAAATTTCAATTTCCTACCAATTTCTTACTGTTTATTCGTGTTAATTTAATGTGTATCATGTTTATTAATTTGTATGTATAGTTACAACTTTGTAAGACATTTTCATTTTTGACCTATAATTTAGTACAAATTCATGTTTTCTTACTATTTTTACTGTATTTTTATTAATTTGTATACGTGACCGTAAATTTGTATGTGAGATGGTAAACTGATGGATTGTCCAATGTATGTGCTTTTATAGGTGTGAAGTGAACATTTCTTATAGTAATGTGAAAATAACATTGTGAGAAATTATCAACTCGTATTATCTGCATGGTGAGAATTCATCATTTCTTATACACTCTTGGTATTAGTTGTAAGATTAGATAAATTCTTATGTGATGATATAAGATTTTTTATTAGACAATGTTCATGTTGTGAGAACTGATCAATTCTTGTTATTGACATGGTGAGAAATGATAATTTCTTCCTACATGTTTCTTGTCTCTTGCTTTTCTGTGTGTATCATTTTGATGGTGAGAATAGAATGTTTCTTATAACATGTTGATATTAGTTGTAGGTTGTGATGAGTGTGGTTCATGTTGAGAATAAAATTGTATTTTTATAACCTCCATGTTGGTGGGAAAAGTTTATACTCTTATACGCAACATACATGAAAAGAGAGATATTTTGAGTAATCTTATTGTATTGGTGGTTAGAATTGAATATTTCTAATAACCTCACAGTTAGAATTGAGAAGGGTGGTAAGACAATATATGTTCTTACTATATGGGTAGCTAGAATTGATAGTATCTTATGACACAGCATGGAAAATGGTTTGAGTATATAAATTCCAACATCATGACATGCGAGTTTTTGCTCTCACCATGTAACATGTTGTAAGAACTTGTAAATTATTACTAAGGTCTTGATGGGATAAACTAATTTCTAACTACATGTTGCTTGTCTGTTGCTTTCCTAGTTGCTGGTGTAATTTTGTATACAAATTTTGTTGATGTAGATTTGCTAGATTTGAAAAATTCTATATTTATAACATCCATGTTGGTGGGAAAGGTTACTGTAGTGATATTTTGACTAATCTTCTTGTATGGGTGGTTAGAATTAAATATTTCTAATAACCCCACTGTTAGATTTGAGAAGAGTGGTAAGACAATATCCACTCTTACTGTATATGTAGTTAGAATTGGCAGTATCTAGTGACACATCATGCTAAGTCGTTAGAATATAGAAATTCTAGTATTATGAAATGCTAGTTTTTACTCTAACCATGACACATGTTGTAAGAACTGGTAAATTATTACTAAAGTCTTGGTGGGATAAAACTAATTCTTACTACAAGTTGCTTGTCTGCTGTTTTCCTAACGTGTGAATCAGAAGCCCAGCACGCCGAACCCCAAGAAGCAACGACGATAGCGGCTCCAACAGAACAAGAGGAGGATGATAGGCCCAGTGGTTACCCTTTTTTTGAAGAGGAGGTATCAAAATTTGTAAAAAAAATTTCTCGTAATAGCTATCCGTTGGCTGTTGGAGAATTTAATACAATTTTATTTTGTATTAAATATGTAACAATTTGATAATTTCTTAAGTTTTATTCGGTAATAATTTGTTAATTTCTAACGTACTTAAACTTGATTGGTAAGAATTTGTCAATTTTTTATGTCCTAGTTGGTTAGAATTTGTTAATTTATTACCTTATCTAAAACGATTTGTAAGAATTTGAAAGTTTCTTATTAACTTATTGCCTTGTTTCCTTTGATTTTTAGCCCATTTCGCTGATATTTAAGCTGTACAAAAGCGAGCGCCGCACGATGTATCAGACATCCCTCAAAGTTAATGCAGCTCAATAACCGTTTGCCTTCACGTTCGAGATGAGACCGAAGAAGAAGAAGAAGAAGAAGAAGAAGAAGAAGAAGAAGAAGAAGAAGAAGAAGAAGAAGAAGACAACCACATGATGAAAAAATAATAATAATTTTACTTTCAGTTTTGATTTACTTTATATTAAATATGTAAGAATTTGATAATTTCTTATGTTCTTTTTGGTAATATTTTATGAATTTCTTACATTTATAAAACGGCTTGTAGTAATTTGTAAATTTCTTACATTCTTAAGCTTGACTGTTAAGAATTTATCAATTTGTTATGTTTTATTTGGTTAGAATTTTGTTAATTTATATGTGAGTTGGTAAGCAAATTTAATTACTTACTTGTTACTTGGTTTGAATTCGTATTTTCTTACTATCCTTACTACGTTTTTGTTAATCTGTACAAATGATCATAAATTTGGATGTTAGTTAGTAAGCAAATTCAATTTATTACCTATTATTTAGTAAGAATTCGTATTTTTATAATTCAAATTGTATGTGGGACGGTAACTTGATAATAAATTTCAATTTATTACCTTTTGTTTGGTTAGAATTTGTATTTCTATGACCAAACTTGAATACGAAAACTGCAAATTTATATACCAACAAATAGCCAAAAAATTGAATAGAGCTTGAATTAGATCTCAAGTGCATCAAAATTAAAAGAAAAAAAAAAACAAACAGGAACTAAAATCTCCAAGGATGACAAACTCCCATTCAATAAAGTCAAAATAATAGGTAAATTGCAAACCATCAAACCACATAAGTCAAAAACTACTAAATTCCAACTTGAATCATTTTAACTTCATGTGTAGTGAAAGAATCGAACAAAAAACTACTATCTCAGCTCTCCTCGCACGCACACACATCAATAGGCAAAAAATGATGAATAATCCACATGACTCAGCTCTCCTCTGTCTGTTCTCGTCTCTATCTTCTCTCTCCCTCTCTCTCTCTTTCAAATATCTTCTTTGTTTCATTTGCTTCTTTCAATTCTCTTGCCTCCTCTCTTCCGAGAAGCGAAACGGCAGCTGCTACGCCCTTCGAGGTCATCGTCTCCACGCTAGAGCTCTTCCACTTCTTCCCCCTATTCGGCTCCTTGCTGACGCCTGCCACGAAGCCACCACGCCGCCATCGTTGTTGGAGAAACACAAATGGTAGAAAATGGGAAAAAGGAGAGAGAGAGAGAGAGAGAGAGAGAGAGAGAGAGAGAGAGAGAGAGAGAGAGAGAGAGAGAAAATAAGAGTTTCAGAAATTAATTCAGAGAAAAGGGGGGAGGGGATTACACGTGAATGATGGAGAGAGGAGAGAGGAGTTAAGGGTGAATTAGGGATAATTTTAAAAGTTTAGGTAGAATTTGATTTTTCTTAAGTTGTAGGCAAAACTTAATAAACTTAGTGTTGAATAGGTAGTTGGGTATATTTCCTCTTAAATCTTTGTATGTGCTTTTTTAACTATTGGGCGATGCTTTCTACATTATTATTTTATTTAAAGAAAATACATTCTTTAAATACATCATAATATAAATTGTTTACAAGGCTCATAAATCTTAAAATGGTTAATTTGATTAAAATGCTTATTTTGATTTTATTTATGCTTGGACTATAGTCTTTCCATGCTTTTTTTATATATAAACGTATGCTTTTTTTCATAATAATTAATATTTTTTTTAAATGTGAAATTATGCTTTATACAAATGTTAAAATGCTTAATTTACTTTTCTTGCATGCTTGGACCATAATCATTTAATGCTTTTTCATATATATAATTATGCCTTTTACAATCATGCGTATTTAAATATGAAATTATGCTTAAAATTCATAAAAAGCATAATTTCATATTTAAATAAGTATTTGTTAATAACTATTTAAGTATCATCCTATAATAACAATTTAAGCATAATTTTATATCTAAATAAGCATTTATTAATAACTATTTATAATAACTATTTAAGCATTAAAAACATTTTTACTTGTAGACATTGAATAATATCATTGCCTATTATAATAAAACATTCGAATAAAATATTAGATTCAAGATTTGCTTTTGAAGCCAATAGATTCGTATTTACTCATATTTTGGTTTAACTTTCTATTAGTTAATCTTCTAAACTTTTAGTTAGCGGAAGAAAAAATCGAAAAATATATAATATCAGATGTGGGTGCCGTAAATTGTGAACAGATTTGACTAAATAATTGCAAAACTGTCCATATAGAAATGCTCCCCTACCTACGGTGGACATACTTAATGTGTCCACCGGTGATGTGGCAGTGCCATGTCTGTAATTTTTTTTTTTAGGGTTTAGTTTTTTATGTTAGAGTTTAATTATTTTTGGTAGGGTTTTATTAATTTCCTTATATATTCCAATGTCACGTCATCCGTAGGCATATTAAACATGTCCACGGTGGGCATTGGAGCATTACTCACTGTCCATAATACCCGCTACTAATATTAAAAATACGAAATGAAATTAATTAAGAAAATAAACTGATCAACTACACACCACACGATTTTGAAAAATTAAAGGTCAAGATGGTTCCTAGTTCTCAAGTTTAGTAAAATGAGTCTCAATTATACGTGGCATTATTTTAAATTTCTGTGATTATTTTCCTAAATTATCATGACTTTGGCTTAATATATTATTAGTTTTATTTAAAATTTGTTATCCCACATCGAATTCTTATAAAACTCTATCAATACAGAACTCATATAAAAGTAGATATCACATATTTAAAATTATTTATCATCAATTTACATTTAAATTTTGATCTAATATATTGGGAGCCCATATTTATGTAAACCTTTTTTATAGTTTTCCCTAGGGATGTCAATCAGGTCAACTCATCGAGTTTCGTACCAACCTATTGGGTAGCGGGCTATTCGGTTCGGATCAATTGGGCTTTCTTTTTTCGGGCATTTTTTTTAGCCCTAACCCTAACCCTCTCTGTTTGGGCTAGCCCATCAGGCTAAAGATCCCGAGTTCGAGTCCTCCGTAGCGTGGCCTTAAAATTTGTTTGATAAAAAAAAGTTTAATTTTAAAAAGTAATAAAAAAAGTTGATGTAGTCTACCGAAAATGCTACCTCGCCTTAGCATGTTTCCCTAATACATCAAAATTACCTGAGCTCATTAGATTACATGTATAACGGGCGTGTTGATATAAAAAATATATAAAAAAAAATGATACTCCCACTAACTTATTCTTTTACTATTAAAATCATTAGATTAACAATTGACTCTATGTTTTCTTCTTTATTTAATGGAATGACAAAAATACTCTAAGATATTAAAATAATGATTTTAAATTTTATCTGGCAATTTGAACAATGTGTAATGTGAACAACAGGAGACTGAGAGTCTGATAGAGGGTAGAACATTTAGAAGCAAAAATATATCAAAATAATTAGAGACGAGTATAACTACCTGAGAAATAATACCACTTATTGATGTATTTTTTATTTATTTATTACGTGAATAAACAATGAGCATCTTGACATTCATACAAAGTAGAACTATTTACTAATTATTCTTGTCTTATTTTTCTATTACAATAAATATATTTTTCCAACAAATGCTACATCTAAATGATATTTTTTCGTTTACTATGAACTACGGGTGAAATTACATTTTAAACATGCAAAACTAAAAGAGAAATGTTATCTCTCATTTACCTATTTATTTAATAACATTCAATGCTAGCATTTTTAATGAATTGTTGCGATACAATAATTTTAAAATAAATAATTATATTAATTTTGTACTCCATAAATCCTGTTGAATTTCAACAGGCACTACACTAATAGATAATATATGTAAAATATATGTTAAAACGTAAGTGGTTAAAATTTTTATGGACTGACTAAAGGAGAGGTGAGAAAGAAGGCTACGATATTACATACACCCACAAAGTACTGATCTATATTTATCTAACACAGTTACGTTCGAGATAAGACTGGAAAAGTTCATCTTATCTCTATATGTAATTGTACTATACCCACAATTACGTTCTAGATGAGCACAATTACGAGAAAAATTTATCTTATTCCTGCTTTCACAATGACGAGAGTTTCTGCATTCACAAACACTTTTTAGAGTGAGATAGTTCCATTAAGTTTTGCCTTTTACATACATATATCTCTAGTTGTTAAAAGGAAAGGGATTTTAAAACTGCAACTTTTCTCTTCTTTCAAATTTGTACCGAGTATGAGATATTGTCATAAACAAAAGGAAAAAGAAACAAATCACTGAAAGATGAGTATTTTTAGCATAAATGGAATTCATTTTTTATTTAAAAATAATTAAATATGAATTTAACTAAAACGAGTCATTTAGAAAGCTAAATCATGACCCAATTCTTCATTGCAAAAAACAGACACCAAATCCTACAATTAAAAATAAAAGGGGAAAAAAAAAAATTAGAAAAAAGTGAGCTTTCTTCTCTTGATAGCTTCCAAAACAAGCTTAGTCTGCGCAATTCGGACCTTGGACTGTGCAGCTTTAACCTCCAACTCTTTCTGGTAAAGCTCCAACTCCTCCACTCTCAATTTCTCCCACTCCTTTTCCCCTTCTACCCCTCCTTCCCCCAATATTTCATACACCTCTTCACCAACTATCAGCATCCTCTCCTCCATACTCATCACTCTCTTCCCCGCCGCCTCCGCCGCCGCCGTCAATTTCTCTCCCTCTCCACTCTCCGCCGCCGCACGACCTGTCGCTTTTTCGCGCCTGCCACTATGATTCCCCCATACCATTTTTGACAAATCATGAAGTTTCTGACGGTGAGATTCAGAAAAGATCCTTTTTTTGCCCTTATTCGCTGTATACTTCTTCTTCAACTTCCGAATCTTACCCACCAGCTGATCCCTGGTAGCATCGACATGCAAATCCTTCTTGATAAAATCGTGAAAAGCATTCAGCTCCGAAATCGGATCTGATTTCTTCTCAGACGTATAATCGATCATGCCTTTTAGGATGATGATTTCATCCTCCTCACTCCACAGTCTGTTGAGAGAGTTGTAGGTTTTCTTCGACTTCTTTGTAGAATCATCCTCAGCAGCAGCCGTATCTTGAGCAGCGGTGGATTTTTCCCGAACGATTAGGTTCGGTTCCGATCCGGACTCCTCTTCACCGGATAAAACAAGGGGCGGCAGCGGCAGCGGTGGCGGCGGAGGTGACGTATGGGACGACTGTTGGGATTTTCTTTTAATTATCATATTTTTTAATGAGCAGAAAATCAAACCTCCTCATGCCCTACAACGTTTACTTTTATTAGTTTATATAGACTTTGTTTAGCGTCATTAATTTTTATTTTTTAATTCGAAAGAAAAATCATCTTTATGGGATTACCTTTTTAGTTTCCGGTTCTTTTTAAATTTACAGTTGTGCTCATTTACAGTGTTCTTGGGAAAGAATAATTCATAAGATTCAAAATAAATTTCAAAGATGGTCTTACACGACAGTACTTACTCAATTAGATTGTGTTCGGATCACGAAGCGACGCCTAATTATCAAATTACTAACGATTATTTAAATTAATTCAACAATGCGTGTGACTAAAAACGGGTCAATAGTAAAAAATCGCCCACTGTTTTGGGAAACAAACACAAAATACATTTGCGTTTTTTAATTTGCATAAAACATCGGATACGCGCAGTATGTAGGTGCAAGTACGATTCGGGATTCACACCTGATTCGGCACTTGGCGTATCATAATTTAATTTAATATAAATAATAGCAGACACGCAAATCCTATTAGAGGATTCGCGTATCCCATTAGGAGGATTCGCGTATCCTGAGTTGATGGGGTTACATTTTTTATTAAAAAAAAAAAAAAAAAAGAAAAAAAAAGAAGAATCACTAGGCGTGTCTTTCTCATTAGATTGATAATCTATTTTAATTTGATGAATATGAGTTAGAAGTTTATTTAATTGTGATTTGAAACCTTGTTTTATTTGAGTTGTTGTTACATTGATTTTTTTTTTTTTTTTTACTAGATTACATTGTTGAAAAAGTTATACTCCCTCTATTTCATATAAAATGATATTTTTTTTTTTGCCTTTTCTGACACGCTTTTTCACGCTTCTCGTTGATGGGTTTTAAAATGGATTTTTAAAGAATTCTTTATTTTACGGGATAACGACTCGTAGTATCCCGTAAAATAAAGAATTCTTCAAAAATCTATCTTAAAACCCATCAACGAGAAACGTGAAAAAGCGTACTAGAAAAGCCACTATTGAAATGTGTCATTTTAAGTGAAATGGAAGGAGTATATATTTAGTTATGATTTTTTTAATTTTATTTATTTTATATGCATTATATAATAAAAATAAAAATAAAATAAAATAAATATATAGATGTATCCATGACGAATCACGCCCTAAATTTTTTAAAAATTCGTATCCCCGTATCTGAATCGTATCGCCCCCGCACCCGCTCCCCTGTGGCGGACGTATGATTTCAAGTAAGGGGTGTCAAAGTTATACTCATTACGTCCCGCCGAATAAGCCTTGCTTCTTTTCGGCACTAGTTTTAATATAAAAAAATAAAATATATCATTCTCAATAAATTGTTAAAACATAAATTACAACAAGCCGCAACGATAGTTTAGAATTAGGAATTTTAATATTTTTATATGTATTATATATTTATGTATAATAACAACAACAAGGGTAAAATATGTAGTTCACAAAAAAAATTTAAGGGGTCAATTGAAACCCCTTGCCCACAGTTGTCTCTGCCACTGCCGCTCCCCCGCACCTGTGCAACATGGACACCCATGTATTTCGATAAACCTTGCGCGTTATACCAAATCGTGAGCACCCATCACCGTTTGCTCACTTTAGCATATTTTTTTTTCGAATGTTTTATATCCTAGTACCTTAGAAATTAATATTGAAATCATTAAACCTACAAAATATATAATAATCGATATTCGATGTGTTATTTTTCCATCAAACTTAAAAAAAACGAATAGCATGACAAATTGAATGTCGACTATTGTATATTTCGTAGGTTTAATGATTTCAATATTAATTTCTAAGATATTAGGATATAAAACAATCGAACAAAATAATGCTAAAGTGAACAAACGGTGATAGGTGCTCACGGTTTGGGTATAACGCGCAGGGTTTATCGAAACGCATGAGTGTTTAATGCAAATTAAAAAACACAAGGGTGTTTTGTGTTTGTTTCGCAAAGCACAGGGCAATTTCTTGCTATTTACCCGACTAAAAACATACTTCATCAAACATGTGTGCGTGTGTTGGCCTAATAATAGGGGGTTAATGCTCGAGACCAGAGATCTTGAGTTCGGTTCTAGCTAGGAAGCGGAGCTATGGGCTCTTCTTCATGGGTTGGATTTGGCTGTCACCATTTCGTCTCGTATTTCGGGTTGAGATGGATGCTGCTGCAGTCATCGCTCTACTTGTCTCTGGCAAACATGGCTCTGTTGATATTCGACAAATTATGACTCACATCCATCTATGATTATAGGGGATTCAGGTTCGTTTCTCCCACATCCATAGGGAGGGTAACTGCCTTGCTGACTTCATGGCGCGTTGGGGGCTTCAGACCGACACCATGACTTTCTTTGATGCTGCTAGCTCCCCTCATTATTTTTTGGCGCTTGTTCGGATGGATCAACTGGGATATCCAAACTTCCGTTTCAAATATAGTTAGTCATATGTCGTGTTTTTCCTTTGCACTTCATATGCTGATATGTATTTGTATCATTTTTCAGAGATTGTCATTTTTGGGTTATTTTTTTTGTATTTGTCATTTATTTTGTTTCTTCAGCTCTCGTAGAGAGTTGGATCTCCTGTCGACCCTTCTCAGGTTAGTTAGGTTTTTTCGGTTTATGTTGGAGGTAGTACTCATTTTTAGTACTATCTTCACCAAAACGCCGTACGATTGTTCTTGGATTTATAAACAAGTCGAGAGTCTGCCTAACCTCTCACCTTCTCGAGTGTTTTATTAAAAAAAAAAAACAAAAAAAAACTCCAAGAGAATTCCTGTCTAGGTTGCATGGGTGCGGGGGTACGGGTGCGGGGGCGATATGATTCGGATATGAGGATAAGGATTTTTAAAAATTTTAGGGTGCGATTCGTCAATGATACGTCTATATATTTATATATTTTATTAAATATATCACCGATTTTACAAAAATAAAATTCATAAATTAAATACTACATTATAAATATCAATAAAATAAAATTTTTAATCAAACCCCATAAATTATATAACATATATTGATTTTGTAGTGAATTTAAATTTTATGGCAATATATATAAAAAAATCCAAATATATTAAATTATTTAAAAAAACTCCAAACGCACCAGATTCTTGAGGTAAACGCACTCGATACGCGTATTCTATTTAATTTTTATTTTTTATTTTTAGAATTCGCCATGTGGCATATCCGGTGCGTATCTCACGAGAATCGCACCTTCACGAGTATCCGGTGCGGGCGCGATACTGCAATATGATATTTTTAGAAGAATCCGTGCATCATAGATTCCTGTAATACCCCGTCTTTTTAGTACCAAAAAATAAATCATTTTATTAGTGATAAAGAATAATTTAGAAATCGAAGAAATTAGTTTGAAGAAAATGGGAAAGAATATAAATTAATAGTAGTATATTCCTAAATGGATATATATAAAAAAATATATGTGTATTTTAAGAGAACAGCCTACAAGTTTGAATAAGAAATACTACTCCCTCTGTCCCTTTCAAATTGAGTCACTTTTTTCAGCAATAATTTCAAGTATTTTTGAGCGTCTTGATGATGAGTTTTAAAATAACTTTTTAAAGAATTTTTTTTCTTACGGGATACTATAACATTTCTAGTATCCCGTAAAAGAAAAAATTCATCAAAAAATTATTTTAAAACTTATTATCAAGATGCTAAAAACGCTTAAAATTATTGCTGAAAAAAGTGACTCAATTTTAGAGGGAAGATAGTATTGTTTATGCAATATACATATATACATTTGGATGAGTCAGTGAGTGCGCATGGAAGGAAAGCAACATGTATAATTTACATGCATGATTTGATCAATATGCATAAAAAGATGATGATGGAGGTTGATATATAGTATCAAGCCTATTGCTAGCCCCTATCTTCCTAGCATATGAAATCTCCAACGTATCCCATTAAAGAAGGCTGCTACTTGGTCAGAGATAACACAGCTATGCACATGCAATCTTGGAGAAGAAATCGAGCATGTACTAGAAGGGGAAGGAAGAAAGTAAGTCTACAGTATAACATCAACTCTAGCATCACATCAACGTTTAGCAAATCAAATCCCCCAAAATCTTCCTCCATAAAGCGTAAATCTAGTAGATACTTGGGTTAATTATTAGAAAAACCCCAAACTATTCATGTTTTATCAAAAATACTCTGAACTATTGAAAATAACCAATTAAATCCTAAACTATTAATCTGTTATCAAATCTACCCTAGTCTAATTTTCCTCACTTTGGCATTTTATCAAACACTTGTGGTGTGCAGAAAAACAGGTCATCCTTGTTTTCTTTTAGTTTTCTCGGCCATGCTCTCCTACGTGGTTTCCGTTATCTCGGCCATGCTCTCCATCTTCTGCTACACCGAGTGCCATCGAGATACCCGTCGCCGGCGGCTCCTTTTGGTTTTACATGATTGTTGTGAAATGGGAATGTTCACGAATTGGTGTTGGAGTATTGCGCAATCTCATCTTAGATCATTGAATTCGTTTTTGTACGTATTTGCTTTTGTACGTATTGTGCATATTTGTGCTTGAGCCATGCTCTCCGTTTTCTTTCTGCTCTCTGACGAGCTCGGTGGTTTCGTCGGAGCGGTTGAGGAGGCTTGTTTGGAAACTAAAAGAAAACAAGGATGTCCTGTTTTTTTACACACCAAGTGTTTGATAAAATGTCCAAGTGAGAAAAATTAGACTAGGGTAGATTTGACAACAAATTAATAGTTGATGATTTAATTGGTTATTTTTAATAGTTCAGAGTATTTTTGATAAAACATGAATAGTTTGAGATTTTTTTGGTAATTAACCCTAGATACTTGATACTATTTCCGTCATGTTGGCCATTTCGACGGGATGGAGAGAGTATTTCTTAACGGACCTAGCCCATTAAGAAGATAATTAGCAAAAATTGATAGGTAATTCTATTCACAACTCCCCATTTACTCCTCACAGCCCTCTATTATAAAAATAA
>CM038121.1:9612747-9684745 GCA_001642375.2 Mentha longifolia
CGACCAACTGGACGATGGATTGTTGCTGCATCACTGAGAGGAGTTTCTGGAGTAGAGTCAGTTGGATCATCTCCATCGGTTCTTGATTTCTTTGAGCTGCCACGATCTTCTTCAACACTATCTTCATCTTCCATACGAGGCCGTGTGCGATCTTCACTCAAATCCATCTCCCAATTGGGATGGCGACGCATCACATGTACAAAAACATCTTTGTGCGAAAATTTAGACCTCCCATAGAGTTTTTGTGCAGTATCTTCAATATCCTCATTTGACCAACCGCTCTTTCGCTGGCGATAAGCTTCCTTGTAGCATCCAATCCACTTGGTAACATTTTGATTAAGCCGCTTATAACGAGCTCTTAGTGCCTCCGAAGTTCTTATGTCGAAGTTCTGTATGTTGTTGTCTCTTCCGGATCTTTTGTACAGCTCCCAAATGCCATTCCAAAACCGTGTGCTCTTTTGATCGGTTCCAATAGCAGGATTCTCACTAATGATACACCATGAAGACATAAGCATAATGTCTTCTTGACTTGTCCAGGCTTTTGGAGTGCTTGAAGTGTTTGTTTGTGGAAGTTGAGAATTTTGAAGAAAATTTTGAGAGATGTTTGTAGGGGGTTGGTGATCTTCGGAGATAGGAGATTGGGTGGGATTTTGTGAAAATTGTGAATTCAAATTAGTATCCGAATTTGGGAACTCTTCAGAGTTCTGGATATTGTCAAGGTTAGGATAATAACCTTGAGAGGAGATAAAATCTTGGTAATTTGAGTAGGGATTATTGGAATCCATTGAAAAGATGATCACAAAAAAAAGATACGAGATGTCAAGGAAAAGAGAATAAGAAGTGATTTCTAAATTGTGAATAATTATGTCAAGATTGGTCTCTATTTATAGAGGAGAAAAAAATATAAATTTTGGTATAATTTATATATTTTTAAATATATTATACAAAAGATAATTTGATTTAATGATAATATGATGATAAAATATATAAGAACTAATAGCATGTTGACACTTGGAATACAAACAAATTAAAAAAAAGAAGAAGTGTTGTGGACGGTGGAGGTGGGTGGACTACTTGGGAGAGGCCGTCCATTTTCAACACCCCCCATTTAATCTTTTTTTTTAATTGTTGGAGGGCGGCCCTCCTCTTCCAAAGGACGCCGATAAAGTCAGTCTTATAGGAATGCCAACCAAATGAGAGCTGAATAGCATAAACAAAGAATATGTTTCCTCCATCGAAAGGGCGTTGATAATTAGTAATTATAATTAGTATGAATGCACAAATGTTTCCTGCATCGTAGAAACTCCAAGATTGTCTTGGTCGATCACTGAAATTTAAGATGAATCCAACTCAGAAATGGCTGCATTGCCATAGTTGTTCAAAAAAGATTATAAAATCTACATAAATTTTGTACAAGTAATCGCCTACTTCCAAATATCAGCACTTTGAATCAAGATTCTTGATTCTTGATCGATAAAAATGTCAATTTTGGATTGTGTTTTTTCTTTTTCTATTCAATTAATGATTGTGTTCTCTCTAAGTTATTATGAATAATTTGGAGGTTGTACGATTCTATTGTTTCCAAGTTTCACTCTCTTCTTAGGTGGTTTGTAATCATTCATCAATTTAATTTGGGGGTTGAGGGTAAATTAGTAAAACGGATATTATTTTTAATTTATATTTAAAAGAGGGGGTTGTGAGGAGTAAATGAGGGGTTGTTGATAGAATTACCCAAAATTGAACACTTAAGCCTTGAGCCAAATATTTTATGGGCTTATAAGCCTTAGCAAAAAATAAATAGTATCGTCGAAATACATGCTTGATATAGACCCAATAGTATGACCAAATGATAGGGCTCGTCGAGACGAATCTGTAGATATAAAACTCATCGAAATCAGACATCATTTGGAAATTTTATGGGCCAATAAAATATAAAATTAATTTGAAAAGACATTTTTTTTCCTAAAAAGAGGATCAAGATCAATAATGGTTCCACATCATTTCTCCCCTTAAGGTGACTCGAACCCCCTTAAGGGTGCACAAATAACAATGATTTAAAACCGGACCGTACTGCCCGGTCCAACCGAAAACCGGCCATGGCAACGGTTCATTCCATGATAAAAAATCAGCAGTCTAGTTGAACCGGCATAGGATACTCTGAACCGGCAAATCGGGGATGGTTCTCAAGAACCGGCCGGGTTGCAAATTTACCCAAAATTTTAAATTTGGAGCTTGAGAGAATCAATCCCTAGACCTCCAAGACGAGAGTCAAGGGGTCTGACTATCTCCACTACCGTGATTGCTCGTATTTAATGCAACTATTTTTTCAACTTATATGTTTAATGTAATAAAAACACAATTTGTCTATCTTAACTCTCTCTCCGATTCCTAATAATCGTTTAATTTATGTGACACATCTATTAATATATGATATGTTTATTATTATACTATATTATAAATAATATTATAATTTTTTGCATATATCTATTAAAAATACAAACATATAATATAAAAATAAATATAATTAAGAAGTTATCATAGTAAAATTAAATTTAAGATATAATATTTAAATTTATGTAAGAAACAATTATTTGTTGTGATTTTAATGTATTTTTCAATTTATAAGCCCGAATTTATTGATATTTTTATATATATCATGTATTCATTAATAGTTATATTATTTTATTATTAATATAATTAAAAAACGGTTCAATCATAATTCAACCGGTTCAAATGATCGAACCATGACCCGAAGGTTATGCCGGGTCGACCTCCGGTCCTATTTTAAAAATATTTTTAAATACCCTAACTTACCATTTTACACCCACAATTCATCTCTCTCTCTCTCTCTCTCTCTAGGTAATTAGAATTATCCGTCTCTCTAACTCTCCCTCACTCGCCTACTATTTAACTGGCCGGCGGCCATCGCCGCCGTGAGCCGCCACTGGGCCGCTGTTGGAAAATTTATTGATTACTCGGATTCTTAAATTTTTTATGTCACGATGATCCTCACAACGAGGGGAATCTAGATCTGTAAGAATCAAGTCAAGGGGACGCCGGAATCAGAACCGTTATCATAGGTATTTTTTTTATATAATAACTGTTTTTTGGCACAAGCCCACTGCGTATATTAGTACTCAGCCTGCAATTCCTTTCCAAATATTTTACAGAGTAAGGAGTTGGTGGAACAGACTAAAATTGGGAGTACTCTTGTTGTTGCAGTGTAAAATGAAAATAAAACCTTCTGCTACGCCTAAAATAACGTCCATTCCCTATTTATATTTTCCTAAATTAACTCCGTATTTTGAAATAAAATCTCTACGTTCTTCTTATACTATGGGTACTCAAACAAGTCGGCCAGCATGGGTTGTTCAGCTTAACCAACCCCATTGTTCTAGCCATATGTCTCGATCCCGTATTGAATTATTGAATTATTTTATGTCTACGAATTTTCAAACATAGGCGGCCAATATAGGCAGTATGGTTTACCTACCCCTTAGTTCTTGTTGTGCGTGCCGATCCCGAATTTAATTTCATAATAATAAGGTTATATTATCTCAAGCCATGACCTCCTTTCTATTTCCGTTTCTTAATTTCAACCTCTTGCCACGTCCCGACATACGTGTCTTCCCGGGAACTAGGGCGTGACATAATTGTATCTAAGCAGTTCTCCGCTCTGAAATCGTTTACTTTTCTAAAATTTGAAATAAAAATTGTATTTTCAATTCTCTAACGAAAGCACAACAACAACAACTCTCAAGCTCGCTATTAACTTTTGCAAAAGTGCTACCATTGCTTTTTTCCTATTAAAAGTGTTTTGTGATATAAGAGCATCTCCAGCCGCAAGCCCCATTTAGGGGCTTGCGGCCAATTTCCGGCGGAGAGAGGCTATCTCCGAAAAACGCCTCCAGCCCAAAGGCTCTCTCACCGGGCTCTCTCCATTTTAATATATTATTTTTAATTTATTTTTTATTTGATTTTCGATTTATTTTTTTAATTCAATTTTTTCTTTGATTTTGTTTATTTATTTAATTCTCTATTTTCAATAAAAAAAAATAACACAAATTTTGGATTTTTTTATTTAATTGAAACGAAATACAACAATTAAAATATAAATAAATAAACTACAATAATTAAAATGCAACAATTAAAATTTAAATAAACAAACTACAATAATTGAAATGCAATTACTATTCGATCATGCTCAACATTTTAGCTAAGAGGAAGTGATGCTTCTCCAATTGTTCCTCCGTCATGTTGCTCGTATCTGTGTTGAGCAACCTGCTGTACGAAGTCATGAGCTTCCCCTTGTAGGCTTGTGCCTTCATCTCCAAGACTTGAGCTTTTTTATCTGCCAAAGATAAGTATTTTTGAACAGCATTGGCGTTTGATTGCAGAAAATTGTGTTCGGCTCCCTCCGGGATGACGTCCAAATCGATCGTCTCCTCTGTATGTTTGCCTATTCCGTTATTCTGAGCTTGGGCCTTTGCTTTTTTTTTTTTTGTCCCGATTGGCCAGCTGTGTTCAGGAAAATATCCATCCTCTTCTGTTTCTACTGCAATGGGATTGCTTGAGTTGGATGAATCATCCGTGTCCTTTTGGTTCTTATAATAACAAAAATATGTATACTTTGGAGAAGCTGCAACGGCTCATAGGCCTTTTCATATTGGAAAGGCTTCCCCGTTGCTCTTGTATACAACGCATCTGCAAACTTGTATACGTCATGTGCGTCATTTCTGCTTTGCCAGTCCCTATTCGCTTGAGTGTAGTAGCCGTGGAAGAGGTTGCATTTGGGCATTATTCGCTGCCAATGCCCCTTAAGCTGCTTCTTGTTTCTAGGCTTGTAGCCTATACTTCCAATCGTGGCGTTGTATCTAGCCACGATTTTGCCCTAGAAAATCATCTCCTTCTGTCTATCGCCAACAGCTGGGTCCTCGGAAATGCTGGACCAAACCTTGATGAGATGCGCCAATTCCTCCAGACTGTACGACACGGCCTTGGTCTTCTCCTTCAATTCCGGCGTAGGCGCAGATGTCGTCGACTTGCCCTTCCCTTTCTTCTTTGCCGGGGCAGGGACATTCGAAACTGACTCGAGAGAGCTTGACAGATTTAGCCCTTCAAGTTCTTGCGTCGCACCTCGGCTGCCCTTGGACGGTGGAGTTTGGAATTGAACGAAGACAAGCGGATAATCGTCTTGATAACCGGCAGGAGAATAGCCCATCACTCTGTGGGGAGTACTTGCATAGGGAGCGAATCCGACATTGGATTGCAGTGGCGGCAGTGGCGGTGTTGGCGTTGGATTGTTGTTATATTGAGAGGAAGAACCATCAGGGATAATCACTTCGTAGCAAAGCGAGAAACTGTTCATCATCCATAATAAGAATTTTAATTTTTTCTTTTGAGAGTGTGAGGAGTAGAATGTTGTGTGAATGTGAGGGGAAGTGAGGAAGATGAGTGAGAGTCGTTGGGTTAAACGGTTATTTTATAATATTTATTTTTTTTTAAATCTGCAAAATTCAAAAAATAAAAAAAAATTAATTGTTGACGTCATAATGACGTAAGCGTGATGCAAGAGAAGGGGCTCGCACCGGGCTCGTCAGCGCAGGAGGGGCTCGCTACCCGGGCGAGAGCCCCTCGGAGCCGACACGCTGGAGATGCTCTAAGTGTGATTCGCTTGCCTAACCTTATTTGCTACTTACATATCTAAGTATACGGTTGTTCACAAGCTGCACTATAGAACATTGTGCTTCGTTTTGCTGTCACTTGCTACTACAATTTTGCTTGTTGATAGTTGGATTTGATTAGCTGCAGAGCTGTAGTTATTAATTGAATTACTTGGGCTGTGGCTGCCTTTGCTGAGTGTGGCCATCTCGTGTGCTTACCCTGCATCTATCCCATTATTTGGTTGATCATTACCATAGCTGTGGTGTAAGTTACTTTGGGAAAGTGCATGCTACTAATTATCACTTATTTGTTGTGATTTATACTGAATTATTGGGATACATTGGAGTTCTTTTGTGCTGCATTTTTTATGCTATTATAGGCTAAGCTGCTGCTGCTAGTAGCATTTTTTAGCCTAATTTCGCTACCATTGGTGCTTAGTTTGACTCTAACCTGTGAGAATTTTATGCTTTTTAGCTACTATTTTTGCTACTCAATTTATTGAGTCCGAATTAGTTGCTGTTACATAGACAATATCACTGCTCTTGCACCTTCTTTACTACCCTTACCTAGTTAGCTGCTACTTTTAATAGATTAAACCTGCTTTTGATCAAGGTTTTATGCAGATTTCTATGTATGCGACCGGAACAAGATACGAGTGAATTATCTACTACTTAAGTGCTGCATTTTGCTCTTAATTTATTGAGTTCGATCTGCTGCTGCTACTTGGATAATTTCATCTATTCTTGCTCTTTGTTGCTGCTTCTCTACTAAATATATTAACACCACCTGTTGTGTTGCTAGTTTCAGCAGCGTATTAGAGCACAATATTACCCGTTACTTGTATTGGGGCAGCCTTGCCAAGTGCTGCCACTACTTGATCTTTACTGTGATATCTCTTTGCCTGCGATTACCTCTACATTGTAGGAAGCCTAAATGGAAATGAATAAGGATAAACGGTACCCTGATGGTGCTCCAAAATCAGTCACAGCAGCTGATGTAGACCACAACAACACACGAAAATCCCATGTTCATCATGAGCATGGAGGAGTGGTGATGCATTGTAATGATCCAGATTGTGAGGCTGAATCTAACCACATGGAAGGAAAATCTACCCAGCCACATAATCCTAAACACTTACCTGAATTTGTGCCAGATTTAGCTACCTCCTCCTCGGGTTTTGACAGACAACAAAATAAAATTTTAAGAAGCATGAACCCGATGAGAAAGGAGATTGTGGGGGCCTCGGATGACATCTGCCTCGACACAGAACATTCATCCATTCAAAGGCTCAATTGCGGACAACCATCTCACTCCCCATGGCTCGCAAACAACGGAAACTTCTTGGAGCTAAAGAAACCACTCAATGTGGATTTGCTGCTGCCCAAACTGAGATCACACTAGAAAACAATATACTACATCTTGATCAATCTTATTATATTCCTATATCTATTGGTTGGGGCTACTCATTGATTATATTTTTTTTTTTTATAGAACGGTTCCATGGGAAAGATACAGTGAACGACCTCACTAAAAGAAGGAAATTCCTAGCCCGTGTCTCCTTCCATCCAAAAGGATGGATTATATTCATAATGTTGTGCTTGCAGGGAGTACCAACTCAATATTCGGAATTCCTCTTGTCCTATCCAAACTTCCTCCGGAATTTTGGTTTGACTCCACTCCGGAAATTCAGTTCGAGGTTTGGGAAACCCTACCAAATTAAGATTTTGAATGCATCTGCTATTTCGAAGATAGCTTCGGTGGTAGGTACTCCCATAAAGGTCGACTCTTACATTATTTCTAAGAAAGTCTTAATCAAGGTGGATGCAAAGAAAGAGCCGCTTGACTCTATCATAGTACAACTGCATAATGGCATCTATTTTGTACAGTTTATTATCCTTGATTATTATCCGTACTTCTGTATCCGGTGCTAGCGTGCATGGCACCTTGCCTCTCTGCATGTTGGGTACCGGAACGCGTTAACCCCGGGATGAGGCCTATACCTCGTAACCATATTGAATCAAGTGCAAGAAATGGAGAATGGCAAGTCATGATGAACATGGAGAATGGCAAGTCGTGATGAACATGAAGAATAAAGCTGGTCAATCGCGCTCTCGACAAGCAGCCAATTGATCCCTCTCTAGAGCTCTGAGTAGAGCTCTAACTAGAAGCAAATCCCGACCACCCAAACAACAATGGCAGGCCAAAAATCAAGTTCAACCTAGTGATGCCACCCCCCGAAATGAAGACATTCAGCCCAAAAAAATCAATAATACCCATATCTACTTTGATTCGCCAAACTCTGATCAAAATGGGATTAGATTATCTAACAAATTTCAGGCTATTGATGATCTTAAGAAAATTGATGAGGCTACTAATATGCATCAACACATCCATAACAGGCCCCACCAGGACCCCACAACCATACCAAAAAATTAGCCACCACAACAGGCTGTTTGTGCCAATAAAAACAGCACGCCGGCGGCAACACATAATCAACATATGGAAGCCGTTAAAGCTTGTGATCCGGCTACTGCCCCTATCCTATCACCGACCGATGTTGCTCTCACCAAAAATAACAACTGCAAGAACGTGATGAATAGCAAAACATAAATTGTACCTCCTAGTGAATAT
Source organism: Mentha longifolia (assembly GCA_001642375.2). NCBI lineage: Eukaryota > Viridiplantae > Streptophyta > Magnoliopsida > Lamiales > Lamiaceae > Mentha > Mentha longifolia. The sequence continues at coordinate 9,621,043 of CM038121.1, forward strand.
GCATCTGGACCTACATCAGCTTGCCATGTCCCACCTCTAGTTCGACATGAGAATGCGGTGCATCACCGAGTGAACTTCTTTGACAATTCATCCACAGAGTGTATTCCCATTGGAAATAATGAGGCTACCCATATCAACAATAAGGGTGAGGAGCATTCAAAGGCAGCAACACCAGCCCCTGCAACTCATGAAAAATAGGGCACCACTTCGTCTTATGTTAATGTACTTGCCTCTCCTCCTAACAAGGATCTAAATACATGTGATAAACATAACCTGAAAGATAAAGGTTGGAAGCAAAGGTACTAGACCCGAGAAATACCTATAAAAAGAAGACAAATACTTTGGCTACTTATTCGACAGCTGGTGCTGGTCGAGCGTTGATACACAATAACCTCATAAAGCGCAAATGATCATTGCAAACTAGAATATCCGGGGAATGCAACGACCTAAAAAGCTCTACCGTAGTCCCTGCTCAGGCCGCCGAGTTCTTATTCTTCAGTCGTTGCCTCTCCAAAATGGCGGTCTTCGGGTTTGAACCAACTGCCTGTCGGGTTTGAACAGGCCCGGGACCGGCGGGTTTTGAGCCCCGCCTGGAACCGACAATAGTGTAGCCAGTCCGGGCTAGGTTTGTCCATTCGAGGACCGCAGCCCAGTGGGCTTAGCCCAAAACCAGCGGTTCCGAGCCCGGTTGCAGGTCTACAGTAGACCTCGAAAAAGAATATTGTTCGTGCTCTTATTACTCAATACAAAATCAACCTTATAGGTATCCTCGATTCTAAATTCAAAGTCTCGAGCTTCCGTAAGTTCACTCCTACTTTCCTACAGGGTTGGAATTTTGCACATAGTTTGATATTGTTGACAATGGACGTATCTTATTATGTTTGAATTTGACTACTGTTGATGTTAGTACTATTTATGTTGAGAGTCAAGTGATTCATACTTCTATTATATGTCGTATCTCGGGTAATAGTTTCCGCTACGCTTTGTGCTATGGTTTTTATGAGAATGAGCAACGTATGGACCTCTGGTACTCTCTCATTTTGAATGTTCCTTTGGATACTCCTACATTTATTTGTGGTGATTTTAATTGTGTGCAGGATCCTTCAGAACGGGTTGGGAAGCGAACTCTTTCAGAGAATGAGTTAGCTAACTTTGATTTTTTTACTTCTGCTTACCTTACCCTGCAAGATGCCCCCTCTACGGGCTGTTTCTTTACGTGGGCTCATAAAGATGTTTTTTCCAAAATTCATTGTACTCCTAATAACGTTGTTTGCTTGGAGAGCAATTTTTTTTGCAGGACCGAGTTCTTTCCTAGGGGGATTATCTCAGATCACCTAGCTTGCATCTCAACACTATTCCAATAGGTTGAGACTTTTAAAAGATATTTTCGATTATGCAATGCCTGGATAGAGCACCCCTCCTTCCAAAACAACCTCAAGGAGCATTGGATGAAAACTTTAGTCACTAGAGGGAAGCAAGAATAGCTGGTTACTAAGCTCCACAGTCTTCACCCTATTTTGAGACAACTTAACAAGATACATCACAACAATATATCAGAAAGGGCTACTGTGGCATGTGCCCAATTAGAAGATGCTCAACGTCAGAGTGATTGGGACCCACTCAACCGGCTTCTCAGGGAAGCTGAACTTGAAGCAAGGAAAAAAATACCAGCAGTTGGACACTTCATATAGGAATTTTCTGGCCCAACGGGCCAAGGCTAAGCACATTAATTCCTCTGATAAATCTACCAAATACTTCCATTCCCCTGTGAAACGTAATACGATCCGTAACACCATTTCTTTTATTCGCAGGGAGGATGGGGAGACTACGGGGGATGTCAAGACCATAGTTGCTGATTTCATCAGCTACTACTCGGACATTTTTGGGACAAAAATCCCTCGTACCCCGGTTGACTGGAATGTTATGGGGGCTAGTTTTAGGCTGTCCTTAATAGACCAGATGGATCTTATCCGTCCCGTTTCTCCCAGAGAGATTCAAACTGCCCTCTTCCACATTGGAGATGAGAAGGTGCCAGGGCCTGATGGTTATACCTCGGCTTTTTTTAAGAAAAATTAGGATGTTGTGAAAGACGATGTGATTGCTTCTGTGGATGAGTTTTTTTCAAAAGGAATCACAACCACACCACTGTTTTGCTCATCCAAAGATGACTCGTGTTCTGGGAGTTTAGGATTTTTGGCCTATTGCTTGCACTAATGTGGTTTATAAAATAATCACAAAAATTCTAACTTCTAGAATGACACCTTTCTTGCAGAAACGCATATCCCCTGCTTAATCTGTCTTCATCAAGGGTCGAAGCATTATGAATAATTTCTACCTTGCCTAGGAGCTCATGGACATATGAAAGGAAGAGTGGCAACACTACACGTTGCATGGTGAAAATTGATCTAAGGAAGGCCTATGATTGTATCTTATGGGACCTTCTTAGAGATATTATGTATGGACTTCATTTTCACCCTTGTGTCATCTATTGGATCATCACTTATGTTACTTCGGCTACTTTCTCCATTACCATTAATAGGGGAAGACACGGGTTTGTTAAGGGATGGGCCTTTGCCAGGGCGACCCGATGTCCCCGACTCTATTCCTTTTCTGCATGGAGTATCTTTCTCGCCTTATTCACGTTCGCACACACGCTTCCACTTTTGTTCATCATCCTAAGTGTAACACTATTGACATCACGCATTTGGCTTTTGCAGATGATCTACTTCTCTTCGGGCGTGGATGCTTTGGACGAGTTCACTGCGACTTCCGGACTTTCTATAAATAAGTCTAAGTCGCATATTTTCCTTAAGAGTGTTTGACCGTTCGAGAAGCAGAAGATCTTGGAGTTATTCGGTTTTCCCAAGGGCACTCTCCCGGTTAAATACCTGGGATTGTCTTTGGCTTCTAAAACTCTTACTATTCCTAAATACTCTCCTCTTATTGCTCAGATTTCTAATTTTAATCAGAGATGGTCTAACTTGAATCTCTCTCGTGCAGGTCATCTGGAACTGATTCGCTTGGTCATACAGGGTGTGGAATGCTACTAGCTCCAGGCTTTTTCTTTGCTAGCACAATTAACGACATGATCACGAAGTTGCTCAGGAAGTTTTTGTGGTGCTACTCTCAATGTTCGGTTTCTTGGAAGACCGTGTGCCTCCCTCGTAAGGAAGGTAGTTTGAGTCTTTGTGACTTGGCTGTATGGAACAAGGCCCTTCATTCGAAGACCTTGTGAAATATACATGCCAAAACAGACTCCCTTTAGATCAAATGGATCCACGCCGAGTACCTCTGAGGATAAGACATTTGGGAGCTCCCCTATCCTAAACGAGATGCTCAACACATCTCGTAACTGTCTGATTTCTGACTGTGGAGGTAACCTCAATGGTGTTAAAGCTAAACTTGTTTGCTGGTTTGCATGTAAGGGAACTTTTGAGGTATACAAGCACTTCTATGCCAATGGCGAGAAGAAATTCTAGTACAAGGCTGTGTGGCACTCCTACATCCCTCCTAAGTTCTCTATGACCCTGTGGCTAGCTTTGCATATTAGGCTGAAGATGTTTGATCGAATGAAGCATGCTGATATTGCTCGAGGATGCGTGCTTTGTGAGAGTACCGACGAGTTCCACGATCACCTATTCTCCAAGTGTAAGAAGGCTATTGCTGTGTGGTCAGGTATTTGTTCATGGTTGCGATGCATGAATCAGATGACTACTATTCCTAGTGCTATTCGACATTTTTAGAGAGAGAAGGCTGGATCGGGTGGGTGGCCCTTGGTGCTACTGTTCAGTACTTGTGGCAGGCACGTAACCTCAAATACGTGGAGAAGAAGTCATTCGTGGCGAGTCACGTGATTAAGGAGATCAAGCTGGACGTCTAGTGTGTCTTCTACTCTCTCTTCCCGGTTGATGCTGTGATGTCCATATGGACATCAACACTAGTTAGGGCTGTTTTTATTTCTTTTTTATTCTCGGCACTTGCCAGGCATTGTACTCTTTTTAGTTCTCTTTATGGTTTTTTGGTGTGTTGAGGGACCGCGGTAGGCCCAACCGAGGCGGTGCACCACTTTCTCTTCTCCCTCAGGACTTCACTTACGCTCATAGTGGCTTATGGGTCCGCTGGTCACGGAAGTAAGCCATCTATGTTGGGTCTGTCGGGTCCTTTCTGGGTGGGTTTTATTTACATCTTTAGTCCATACCTTTTCGAAGCCTACCTGTTTTGGCATCGTTTTTTTGGTTTAACCTTCTTGAGTCATTGTTCCCCCTCGGACTATCCCGAGTTAATAAGTCTATACCATTTTTTTATATTTATAAAATTATACCTGTTCTGCTATTGCACCAGACTACGGGAAAAATGTAAAGGATATTATTTTATGAGTATGCATAAAAGTAAATGGTGCATGCATAAAAGTAAATAGTCATGTGATTAACACGTATTTTATGTGCATGTCAAGTGTATTTTGCTTGTGTTTAAGTCTCGATTCCTGTGCTTAAAGGTTAGAAATGCTAGGGTTTCTTAACTTGTAGCATATATTCTACTTTTCTCATTTCTTTTCAATTTTCAGTCTATTTTTGTAAGAATTTGAAAAGAGCATTCATGTAGCTAAGGATCGAGGGCCGTAAATGAGTAAGAATCGAGCTTAATTTGAGTGAAACCTAGGGTTAAAAATGTGGAATTTGAAGTTATATAGTTAGGTTTTCACTAGTTTGATTTCACTTATGTTTTCCTCATTCTCTCGAGTCTCTTTATGCTTTTTACAGGAATAATGGAGAACTCATTTGGCCAATTTTATCATTCCATGTCGAAGAGGGGTTCGTTAGGAGTCCATAGCAAAAAGCGGATTGAGAATCGGAGTTCGGACGAGAGAGAACAAGCGAAAACAAAAACATTGCGCAAGAGAAGACGGATGGGCGGCAAACCGGCGACCCAAACCGGCGGTCCACTAGACCGCCGGTCAGGCGACCCCTGGACCGCCGTGGACCACAGAGAGGACGGCGGCCTGGACCAGCAGGCCACCAGGCCGCCGGTGGTTCAGCCTTGGACCGCCGGTTGAGCGAGATTCACGCCGGTTCGCCCCGTTTCGTCCCGGTTCGTCCCATTTCGTCCCGGTTCGACCCAAACACGATTTTCAATGTATTTAACCCCAAATTCTTCCCTTTTTGATGTAACTTTTATACATTTTAATATCTAAGAACCCTAGTTACATTTCCCTCTTTTCCTTTTTGGTAAATTCAAGATTTGTGGAGCTATACTCATTGGAATTGCAATTCAAGACCATCTTCTTCTTCCTTATTAAATTTTCTTTCTTTTAAGCATGATTTTATTTACTTTTCATGGTTTATTTCCTTTAATCATGTCTAGCTAAATTTCCTTTGGTTTTAAATATATGAAGACATGATCTAGATTAATGGGTTTTTGGATATTGTAGTTGGATTTGCCTTCTAATTCATATGTCTTGTGGTTTGGGACTTGATTTTATTACATGATTGATTGGTCATCATTGAGTGCATACAAGGTGTTTGATTAAATGCTTAGAAGGCTTTAGTTCATAACACTTGGCATCAAATCACAACATATTAGTAATTCTTGCTAATAGGAGATTCTAGATATTAATTGAGCTATTTGGAGTTGATTTATGCATCTTGAGACCTAGCGGAGATAGATGTCATAGGTTAATCTACTTACATCGATTGCTTGAGAAAAGAGTTGGTGTATATCCTATAAAGAACTCCCGTATGAATTAGATTAAATCGGTTTATCCTTGCAAATTCCAAAACCTATGTTTCTAGTGAATGTCGGATTATATTTGGAACCATACTTTCTCTTATTGATTTCAATCGTTAGTTACTTGTATGTTTATTGATTAATTGTCATTTCATTTGATTATTAGCTTATATAAAACACAAAAACATGACATTCGGTAGCTTGGATAGTAGTTAAATACCTAGATTACTAGTTGAAATTCTCACGCCAAAGCATTCCCTGTGGGTTCGACTCGATTACTCAATCGATTATTATTGCATCTCCCTCACCCTCAAAAGTGAGGGCGGATCAATTTTTGGCGCCGTTACCGGGGAATGCTTAGTTTGAGTTTCAATAGTCGATTTGGTTATTAAGTTACTAATTCAAGCATTTGTTTCTTTTTATTTTTATTTTATAGGTATGAAGGCTTTCAAGGAGCTCAAGGAGGATACCAAGGAAACTATCAAGCTCAAGGAGGTTTTCAATGGAAGCAACAAGGAGGGAACTCCTATGTACAACAAGGAGGCTACCAATCTTATAACTCCAACAATCGAGATCATCCTAACCTTGCCTATGGGAATCCCAACAATGCTCAAATGCTTCCCCCCGGATTTTCTACTTCCCAAACGATGGTTGAAGAGCCTAAGAAGAATACCCATTCTTTAGAGCAATTGATGCAACAATTGGTGAGTAATCAAGGTCAAATGGTTACTCAACAACAAAATTTCATAGCTCAAACCGGCCAAAAGATGAATACATTAGAGAATTCGGTGTCAACAATTGCTACTTCGGTGACTACTCTTGCTAAGCAAGTAATGATGCTTGAAGGACAAGTGAAGCAAATATCCAACCAAGTGAATTCTCTACAAAAAGCCGGAGAAGATTCTAGCAAGGCTCAAGAAAAATTGAAGCAACAATGCAACGCCATTCATGTGGTGAGTGAACTTTCTTCGACCTCTTCACATATACCTTGTGGGAAATCTCCGAATCTTGCTAAGAGCAATCTTGTGGAGCCAAGACAATCATATAAGCTTCCATCTTCGGAGGTAGTTATGCTTGATGAGAATGATCCAAGAATCATAGATCTTTGTCCAATTATCCCATCTATAGAAGGTTGGACAAAATGGGACATTCATGATTACTATTCAAGAATGAGGATTTCTAAGGCAATTCCCTTTGATGAGCGTCTTGATACGCTAAAAGATCTACAAAGAAGGAAGGATGCTTATGAAGCTTCAAAAGTGAAGAGTAAACTTGGTGCTCTAGAACCTATAGAGAAGGAGAGTGCTCACAAGAATAAAAAAGGTACCCCTTCTACTCCTAAAGTTTCTCAAGAGCATGTTGAGTTGAATAGCATGGATAGTTTAGCATCTCCTTTCGAGTTGATTGATGAGAATTTGCATGAGAGGAAGGGTGATTTGTTGGATACATTCAGGAAACTAGATATAAATGCCTCTTTGATTGGTTTGTTGAGTGAGATGCCGGATCATGAGAAGTTCTTGGAGGATGTGATTCATAGGAAGGTGAAGTTGGATGATTTAGAAAACATTGTGTTGTCAGAAGAATGTAGTGCTCGTCTACAAAAGAAGATTCCAAACAAAGAAGTGGACCCCGGGAAGTTCACTTTACCTTGGGAGATAGGAGGCCAAGCTTTTAGGAATGTCTTGTGTGATTTGGGCTCGGGTGTGAATTTGATGCCCCTTTCCATCTTCAATCGTTTGAAGATTGGAACTCTTAAGCCCACCTCAGTTATTCTTCAAATGGCGGATCGTTCATTATCCTATCCAAGAGGTATAGTTGAAGATGTGCTCATAAGGGTTGAAAAACTCATCTTTCCGGTGGATTTCGTTGTCCTCGACATACCGGAGAACCGGGACATCCCAATGATACTTGGAAGGTCTTTCTTAGCCACGAGTCAAGCTCTCATTGATGTTTTCAAAGGGAGTATCACCCTTCGAATGAATGGAGAGAAGGCAACATTCCACATATCGGGTGCTTTGGACGATCCGGAGGAGTCAAGAATGGATGAACCGAAATTTGATGAGCTTGAGGATGAGTTGGTTCTTGATCGAGGTTGGACTTCATTCAAAGTTCCATGAAAAGGGCAAAGAGGTATCGTCGAGCTAACGACGTTAAACTAAGCGCTCGTTGGGAGGCACCCCAACAATTATCCTTTTATTTTTCATTTTAGTTAGTTTCTTTCGTTTGAATTTGTTTATTATTTTGTTCAAGTCATTCCTTCTACATCTTTCATTGTCCAAATGCTAATACTTCCCATTGTTAAGTTTGTTTCTTTGTTTCAAGTTCCAAGAGCTTCATGGTTTATGCACGAGGTCGAATTGTGATTGGAGCGAGTGAGGGAAAAGAATCAACCAATCAAGCAAGCAAAGGATTGAATGACTTTCAACACCATCATCAACCTAGCTTTGGACCGTTGTAAGTGTAATTTAAATTTCTTATTATTCTTCCCTCCAAACTCATTTTAGAAGTTACTTCTAAAATAAGTTTGGGGGAGGGGGTAGGATAAGGAATTTAAATTACTTTACTTTTGGTATTTTTCAAGCTTCTATTTGATGTGTTCATTGATTGTATGCTTAATTTTGCTTGATGATTATGGTTGATTGGGGTAAATGCATGATTTGTGCTTGTTTAAGTTGTTTGGTGTCGAGTTTGGGAATTGATGAGCTTAATAGATAGAAATTCTTTATTTGCTTTGTGAATTGTGGAGATGAGCTAATAATGGAGAATCATTGGAAAATTTTGATGATTAATTTTGCTTAATTTTGCTTAATGATTATGGTTGATTGGGGTAAATGCATGATTTGTGCTTGTTTAAGTTGTTTGGTGTCGAGTTTGGGAATTGATGAGCTTAATAGATAGAAATTCTTTATTTGCTTTGTGAATTGTGGAGATGAGCTAATAATGGAGAATCATTGGAAAATTTTGAAAAAAATCTATGTTTTGAAGCAAATGCTTGCATGCTTAGTTGTGAATGAACGTGTTTATCTACTCAAGTGTTTTCAAGTGAGATGCCGATGATTGATGGAAAATAATGAAATGTTTTGAAATTTTTCGAGTTAAAGTCAAGCATGATTAGATTACTTCACTTGAATGGCATGAAGGATTGATCTTAGGCACTTAGACTCTAGACAAAAAGCTTGAGAGGATTTTGAGCCTTAAACTATGCATTTTACATAGTTAATATCCTTTCTTGAGAGCTTAATCTTGCATTACATTTTCTTTACTAGAACTTGCCTTGATACTCTTGTTATAAATGTTACATGCGTGCATGATTAGGAGATGATTTTAGGCCATCATTGGATAGCCCAATTTTCCTAAACACTAACCTATCTTTCATTACCATTGTCGTCCCATTTTGAGCCTTGAATAGAGCCTTTTCTTCTTGAACTGGATGATAGGGGGTGAAGGATGGTTAAGGGAACCTTGGTGAAATTTGAAAATTCATAAGAAATTTTGGATGATGGTGAAAGGTCTTGAGATTGGTTTTGAGTTGAAAGAACACTCCTATAAGCTCAATGTTAGAAAAGAAAAGAATAAGAACAAAGTTCTTATTGAAAAAAAAAAAAAAAAAAAAAAACGTAAGAACAAAGTTCTTACTAGAAAAAGAGAAAAATAAGAGCATAAAGGGGTGTTTCTTTAGATATTTGGTAGAAGCTTGGAATTCATTAGCTAAAAAGGGGTTGGATAAGGTGGAAGATGAAGAAATTCATACTTTAGAAAGGTGAAGAAAGGGGGCAAGGGTGCTTGGATGAAAATTTAAGTCACTTAGCCTAATATTCCCTACCTTAACCAATGTCCCTACATTACAAGCTTAACAAAGACCTTTTTGATCCTAATTTGTGCATGCATTGTAGTATTAGAAACTCGAGTTGATAGGCAAGCTTATGGTCAAAGTTATGTATTGCATGATTTCGATGAGTGCTTACCTTTTCCATATATTGAGTGATCGAGTGATACACACGTTTTTTGTGAGGTCTAGAGTCGAATGTGTTTAGGTGATTGAAATCTATGCTAGGAGAGTGAGTAATTTCATGAGTGTTTGGCTTGACTTGATGATTTCCTTGAGTTTAAATGGTTTTGAAGTGAAATGAGGCATCGATGAACTTGAAATGCACATCCCATACGTGTTAAGTGTTTAGATTGTTCGTTTCATTGTTCGGGATGAACAATGGCTTGAGTTTGGGGGAGTGATTAACATGTATTTTACGTGCATGTCAAGTGTATTTTGCTTGTGTTTAAGTCTCGATTCATGTGCTTAAAGGTTAGAAATGCTAGAGTTTCTTAACTTGTAGCATATATTCTACTTTTCTCATTTCTTTTCAGTTTTCGGTCTATTTTTGTAAGAATTTGAGAAGAGCATTCATGTAGCTAAGGATCGAGGGCCGTAAACGAGTAAGAATCGAGCTTAATTTGAGTGAAACCTAGGGTTAAAAATGTGGAATTTGAAGTTATATAGTTAGGTTTTCACTAGTTTGATTTCACTTATGTTTTCCTCATTCTCTCGAGTCTCTTTATGCTTTTTACAGGAATAATGGAGAACTCATTTGGCCAATTTGATCATTCCATGTCGAAGAGGGGTTCGTTAGGAGTCCATAGCAAAAAGCGGATCGAGAATCGGAGTTCGGACGAGAGAGAACGAGCGAAAACAAAAACATTGCGCAAGAGAAGACGGATGGGCGGCAAACCGGCGACCCAAACCGGCGGTCCACTAGACCGCCGGTCAGGCGACCCCTGGACCGCCGTGGACCACAGAGAGGACGGCGGCCTGGACCAGCAGGCCACCAGGCCGCCGGTGGTTCAGCCTTGGACCGCCGGTTGAGCGAGATTCACGCCGGTTCGCCCCGTTTCGTCCCGGTTCGTCCCATTTCGTCCCGGTTCGACCCAAACACGATTTTCAATGTATTTAACCCCAAATTCTTCCCTTTTTGATGTAACTTTTATACATTTTAATATCTAAGAACCCTAGTTACATTTCCCTCTTTTCCTTTTTGGTAAATTCAAGATTTGTGGAGCTATACTCATTGGAATTGCAATTCAAGACCATCTTCTTCTTCCTTATTAAATTTTCTTTCTTTTAAGCATGATTTTATTTACTTTTCATGGTTTATTTCCTTTAATCATGTCTAGCTAAATTTCCTTTGGTTTTAAATATATGAAGACATGATCTAGATTAATGGGTTTTTGGATATTGTAGTTGGATTTGCCTTCTAATTCATATGTCTTGTGGTTTGGGACTTGATTTTATTACATGATTGATTGGCCATCATTGAGTGCATACAAGGTGTTTGATTAAATGCTTAGAAGGCTTTAGTTCATAACACTTGGCATCAAATCACAACATATTAGTAATTCTTGCTAATAGGAGATTCTAGATATTAATTGAGCTATTTGGAGTTGATTTATGCATCTTGAGACCTAGCGGAGATAGATGTCATAGGTTAATCTACTTACATCGATTGCTTGAGAAAAGAGTTGGTGTATATCCTATAAAGAACTCCCGTATGAATTAGATTAAATCGGTTTATCCTTGCAAATTCCAAAACCTATGTTTCTAGTGAATGTCGGATTATATTTGGAACCATACTTTCTCTTATTGATTTCAATCGTTTGTTACTTGTATGTTTATTGATTAATTGTCATTTCATTTGATTATTAGCTTATATAAAACACAAAAACATGACATTCGGTAGCTTGGATAGTAGTTAAATAGCTAGATTACTAGTTGAAATTCTCACGCCATAGCATTCCCTGTGGGTTCGACTCGATTACTCAATCGATTATTATTGCATCTCCCTTACCCTCAAAAGTGAGGGCGGATCATCATGATATATGTTATAGTTATGTTTGGGACAATCGAACCTAAGTAACTCATGTGTAAATGATTCTTGTTATGTTTGGGACAATCGAACCCAAATAACTTATGTATAAAAGATTCATGTTATTTTATATGAGTTTAAAATCTGTCATCATGGATACATTAGGGACATACGGTCACCTTAGGAAGTGACTACCTGAGCATCATAGTTTTTGATTATTCTTTATATATATGACCTATTATAGGTTACAAGTTCTATAGATGGATCTAAAAAAGAAAATACATACCCTGAGGCAACTCCAGAATGTGAGGAACAAGTACAACTCCAACCTATTCTGAGGATCGATGAGTGTTTTTGTAGACAAAATCCGCCTACCTTTAATGGACTTGGTGAACTAACTTATGCCGAAAAATGGATACGTTCCATGGAGAAGATTTTTGACTATATCGATTGTGGAGACAAGAACTGACTTATATTAGCAACTCAACAACTGGTTGACAAAGCTGATTACTGGTGGGAATCAGTAAAGCGGACCATAACTCCAGAAAAATGGGAGAAATATATATGGGGAGATTTCAAAAATGAACTATGTGAAAAATATATACCTAGTTATTATCTACAACAAAGACAGAACGAGTTTTGGAATCTCAAAGATGAAAAAATGACAATCATGGAATATGACCGACTATTTAACCAACTGCCATATTATGCTCCACATCTAGTGAATACAAGTGTGAGTCGTGCTGACAAATTTAGACGAGGCTTACATCATGAAATAGGTATATCCTTAGCCATCCGAGGAGTACTCACATATGCTCAAACCCTTAGCAGAGCTATGGATATAGAGTCTATGCTTCCAAGAGAAAGAGAGAGGGAACCCGAACATGTACCGGACCAAACCAATAGAAAAATGACACATGAAGAAAAGATACGGGCCCAGTACCCCAACTTAGAATACCAAGGTACGTGAAATTTCAGGAACAAAATTTTTATGGAGTGATGTAATATCCCAAATTTTCTTATTAAATATAAATGGTTGAAATAAGTCTTATATATGAATTTAGAAATTTTTCCAATTCTCTTGGGAGATTTAGAATAAAATGATATATACACTATTAAGAATAATTCTTTTAATTTTGAAAATTATATGTTTATGTATAGATAGTAATAATAACAATTTACTTGTAATAAATTAGATATATTATAATTACGTAAAATACATGAATTATGTTAGAATTTATGTAAGATACTTTATTAATATGCAATGTTTAAAGTCATTTAATTGCATATATTACAATTACAATATATATATATATATATATATATATATATATATATTAGTGTAAAACATATATATATATAGAGAGAGAGAGAAAAAATGATATGCTACTCACCTCCGGGTGGGCTCCTTCGTGGGCACCTCATCGTTTTATCACGTTTGCATTGTTTTTTTATTTTTTTTTATTTTTATTATATATTCTAGTATCTTAGAAATTAATTTATAAATCATAAAATCTAAAAATTACATAAAAATCGAAGCTCGATTTATTTTATTACTCATTTTTTGAAGTTAAAAATAAAAATAAATAAATTGAACATTGATTTTTTAGATTTTATGATTTGTAAATTAATTTCTAAGATACTAGAATATATAATAAAAATAAAAATTAAAAAAATAATGCAAACGTGATAAAACGACGAGGTGCCCACCGGGAGGTGAGTAACATATCATTTCTCTCTCTCTCTCTCTCTATATATATATATATATATATATATATATATATATATATATATATATATAACGTTTTAAAAAAAAAAAATAGCATATCATGATTACTGAATAAGTATATCGGTAACTAATATAGTTAGAAATGCTCCCTACCCACGGTGGGCACACTTAATGTGCCCACCGGTGATGTGGCAGTGCCACGTCTGCAATTTTTTCTTTCAGGGTTTAGTTTTTTATGTTAGGATTTAGTTTTTTATGTTAGGGTTTAGTTTTCTATAGTAGGGTTTTAATTATTTTTGGTAGGGTTTTTATTAACTTCCTAATATATTCTAATGCCACGTCATCCGTAGGCACATTAAGCATGTCCACGGTGGGCATTGGAACATTACTCCTAATATAGTTAGGATACACTATAGTTAAAATGCATGGTTCCCAAGTTAATCTATGTACTTGTCGGCCACCTCCATGCATTCGATAAGTAACAAAAGGTTCATTTATCTCTATTAAAATTTATCAACTAAGTTGTACATGTTGCCTATTTTACTTAATATAGAATAGTGACTCATGATGATGCCTATAACAATTTTTTAGCCTATAAGTACAAGTCTAGTGAAACCCTTTCACTCCACTCCTAGTCATAAAAGTTCTACACCCAATTTCCATATATTTAGAAGAAGATCATAAGGGCTAATAGCAGTAGTAGATGTTAGATTTAGAACCGTGGAAAACGATGATGAACAAATTTGCGCAAACAAAAACAAATAAAATAGTAAGTCAATCGTTGGCACCACTGCCCTAAAAGCTATTTCCGGCAGACCCTTGGTGACAAGTCTTAGTGCCGAATCACTCTCGAAGATTAATAAAACCCTCAAATCTCACGTGCACTCGTAAGATAAGAGGTAGAGATGCCTTTATGAGTTGAGGAAGAAAAACCAAGACAGAAAGAAAAAGGAGAAGAAACGGCGGCTGTATTAGAAACGACGGCTGTATATGTGATGGTTCTCTATTTTCGTCTCTTTAGATATACGTATATATAGAGAATGTGGCTAGGGTAATTAAATGGCAGCCACCAAATCACGACTCTAAGACATGTCAACAAGAAACGTGGGAAACAAGACAATTTAACTTGGAGGCCCAGCACACATTCGTGTGTCATATGCAACACAAGCCCATTAATTCATTAAGTTTATATCCCACAATGCACAGTACAACATTAGCCTTCTTTGCTAATTTTCTGACGTGAGATAAGGAAGAAAGAAGAAAAAGTCAAAGCCAATAAAATACTTTTCATTTCCAACAATCCCCCACAAATGAAAAGTCAATAAAAAATAAAGAAATAAATATTGATGCATAAATACAAATATATTTCAATTGAATTTGTATGTTAGAGAAGTAGGAAACACATGATTCTCAAAAAGTACCTTTCGGTTTGAACTTTAAGAGTTCACATGTCGACCCCCACAACTCACATCATTTCTTGAAGTATGTACGTCTCCGCGATGATGAAAGATAAACACCTTCGATTTTCATGAAGAAAACAATTCTTCACATACACTTAGGTGATTTAATGAAAGTGCAATCGCCAAAACACTAAATTTATTATACGCATATAATATACCAGAAATATTTCACAAAACAAAATTGCATAAATCATTAAGAGTCCAATATGTTCAACCTCAACAACATCATTGTACAATCAGAATCTACCGCAGCAGAATTACCTCGCAAGATGATGATTCATATATGTCCAAAGTTCTCCGCAGCAGAACCACATAGCTCAATGCTATTCCACTAACTGTACTTAACACATGTTAATACAGAAAACAGACAATGAAATAAAGATAGATAACACAGTTTCGTTTGACCTGTTAGGTGTCCACCATGTCAGCTTTCTCGACTCAAAGTCTTCATGCCAATTCTAGCTCCAAGTTCTTCCACTTGATGCTTTATGAGAGGTTTGGTGAAAAGATCAGCCAGTCTCTGACCTCACAAAGTCGAGGGAAATCACCCCATCTTCAATTAATCATCTCACCTTAGCATGTTTCACTCGAATATGTCTCATTTTCCGCTATTTTTTGCAACCGAAATAGCAAACTGAGAATCACAATGAAGAGAAATAGGAGCATCCGATCTCTTACCCAAAGGTATATCAACGAACAGTTCTCGCAACCATTTTGCTTCGTGACTCGCAAGTTCCAAAGCAATAAACTCAGACCCCATAATCGAGCTTGCTATGCACGCCTGTTTTCCCGACTTCAAAGACACAACACCCCCACCAAGAGTGAACATGATGAGACGGGACCTAGCATTGAAGAGATCAATCGGGACTTGCAGCTCGGAGGAGCAGTGACGAGATCAAGAGCCAAGAAGCTGCAAGGATATTTGCAATGCTACATTCCGAAGAGATTGGAAGATGAAGGAACCGGATGTCATCATTTCAAATTGGTGAACTTCACAAGTGTAGAAGATGATCTTTCGGAGGCCCATTAAAAGAGGAATCAAAACTGAACTTATATTTATTTTATTTTAGGCCCAATTATCACAACATGTTTAGGTGATTAATTGGCCCGTTTTCTTAGGCCCATTACTTGGTATTTTCGGCCTTCTTAGATTAGTATTTATACTAATTTTTGTTCATTACATAGATAGACTTGATTGAATGCAAAAACAGCTTTACGCTATTCTCTTGTCTCACACAAACAAATCGGTTCTTGGTAGAGTTTGATATTGGCGATCTCAAACTTGAATTCATCGACTCGTTCGTGATATCTCGTAGTATCTGGGTTAGTCGAGCCACGAAGATTGCTCCATAAACGCGTTTCGGATTCACATAGATCCGGGGTTCGTTTCGGGTAAGATTCACAATTTATTTCCGTTTGAATTCTGCAATTCGTGTTCTTTTCGTTTCCAGCCATTCATCATCATTCATATATCATAAATATCCATCCTCCATCGATCCTGTAGCTATTCCATCCCAGAAAACCCTTAGATTAATTTCAAATCCGTTTTTGAAACCCTAACTCGTCCTGAAAATCACCACCGTGCCAAATCGAAAACTACTCGTGTGTTTTCGCTGAATTTTGGATATATTCTTCATAACCCTAAGTTTTAACTCGTGTTAAAATTTGAGCTTAATCGGAATTGAATTGCTTAGGTTTCTGTCGATGCCTATTCAGTGTAATTGTGGGTAGAAATTCAGGGAACTTGTCATTCGATTTTTCATAGTTGTCGTTGGATTGAATCTTTCATAGTTGACGTTGTTCGATCCTTAGCTTCCGTGTAGATTGTGATCGCATCAGAACACAAATCCACTCGTGGAGCTTATGTCACCATAATCGGAAACCCAGTTCGCATCACAGTAGCCTTCTACCACCTCAGGAAAATAGGAGTAGTGCAAGCAAAGATCTTTGGTTCCTTTAAGATACTTCAACAATCGATACAAAACATCCCAATGATTCTTACTAGGCATATGAGTGTAACGACTCAATCGACTCACAACATATGCTATATCAGGCATAGTACAGTTCGTCAGATACATCACACTTCCTAGAATTCTAGCATATTGTTCTTGAGAAACAACATCACCATCATTCTTCTTCAAATGAACACTAGAATCGTAAGGAGTTCTAACGGGAAACAGATCACTACAATTAAACATATTCAGCACTTGTTCCATATAGTGTGACTGACTCAACCCATATCCATCACTAGTTTTCACCAATTTGATACCAAGTATAACATCAGCCTCACCCAAATCTTTCATATCAAAAGCAGATGACAGTAAGCTTTTGTTTCTAACATAACATCAAGATAAGTGTCAAATATCAACATATCATCAACATATAAGCATATGAGCACACATTCAGATCCATGAGTTTTAGCATAAAGACATGATTCAAAACCATTTACCACAAATCCATTCAACAATATAGTATTGTGAAACTTTTCCTACCACTAAATCGGAGCCTGCTTCAACCCATACAATGATCTATTTATCTTACATACCTTATTCTCCATCCCTGACACCACGCAACCCTCAGGTTGATGTATATAAATCTCATCTTCAAGATCACCATTCAAAAATGCAGTCTTCATATACATTTGATGAACAACAAGTTTGTGAATAAAAGCTAGGGCAACTAATGCTCTAATAGTAGAGATTCGAGCAACAGGAGAATAAGTGTCAAAGAAATCAACATCCCTTTTCTGAGAGCAACCAACCACTACTAGTCTTGCCTTAACCTATCAATTGACCCATCAGGTTTCAGCTTCTTCTTAAAAATCCACTTCGATCTAATAGGGTTACAGTTAACAGGCAAATCAACTAGTTCCCAAGTATGATTACTAGTGATAGAATCAATTTCACTCTATATGGCTTCCTTCCAAAAAGAGCATCTACACTAGACATAGCAGCTCTATAATTAACAGGATCATTACAAATCATGAAAGCAGATACCACATAATCATCAATCAGATCAGGATGCTCAACAACAAAAGCAGTAATGAAATTAGTACCAAAGGTCTTCTTGGATCTCTGCCTTTTACTCCTTCTCGGTTTAATGGCTACCTCAAGCTCACGAGCAGGCTGATCAGAAGGCTCAGCTGCATCATTCCTAGAAGAGCTAGGCACATTCTCAACAGAAACATTAGACTTCATAGGAAATATATACTCAAAGAACTCAGCATCTCGAGATTCACAAATAGAATTGTCACAATGAACAAAAAATGATAAGTAGCAGAGTTATGAGCATAACCAATAAATATGCAATCAAAAGTCTTAGAACCAACATTCACCTGCTTCGGATCATTCAACCTCACTTTAGCTAGACACCCCCATACTCTCAAAAAATTCAACATGGGCGCAAAACCCTTCCACAACTCATAGGGGGTCTTGTCTAACTTCTTATGAGGTACGCAATTAAGAAAATATTAGGCAGACAAGACAACTTTCCCCCACATATTGTTAGGCAAATCTGAACTAAGCAACATAGTATTTATCATGTTCTTTAGGGTTCTATTCTTCCTCTCGGCAATACCATTTTGTTCAGGGGTGTATGGAGTAGTAAACTCATGTATGATCCTATTTTTTTCACATAAATCCTTAAGTAACAAGGTACTATACTCTCCTCTATCAGATTTCAATCT
The DNA here is from genome assembly GCA_001642375.2 of Mentha longifolia. Classification (NCBI taxonomy): domain Eukaryota; kingdom Viridiplantae; phylum Streptophyta; class Magnoliopsida; order Lamiales; family Lamiaceae; genus Mentha; species Mentha longifolia. Next base: position 9,639,496 of record CM038121.1, read on the forward strand.
CTTAATTTTCAAATTCAACTGATTCTCTACTTCGGTGTTATATTTGAGATAAGTATCCATTGCCTCATCTTTAGTCCTCAAAAGATATAAACGAGTGTATCTAGAGAAATCATCAACAAAGAGATGTAATACATCTTCCCACCTTTGCTAACAGTGTTTTTAAATCACAGTCTTAAAAGGTTTCTTAGCAAATTTTGCTTCCACACATATTTCACATTTAGCATCATCATCTTTGTGACACAAAGCAAGAATAAGTCCCATAGAGCGAAGTTTCTTAATAGAAGCATAATTCACATGACCAAGTATACCATGCCACACATCTAGAGACTCAACCAAGTAAGCAGAAGAAGAAGCATTCTCATTCATGATTTCAGACATTAAGTACAAAAAGATCATCACACAGATAACCCTTTCCCACAAAGTCCCCACTCTTAGTTAATACAACTCTATTAGACTCAAACACAAGCTTCAGACCAACTTTGCTCAATAAACCACCAGAAACTAGGTTCATACGCATGCTTGGCACATACAACACGTTACTTAAACTTAAAGTTTTTCCAGAGGTAAGCTTGAGTAGAACCTTTCACTTGCCGAGCACAATAGCAACACTAGAGTTCCCCATGTACACACATTCTCCTTCGGCAGTGTAACGCCCCGACTAAGAAGGATTAGGACGCTACCAAACGGACACGAAAGAAAAAAAAATACTAAAATTATAATAATAATTGCCAAACATAGTACATATTTCTTGGCTCAAATGATATCCAAACATATATATATATATATATATATATATATATATGTACCCCATAGCTAATTTAAATCGATACTCGCAAACACTTATCAATCAATCGGCAATGAGAAAATAGATTGACTAGTCAACAATAATATTTTAAAAGACTTCTAATAATAAAGGCAAGTCTAACAACAATTTTAAAATATTTATTTATCAAAAACTAGTCAAAATCTGACCATATTACATATAAATTTATATCATATAATGTACAACATAATCCATAAAGCTGTCTTGATATTATTGAATATAGCAGAAGCATAATCTTTTCATATAATTGACCACTTGAAAAATATATGACTAAAAGTAACCATTCGGGTCAAACTTAACGAAGAGATCCTATAGGTCCACGTCTTCCACCAGCTCTTACCTTTTACCTGAAAACATTTAAAAGTATTTGGGCTGAGTGTTTGAACACTCAGTGGGCATTGCCATGCAATTTTCGTCCATAAAACATCCATAGCAATAAATCATGTTTGGTCATTCATAAAATAACTGTAAGCTCATACTGTAGTGGAGATAGACCCTATGTGATCACATAAACTATATTCTGTAAACTGTAATCGGAATTCCTCTGTACAGGTCATAGTCATATCAACATGAGCAGTAAAATCAATGTATATCAATGATGGATGAAATATTATAAAATGTATTTCATAAATTTTGATAAGTAAAAACTCACCTCGTAGTTGGAATATAAGTAATGGTGTTGTAAGATTAAGCGGCTTCTCCCGGAACTCAACTTATAATACAAAACTACCCTTTTATTCTCTTGGTACAAATTCGAGAACATATTATGAGGTTCTAATAGAGATACTAATCAGAGATTTGCTAATAATTAGAGATTTCCTATTCATTAGTAAATATTCCATTTAATTGTAATTGATTTAGTCAACTCTTTATTATGGGAAGTAGTTACAGAATTGTATCCTAGAAGTCTGTATATATACACAGCAATAGAGATAATGAAGAACACGGTGGTTTTTCTAAAATATTCTCAAATCCTACTATGAATTATTCTCACTCTAACATGGTATCAGCCTCCACCGCCTAAACCCTATCTTGCGTATCTTTTCTCTCTTCCTCTTCTCACCGTCATTTTTCTATCTTCCTCCCTTTCTTCTCCAGTTTTTTACCGATCAGCCATGGCAGCACATACCGCCCCTGATCCGATGCCCATATCTGCTATGATCGCTCTTGTTCCGATCAAGCTCTCCACCTCCAATTATCTACTTTGGTACAGCCAGTTTCAACCACTACTCGATTGTTTTGAGTTACGTGGTCTCATCGATGGTTCGTCCTCCAGGCCGTTGGAAACAATCACGTCGGATGCCGGTGTCGTATCTCCCAATCCTGAATTTTCCAAGTGGAAAATAAAATATCAGAAGCTCCTTGGTGTAATTTTTGCTACGCTCTCCGAAGAGGCTATGGCCGAAGTGGTGGGATGTCGCGACTCCCGTTCCGCGTGGGCAGCGCTTGAATCTGCGTTTGCCCACTCCTCTGAGTCGAGGGCTAATCAGCTACGTGCGGAGCTCCTAGGCCTTCGCCGTGATACTCTCTCGGTCTCCGATTACGGCCGCCAGTTCAAAACTCTATGTGATCAACTATCCTCCATTGGTCACCCGATAAAAGATACTGACAAATGTCATTGGTTTCTACGTGGTTTGGGAGCGCAGTATCTTGGATTCAGTGATACTCGCTTGGCGATGTCCCCACTACCTTCTTTCCGTGATCTTCTGCACCAAGCAGTCCAATATGAGCTCATGCTGAAGGCCGTTGAACCTTCTCAGCCGCCCCCTCAAGCTACCTTCTACTCGACCAAATCAGATCAGTCCTCTGGCCGCAACACTCATCAACCTCGTAATCCTTCTCGATCTGACAGCCACAACATTGGGAATTATTCAGGAAATTCTGGAGGACGCACTCCTCGTTGTCAGATCTGTCGTGGCGAGCACTATGCCGATAAGTGCCCCAAATATGTTGGATCTGCAAACTCTGGTGGTCATCGTACACCTCGTTGTCAGATATGTCGTGGCGATCATTATGCAAATAAGTGCCCCAAATATTTGCAAATCGACTCTCAGCAGGCTCAGCTAGCTCAGGCTTTTCACTCTTCTTGCAATGTTTCCAGTACTCCCGATTGGTATATGGATTCTGGAGCCTATGCCCATATGACTTCTCAGCCTACTAATCTGGATACGGCAACACCTTACACTGGTAATGGTCATGTTGTTGTTGGTAATGGCAACACTTTATCTATCTCTCATGTTGGTACTCGTAACTTATCTTCATCTGTTCGTTTGCTAGATGTCTTGGTTGTTCCTCATATCACTAAAAATTTATTGTCCATCAGCAAGCTTACATCTGATTATCCTGTTGATGTGGTTTTCTCTGACAAACAATTTACTATTCAGACTCGGGGAACAAAGGAAATACTAGCAACAGGCAAGAGTGAAAATGGATTATATGTTCTTGAAAACGGGAGTTCTGCTTTGGTGGCAGCATTGCACTCTTCGGCTGTGAAAGCAAGTTACGACTTATGGCATTCGCGTTTGGGACATGTCCCGTTTTCTATTATTTCTATGTTGAATAAATTAGGACATCTTTCGGTTACATCTTTATTACCTAGTCCTAGTCTTTGTTCCTCTTGCCAGCTGGCCAAGAGTAAATGATTATCTTTTCCTTTGAATAATAAACGTGCTTCAGCTTTACTTGATTTGGTTCACTGTGATTTATGGGGTCCTGCTCCTATCACTACTGCTGATGGGTTTCGTTATTATGTGGCTTTTGTGGATGATTTTTCACGTTTTACTTGGATATTCCCTTTGAAGGCAAAATCTGATTTCTATGAGACTTTTGTCCGCTTTCATACCTTTGTTTGCACACAATTCTCACGCAAACTTAAGGTTTTTCAGAGTGATGGAGGAACTGAATTCACCAACATACGTCTTCAAAATTTTCTGAGTCTTCATGGGATATTTCATCGTATGTCTTGCCCTTATACACCACAACAAAATGGTCGTGCTGAGAGAAAACATCGTCACATCATTGAAGCTGGCCTCTCTATGCTGTTTCATGCTCATACTCCGGTTTCCTTTTGGTTTCATGCTTTCTCCACAGCGGTGTATGTGATAAATCGTCTCCCTACTGACATCCTGAATAACAAATCCCCGTTCGAGTTGATTTTTGGGCAATCTCCGAACTATGCTAATATCAAGACTTTTGGCTGTAGAGTATTTCCTTATCTACGTGATTACTCTCCTCACAAACTTGCTCCTCGCAGTCGTCCTTGCATCTTCTTGGGCTACAGTAGCGCGCATAAGGGTTTTCAGTGTTACGATCCTGCTTCCGCCAAGATATTTATAACTCGTCATGCCCAATTTGATGAATCTCTCTTCCCTTTCTCGGGTGTTACAACTTCCTCCCAGCATCCTCATGTTGATATCTTAAGTTTTCTTGATTTGGAATTTTCATCCGACTCTGAGCCACCACGTCTGCCACCTCCGGTCTCGTCACGACCGATTATCGATGAAGAGGAGCTTATCTCTCAGCCCGCTGCAGCACCACAAGAGGCACCCACCGAGCCTCCTCCTCTCGACCCAATAGTTGAGTCTTCTCCTCTCGACAACCACATCGACGAGCTTGCTCCTACGCTCAATACTCAGCCATTGTCTTCTCATCCTATGGTCACGAGATCTAAAGCTGGAATCTTCAAGCCACGATATCCTGTAGACCTGGCATATACAGCTCTTTTATCTGCTTTGCATGCTTCATCTGAACCTAAGGGTTTTAAATCTGCTTCCAAAAGTCCAGTTTGGTTATCCGCCATGCAAGAAGAAATTGATGCCCTCCGTTCTAATGATACTTGGGATCTCGTGCCATGTCCCCCTCATACAAACATTGTTGGCTCCAAATGGGTTTTTCGTACTAAGTATCATTCAGACGGCTCTGTGGAACGACACAAAGCCCGACTAGTAGCTCAGGGTTTTACTCAAGTTCCTGGTATGGATTTTCATCACACCTTCAGTCCAGTAGTCAAAGCAGCTACTGTACGTGTTATTCTGGCTCTTGCAGTTCAGTTTCGTTGGTCTCTCTGCCAACTTGATGTTAAAAATGCTTTTTGAATGGGGTTCTTCAAAAACCTGTCTACATGTCTCAACCTCCTGGTTTCATGGATCCTCGATTTCCTCATCATGTATGTCGACTGAAGAAAGCATTATATGGTCTTCGGCAAGCTCCATTGGCTTGGTTTCAGCGATTTAGTACCTTTCTCTTCACTCTTGGTTTTTGCAGCAGTCGATCTGATTCTTCTCTTTTTTATCTACATAAAGGAAAGACAACCATCTTTCTTTTGCTTTATGTTGATGACATAATCATCACCGGTAGTGACTCTGCCATGATTCGTCTCCTTATTGATCGGATTCGCCAGGAATTTGCTATCAAAGACCTCGCAATCTCAACTATTTCCTTGGTCTTGAAGTTTCTTCCATGAGTAATGGTTTATTTGTAGGCCAAACGAAATATGCCCTCGACATCCTTGATCATGCTAAGCTTGTGGATTCCAAGCCTATTGCAACTCCGTTGGTTCCTGGTGAATCTCTTGTTAACCACGGCACTCCTTTTCAGGATCCTACTCTTTATAGATCATTGGTTGGAGCTTTGCAGTATCTGACTATTACTCGCCTTGATCTGTCTTATGCTGTTAACCAAGTGAGTCAATTTCTTCATTCTCCTACTGTTGATCATTTTGCAGCAGTTAAGAGAATTTTACGCTATGTCAAAGGCACGATTTCTTTTGGTCTATCCTTTACTCGTCGTCCGGAATTCGATATTGTGGGCTATTCTGATGCTGATTGGGCACGATGTTTGGAGACCCGTCGATCCACTTATGGTTATTCCATTTTTTTGGGAGGTAATCTTGTTTCTTGGAGTGCAAAGAAGCAACCAACAGTCTCACGGTCCAGTACAGAATCCGAGTACCGCGCCATGGCGAACACTGCTGCAGAATTGGTTTGGCTAACGAATTTGCTTCGTGAGCTACGTATTTTGCCACCTTCTCGTCCTTTACTCTTATGTGATAACAAGAGTGCCATCTTTCTCAGTCAGAACCCAGTTGCTCACAAACGAGCAAAGCACATCGACATCGATTACCATTTTGTTCGAGAATTGGTAACCTCTGGTCGTCTTCATACTCAGTTCATCCCGTCTCACTTGCAGATCGCTGACATCTTCACAAAGAGTCTTTCTCGTCCGGTTTTTGAGTTTCTTCGCTCCAAGCTCTGCGTTTGCTTTCATCCCACGCAACGCTTGACCGGGGGTAATAGAGATACTAATCAGAGATTTGCTAATAATTAGAGATTTCCTATTCATTAGTAAATATTCCATTTAATTGTAATTGATTTAGTCAACCCTTTATTATGGGAAGTAGTTACAGAATTGTATCCTAGAAGTCTGTATATATACACAGCAATAGAGATAATGAAGAACACGGTGGTTTTTCTAAAATATTCTCAAATCCTACTATGAATTATTCTCACTCTAACAGGTTCGTCTATAAGGAACTATTTCGGCTCCACTTACTGTTTCCATTGTTATTCATAAATTTTAGGAGTTAACTAATATTTGTGTAAAATAATTAACTCCATTCAGCAAATAAACAATTAATTTATTATTATTATTCACTTCCTAATTTAGTAGTATAATTAATTATATAATCTTGAAAACCTTAGTGATGCATATTCCTCCACTAAGCTATACATGAGCCCCTTTCTCCTTCTTTTGTTACAGTTTATTCCTTTCAATAAACACACTCCTCAATTCTTTCTTCTTTCAGAATCAATGTTCTTTGCCTCTATGCCCTTCTCGTTCACTTGAAGCATATCTTATTTCTCTTTCCCCTGCTTCCATCTTTTCTATTCTTCCTTTTTGGTGACTACCACAGCTGCTGTAACTACTGGAGACGCAGCACAACTGCACAACTTCTGGAAATCTCGACAGTGCCCCCTTAGAGCATCGTTGACCATTGCTGTCCGCCGGTGTAGCCACGGCTATGCCCGTCGTCAATGACAAACGCCTACTGACTTCTGCATCATCCATAGATGCCGATAATTCTGTTTTTAATGTATATATATATATCCTATATTTTTTAATACCCAATTTCTCTTTTCCCTTATCTATTTCTCATCAATTCGATCTTAAATCTAAATTTTATTTATTTACTTTTATATTCTATTATTAAGAAAATTGTATTATAGAAGTCCCGATATTGTATCTTAGAGATTACAAAAGAATTCATAAATTTTATTCTATTTCCTTTATCCGAGAATTGAAGGTGTAAGTATATACATATATATTGGACTTACGAGAAACAAATAGAGAATTATAAAGAGATCAAGATTTGCTTTAGCTTACTTAGAGAATTTGGCTATGAGAAGAGATGATTGCTTGAATCTCGTCGCTGAACTTTGCAAACGGTATGCGATGAGAAAAGAAGAAGAGATTCCAACTTTCATAGAGGATCTTGAAAGGTCTTAGACTTGTTGTGATTATGCTTAGAAAGGATGAGGAATTAAGGTATGTGTTGGAGTGTTTGGCGGATTGGTGAGGAGTATAAATACTTTGCAATTGACACCTGTTGAGCTTTTGGACGTGGAAGAATAAGAACAGGTGTGGGAGTCATAGTGTTTCACGTGGAATATGGATATTAAGTTTAAGAATTTGACTAAAATCTCTAAACTAACATATACTATTTTTTTAATTATCCTCTAGCTGCATAGTTGGGCTTTCATTCAGTAAGGTAAGGATAATAATAAAATCGTTAATAATCTTAGCCCGTTTCTCCAATTTTACTCGTTGCTCTATTGGATCTATATTAGATATACTTGGCTCATTAGTTCATAAAATCTACTTGTGTGCAGCCCGAACCCTCACATAATTCAGCCCAAGAGTTTTTTAGCCCAATTTCTGATAGTAACATTTTTGGGGTGTTACAGGCAGAGTCTTCAAAGTTGTGAAATAGGCTTTTGTTGGTGCAAAAGTGCCTAGAAGCTTCAGTGTGCAGCATCCAGTCCTTCTTATTCTCGATCAAGTTGGCTTCAGTCACATCAGCCACAATATCATTAGCTTTGCTGTCAGCTTTGTCATCTGCTTCAGCCAGGTTTGCCTGATTCAGAGCTTTAGGTCAGAACGGTTGTTTGGTGTGACCTTGTTGACGTTGATTGCATTGATAGGACTTGTGCCTAGGAGCTCCGTAAGTGTAGCACGTCACCTTCGACTTGGCAATCTTCTTATCAGTTTTGAAATTTGATTTCGGCTTTTTCCCATCAAAGTTTTGCTTCTTAAAGCTGTATTGTTTTCCTATTCCTGAGCCACCAGTAGATTCAACAAGATTAGCCCTAGAAAAATTGTCAAAGTTAGAGGCCTTATCTTTGAGGCGATTCGCCTCTGCAGTACGCATGTGACTGATGAGCTCCTTGAGTGTGAAATCTCTCTTTTTGTGCTTGATCGTGTTCCTATAGTCATGCCATGACGGAGGGAGTTTTTCAAGCAACACATTTGCCTTCAAAACTTTGCACATCTGCATCCCTTCAGACACAACAGGAGTAGCCAGATTCTCGTATTCGTGAAGCTGCTTCATCAGAGGTTATCCTCCATCAACTTGAACTCCATCCATTTTCCAGTGACATATTTCTTCATTCTAGCATCATTTTCTTCTTTACTTCGATTTCAGTTCCTCCCAAATCTCTTTTGTAAAAGAATAATCCACGAACAGATCAAACAAGTTGTTCGGTCATGTGATTAAGAATATGACCGCGAGCAGCAAGGTTGTCTTTCTCGTATTTGATAGCTTCATCGGTTGGTGGTGGAGGTACAGTAGCACCACCTTCAGTTGCGGCAGCGACCGGAGCAGCAGGCACGGGGGCATCCTTGAGTAGAACGTAGTTGATCTCTATCTGCTGAAAGAAGATCAGTAGTTTCTGAGACCACCGCTTATAGTTCGAACCATCAAGAGGCTCGAGCTTCGACAGATCAGACAAGTTATGGTTAGAAAGCCATAGCTTTTAGATTGTTAGATTTCGATGTTGGGATTTTGTATACCTAAAGCAAAACTAGTGTTTTACTGTATGCAAAGATTATTCACTGCTTACAATCACCTATCTGACATTATATAGTTGAGATTGAATAAGTCCATTATCTCATGTTTTACTTAAGATGCTAGCTGCGTCTGGAGGGGATCACGTATTTCGGTGACTCATGAGATATAAATAATTATCACAGTCGAGATAACTTGGGCAAAATTATCGGTTTAGACTGTAGCATTAACAGTAGTGGTGGGTCTCAATCACTAGTTATGTTGATACCGTGGAACGTATTGATAGGATCGCAGAGAGATAATGTTCTTCTAGACTGACCCTTATAATGAGGTGAAGAACTAAAGATCTCAGGTCTTAGTAGCTTGATCTTAATCCCGATAGGCTATTAGGCATATGCGAGTTCTTCAATATTGCTTTGACTTATTCGGTACGGGCCTTGTGAGATACCTCAATTCCTTATATCTTGGGTAACATGGAGGCACGTATGATGTCTAGTTAGTTGTATCGAGACACCATGTCCATTTAGGTTGAGATATCCTTTTAGGGAGTTCACAATGTTTATTATACCAAGTCTTGCAAGCTTGATTAACATCAAGGTATAATAATAAGGTTGAATGGGTACTACCTAAGGAAGTATAAGAGGTTAATTAATTGAGAGCAGTCAGACGAGCTCTAATTAATTAACGGATATTAGGATTCTTAAACACAGGGATCGCACTAAGCAAAATATCAGCCCTGATCTACGTAATCAGGACAGAGCGGTAAATCAGTTGTAACTCTTTAGTGGAATGAGTTATAGCTCTAATTATGATAAATGCTCTAGGGGAGAGCATAGTAATTATCTAATTAGGTAAAGCCTAACTCTGTCTGGTATCTAGGTCCCTGGAGTGGCCCAAACACCTCAGGATGGATTATAAGTTAAATATTGAGCCCAATAGCTGGTTTGGACCAAGAAAGTGAGCTTGTGGGCCTATTTTCCCACAAGTGGTGCCACTTAAGGGGAAACCCTAGGTGGGGCGCCTATTGCCTTCAGTTGGGCCAATTTGGGCCAAAGCTTGCACTAAGCCCAATGTGTGTTAATTAATTATTTAATTAAAGCACACACACAAAATCTCTCTCGGGTATAGTAAATATTAATAGAGATTAGGTTTAACCTAATCACAATCAATCTATTATCACGTAACACAAATTACGAAAATCTGAGAGAGGGCGGCGGGGGTTCTTCTTCAAGAAGAAATCGAGTTGAATCCATTCAACTAAAGTGCAAGGCGTGATCCAAGATCTGATCTCGATTTCAATGCCCACTCTGTTGTTCGAGCACGAGGAATGGGTGTTGGGAACCTTTTCTCTCTTTGAACTAAGTTTTGATAATGCTATTAGAAACCACACTTAGACAATAGACTTTAATTGGAACAGACTGGTCTCCGTGTTTGGATCAGTCAAAGTTCAATTCGAACAGGTTGCCATTTAAAGGTCAAGGTTGGTAGTGCAACCTTGTACCTATTCTACTCAAACCGGTCATAACGTTCCTATGTAATCTGTCTATGTAACCTGCTCCAACCAATACTTGAAGATCTCACTCGAAGGTTACAGAGACTGAAGACAGTTAGAGGTATAGGAAGCTCGACCTGCAAAGTCCAACCTGAGCTGTGACTGAGGAACCTGTCCTCAACTCAACGACCATATTTGTGTCAGTGTACGGTTCTGCATATCCTGACACGCACAACGGCTCTATTACAAATGCTTCTCTATAAATACCTCAAGACATTCAAGAAAGAAAGGACGGGAAACTCAAATTACAAGCTGAAACGCTGCAGAAATCTCAAGCTAAATATTCACACAATCAACACTCGAAATCACTAGAGCTTTCCCAAGTGTTGATCCTTGTAGATTTCTATTCTTTCTAGAATCTGTCTTACTAGAACACAATCCACACTCTCACTACCATTACTATTGATATTCAGTGTAGTTGATAGAGTTGTATTCCAAACGGTGATAGCTTTTCACAGCTTTCCAGTTTGATTATTAGTGCTAGTTGTTTAGCATTAGTAAGATTGTATGTAAGCTTGTATGTAAAGTTAGAAGAGACACGACTCAAGATTCGTGCTAGATTCAGTCTAAGGAGAGACTTGAATTTGGACTGGAACCTCCACTAGTGTTAAAAGGAGTTAAAAATCTCAAGTTAAGGGATTTCAGATTCGACGGGATCTGGCGTGGACGTAGGAGCTGTTTACTCCGAACCACGATTAAAACTCCTCGTGTTTCTCTATCTTCTGTTTTCACACAGTTTGCATGCTCACAACTTGCACGATTGTAACCTGTCTTGCATGTGCACTGTCTTTGAAAACTGTTCTTGAAAATTGTTAGTCAATTTCACAGTTTGCATGAACACTTACTTGAACTAAAGTTTTCTTTGAAAACTGCTACCCAACCTTTCCACAAAACTTCCGCACGCAGGTTAGTTTTGCAAGCTCAGCAGTTCACTGTTTGAGCTGGAAAAACTAAACTGCTCTGATTAACTGAAGTGACGACTCAGTAAGATCAAATTGTTTTGAAAAGTCAAAACTGTTGGTTAATTGGTGTATTCTCCCCCCCCCATACACCAATATCTATTTATCGGGACCTACAATGGGATATCACTTCAATAATCTAGACCTGTAGATTATCATCTCCGAGCTCAAAGGTATATCTCGATTTAAATGTGAATTAATTGCATTAATTACTACATCCAATTCAGATTCAAGGCAAAATTGGTTCGCTTTCAATATAGCGATCCCTTCAGTTGGTATCGGAGCCTGAGGTTCTGTGAATTGGCTCTGTTGTAATTCTGAGAATTACATGTTCATGCATATGAGTCAATTTATGCCATAATTTGTGCATGCTATTGTTGGGGTTGATATACTGAAAAGCATACTTTATGCTTGTATTATTAACAATTTCTTCCTGGTTTTGGAAATAAATATTCTGTCATATGTTTTGCATATTAATTCGTGTTATGGTTATGCAAATAAACGTCCGGCACTATATATTATAGATAATATGGTGTGGGTGGTCGCACGGAAGATCATATTATCGGTTTCTTATATAGTTAAATGGTGTTCGCAACTGAAAGTAATCTTGGATGAATTACTTGTTAAGGTTGTAGTATAAGCTGGATAATAGTTGGTCTTGGCTATTAGCTTATACTGGTGCATACGATCAGAGTTGCGCTGAACGGGATCGAGGTGAGATAAATCCTTTTATACTGACTTATTAAGGATCACATCTCGGACGATTATTATTTCTTAATTCTAGTTGTCATAATATTCAATTATGTATTTATAATAATTATTGCTTTGATTTACCATGAGTGAGAGTTATTGCAACTCAAAGAATCTCCGTATCTTGGGTAATAATATTATAAATATGATAATTAATATTATAGCTAGAAATCGTGTCTCGGTGCGCCGAGTTGATGATGTCCCCTTGAGGCGTTCTAAGGATTATTATATCAAAACCCCGCAGGTGGATTAAGTTCCGATATAATAATAAGGTCGAACGGGTACACTCTCGGAATAAGATATTAATTAATTAGAGCAGTCAGTAGCTTAAATTAATTAATGGACATGCGATATCTTAAACACGGGAAATAATATAATTCAAAGAGGAGCCCGGTATGTCATAATTTGGGATTGGACGGCGATGCAATATTATTTTACTATAGTGGAAAGGCTATAATATTAATATAATTAAATAGAGTATTCGGGGCCAGAGAATACTTGGATTATTTAATTATATTGGAAGGCCTAGTCCAAATCCTCCTCAAGGTCCCTGGAGTAGCCCAATAGAGCATAGTCTGGCCCATTAGCCTTGGCCCTAACCTCTCCAACACTCTACCTCTTATTATAAATAAGACAGAAGTAGAAATGTTCAGAAGGTGATTTTATTCTCACAGAAAAGAGAGAGAGGGGCGGCAGCTTCTGGGAGGCACAGAGAATAGATTTCTGCCCACTCAGAATTTCTCTGGTTGCTAGGGAATACTCCAGAAGACTTCGGGGTCGACGTGAAAGAGCCAGATCTCGTGTGCAGAGATATGGTGCGTGGAAGATCATTTCCTCGACTCAGAATTCCACCGGTGATACGCAAGCAGGTATATATATGATTTAGATCGGTTTCTGCTTTCAAGATCTGAATTCATATGTTAATAATTATTGTAATTAATTAAATCTACATCCGAGGGATCCCGGATCCAACAACTGGTATCAGAGCCAACTCGGCTCTGTAGATTTAATTAATTATAATTATTAGATTCATATTATTTGTATTGGATGCAATTGATTGTTTTGCAGAGATCCAATTATCATGGTTAATATGAATGTTTTGGTTTTAATTATTGTATTAAAATCAGCCTGTTTGTGGCTGCGTTGTAAACACACGAGGGTTGATCGTGTTAGAATAGGAATTTTTTTTCGATTGTAATTTTGATGTAAATTTTTCAATTCTTGTAATCGATCGATGGTGGTGGAGAAGGCGACTACATCATGACTGGGATCGAGGAATGGCGGCGGCGCTGCGACGGTGATGAACATGGCAGCTAGGGTTTCGACCCTACCGCGGCTGTTTGTGGTCACCGGATGTTGCAGCTGCTTCCGACTGCTCTCCTCGACGGCGTCGACGCACCGGACGAACTGCAGAAGCAGTGGGAGCAGCGGCGGGGCTGAAGCGATCGCCATCCATGGCGACGGCGTGGCTAGGGTTTAAAGAACCCTAGCGGATCGCGTGAAGCTTCTGGCGGCTGCAGCTCGAAAACCGGCATCTCCACGATGCCGGTGACCTGCAGCAGTTCACGGCAAGCTGCTAGGCGTCGAGGGGAACGACGGGCGGAGGCGCGGCGTGCAGAAATGGAAGCAGCAGCTGCTGTTGCCTTGCGCGATGGTGGCTGCGGTGCTGCTACGTTTCAGCCATGCTTCCGGCATGTTCCGAGCGACGACAGCGGCAGAAGCACTTGGCGATCTCCTCTCTAAGCTCGTGTGAAGACGATGGCAGCGGTGGTGCGGCTGAGGACGGCGGCGAGGGCTGAGGAGGACGACGGCTAGGGTTTCCGGAAGTTAGGGTTTTTCGAAACCGTAACGGGCCAAACCCTGGGCCCGATGGGCCTTTCTCTCGGCCCGCAGATTCAGCTCAACTCTCGTCTCGATTTTTCAAGCTCGTTCGAAGAATTTGAAGGCCATGATGATTGGATAATTATTTATTTAATTAATTATCTTGCGCTTAATTTTTTTTCGATATTTTGTGGATGGCATGTTGTTTAATTATTCGCGATTTTTAATTACATGCTATGCTTGAAAAATGAATTAAAACCTTGGTTTAAAAATGACTAAGTGGTATTATATTAATTTTAATTTTCGATTAATTCTGTATTTTTCCGAAAATTATTATTAATTCTAGCCTCCATAATTGGTTTAAAAATGAAATAATTAGCATTTGCTCACTGATCCGGGCGTATCCCTACAGAGGTGCTAATTATGGATTTCATTGGTTTAAACTTCATATGATAATATTGAAAAATAATTTCATATCGATATCACCTCCCTACGGTAGGGTTATTCTTATGAAATGGTATTTTTCGGAATATTAAATTATGGTATTTCACTTAGATGTGAATTTATTAATTATTTCCCGACGGAAAGGTAATTAATTAAATTTACATGGCTAGGAGTGACCGACTGTTAATTTCATCAATCATAAGGTGAAGGTTGATTGGATAATGAAATTAAAGGCGTAAAAACCTACTTATAGAGATTATTTGTAAACGTCCACCCTACGTGGCTTACATATAAAATCTTGAGGAGTCGGGGGTTGCATATTATATTGATTTAAGGTTTTACAATATAATGAATGCTTCGAAGTATATGACATTGACTTTACGTTATTTATTTTCAGCTACATTATGTCTTTCAATCCACTTGCTTCAATTCTCAAAGAAAACAAACTCGAGGGTTCAAATTACCTTGATTGGAAACGAAACTTGGATATTGTCCTTACTGCTGACGGACATAAATTTGTCCTTACTGAGGAATGCCCCCCTGAGCCAGCTGCAGGAGCCACGGCTGAACAACGTGAGGCTTATACCAGCTGGAAAAAGGCAGATGAGATGGCAAAATGCTACATACTGGCTTCAGTATCGCCCATTTTGCAGCATCAACATCAGAATGTCGAAACTGCAGCTGGTATGATCCTAAGCCTTCACGAGATGTTTGGCCATCACGGTCGTCAGGCGCGTCAAAAGGCTATGAAGTCAATTTTGACGCTGAAAATGTCTGACGGGGAATCCGTGAAGGAACATGTTCTTAAGATGATTGGTCATCTTAATGAGCTGGAGGTTCTAGGTGCTGAAATCGATGCGGAATCGCAGGTCGATATCATCATAGAATCCCTTCCTAATTCATTCAACCAGTTTCGGCTGAACAACAACATGAATCCTAAGGATTACACGTTGGCCCAACTGATGAATGAGCTGGTGCAAGCTGAGACGGTGATCAAGTCTGAACCTCAGGCTCACAACACTACAGCTTCTACTTCTTCTAAGCTTAAGGGCAGATTTAGAAAGAAGAAGAAGCAGGGTAGTCAGAATCAAGGGGGTGGCAGTCAGAAAGGGAAGGGACCTCAAGGTGGCATTCAGAAGCCTAAAGGGAGGTGTTACCGTTGCGGGCAGAAAGGGCACTACAAGGCGTCTTGTCCTCAAATGAGGACGGGCAGTGGCCAAGGTACATCTTATGCACTAGTAGTCGAAACTTGTTTAGCGGCTAGTTCTAACAACACTTGGGTTGTAGATACTGGAGCCACTGATCATGTATGTTTTGACTTGCAGGGGTTCAACCAAACCCGGCGGGTTAGTGCAGGGGAGATTACCGTCACCATGGGAAATGCTGCGAAAGTGGCGGTTTCTGCAGTGGGAGTTGTCAGTTTACCGTTTTTCAATAAAACTTTGGTTTTAAGAGATGTTTTGTTAGTACCCGGTTTTCAGAGGAACTTGATTTCGGTTTCCAAATTGTATTTGGATGGATATTCTGTTTCTTTCGGTTTTGGAAATGTTACTATTTATCGTAATGGTGAGGTTATCTGTTCTGGTACTATGTCTAACAATCTCTATACCATAAACTGTACACATACTGCATTGAATAGCGCATTATCATATTCTAAGAAACGTAAGTTTTCTTCGAGTGTAAATCAAACACAGCTCTGGCATCTGAGGCTTGGACACATCTACCTTAAGAGGATTCAAAGGTTGGTGAAAGATGGTCCTTTGGAAGAACTCCGAATGGAACCATTACCAACTTGCGAATTGTGCTTGCAAGGAAAGATGGTTAAAAGAAATTTTAAGTCCAAGGGAAACAGATCAGAGAAAGTGTTGGATTTGATTCACTCGGACGTGTGTGGTCCAATGTCGATTCAAGCTAGAGGTGGTGTTGAGTACTTCATTACTTTTATTGATGATTACTCAAGGTATGGATATGCTTATCTAATGAAACGGAAGTCTGAATCCTTTGAGAAATTCAAAGAATTTAAGGCGGAAGTTGAGAATCGTCATGAAAGAACTATCAAATCCCTTCGATCTGATCGAGGAGGGGAGTACCTCAGCGGTGAATTTTCGGAATACATGTCGAAAGCTAGGATTACTTCCCAGCTTACTGCTCCAGGGACGCCACAACAAAATGGCGTGGCGGAACGAAGAAATCGTACACTTATAGAAATGGTTCGATCAATGATGAGCTATTCAGAATTACCTACTTCGTTTTGGGGTTATGCATTAGAAACGGCAGCGTATGTTCTAAATTTAGTTCCTTCCAAATCGGTACCTAAGACTCCTTGGGAATTGTGGACTGGGCAAAAGCCTAGTCTGGAACATATTCGGATCTGGGGATGTCCAGCACATGTGCTGAATAAGGATGCTGATAAGTTGGAATCAAGAACTGAACTACGGTTTTTCGTGGGGTACCCTAAAGGCACGAGAGGTGGGATGTTTTATAGTCCTAGGGACCAAAAGATCGTTATTAGCACTAATACACGATTTTTGGAAGAGGATTATATGACTAATCATAAACCCATGAGTGAAGTCATTTTAGAAGAAATGAGGGACACTGAGACGTCTGAACCACCTGTATCAGATGTTACACCAAATACTGCACCTCGTGTTGACACTAACACTAACTCTCAAGTGGTGCCTCGTCGTAGTGGGAGAGTCATCGTCCAACCTGAAAGATGGTTGTGTTATGGGGAATCTTCGGATATCATAACTGGGGAAGATGACTTTGACCCATGGACGTACAAAGAGGCAATGAAAGAGAAAGATGCTCGGTTTTGGCAAGATGCTATGGATTCGGAAATCCAATCCATGCATGATAACGATGTGTACGATATTGTAGAAGCTCCCCAAGGCGTTAAGCCGGTTGGGTGTAAGTGGGTCTACAAACGTAAGAGAGGAGCTGACGGGAAGGTTGAAACCTTCAAGGCTAGACTTGTGGCGAAAGGTTTCACCCAAAAAGAAGGAATTGATTACGATGAAACCTTCTCGCCTGTTGTCATGCTTAAGTCAATCCGGATTCTCTTAGCCATTGCGGCGCACATGGATTTGGAAATATGGCAAATGGATGTCAAGACTGCTTTTCTGAATGGCAATCTTGATAAACCCATTTATATGAAACAACCAAAGGGTTATGTTGCCGAAGGAAAAGAACATCTTGTATGCAAGCTTAAGCGATCCATTTATGGTCTTAAGCAAGCATCTCGTTCTTGGAACACACGGTTTGATGAGGTAATCCAGTCATATGGATTCATCCAGTGTGATTATGAGAGTTGTGTGTACAAAAAGTGCAACGGAAATGACTTGTGTTTCTGATACTGTATGTTGATGACATACTCCTAATTGGCAACAACGTGGAGACGTTATCGGACATACGGATGTGGTTGTCCAAGCAATTCAAAATGAAGGACTTGGGAGAAGCTGGTCACATTCTTGGGATAAAGATCTTTAGAGATCGTAAGAAGAGGATGTTGTGCCTATCTCAAGCAGCCTACATTGATACTGTGGTAAAGCGGTTTAGCATGGAAAATGCTAAGAAAGGTTTCTTACCTTTCAGGCATGGAATACATCTATCTAAGGCTATGTGTCCTAAAACACAGAAAGAGATAGATGAAATGAAGGCAGTTCCTTATGCATCTGCAGTAGGAAGCCTCATGTATGCTATGCTTTGCACGAGGCCCGATATATGTTATGCCGTTGGCATGGTTTCTAGATATCAGTCTAACCCTGGCAGGGAACACTGGACTGCTGTGAAGAATATAATCAAGTATCTGAAAAGGACTAGGGATTATATGTTGGTCTTCCAGTCTGACAGTCTAATTCCTTTGGGTTATACGGATTCTGATTTCCAATCGGATAGGGATGAGAGGAAATCTACCACTGGGTATGTGTTTACGTTGGGAGGTGGAGCCATACATTGGAGGAGCATAAAGCAGAAATGCATTGCGGATTCCACCATGGAAGCTGAGTACGTCGCAGCCGCAGAAGCGGCTAAGGACGTTGTATGGTTCCGGAACTTCATGATGGATCTGGATGTGGTTCCTAATTTGCCTCAGGCGATCACAATTTATTGTGACAATTCTGGTACAGTTGCAAATTCGAAAGAACCAAGATCTCATCAGGCCAGTAAACGCATAGACCGGAAGTACCATATCATACGTGATTACGTAAAGAGAGAGGTGGTAGTTGTGTCAAAGAGTGCATCTGAGGATAACCTTGCTGATCCATTCACGAAAGCACTTCCTACAAAGGATTTCGTGAGGCATGTGGAGGGCTTGGGAGTCAGATGTATGACAGCATTGCTTTGAGTATAAGTGGGAGAAATTGTAATGTAGTAGTAGTATACTTGAAAGCATGCTTTTGAGTATAAGTGGGAGATTGTTGGGGTTGATATATTGAAAAGCATACTTTATGCTTGTATTATTAACAATTTCTTCTTGGTTTTGGAAATAAATATTCTGTCATATATTTTGCATATTAATTCGTGTTATGGTTATGCAAATAAACGTCCGGCACTATATATTATAGATAATATGGTGTGGGTGGTCGCACGGAAGATCATATTATCGGTTTCTTATATAGTTAAATGGTGTTCGCAACTGAAAGTAATCTTGGATGAATTACTTGTTAAGGTTGTAGTATAAGCTGGATAATAGTTGGTCTTGGCTATTAGCTTATACTGGTGCATACGATCAGAGTTGCGCTGAACGGGATCGAGGTGAGATAAATCCTTTTATACTGACTTATTAAGGATCACATCTCGGACGATTATTATTTCTTAATTCTAGTTGTCATAATATTCAATTATGTATTTATAATAATTATTGCTTTGATTTACCATGAGTGAGAGTTATTGCAACTCAAAGAATCTCCGTATCTTGGGTAATAATATTATAAATATGATAATTAATATTATAGCTAGAAATCGTGTCTCGGTGCGCCGAGTTGATGATGTCCCCTTGAGGCGTTCTAAGGATTATTATATCAAAACCATGCAGGTGGATTAAGTTCCAATATAATAATAAGGTCGAACGGGTACACTCTCGGAATAAGATATTAATTAATTAGAGCAGTCAGTAGCTTAAATTAATCAATGGACATGCGATATCTTAAACACGGGAAATAATATAATTCAAAGAGGAGCCCGGTATGTCATAATTTGGGATTGGACGGCGATGCAATATTATTTTACTATAGTGGAAAGGCTATAATATTAATATAATTAAATAGAGTATTCGGAGCCAGAGAATACTTGGATTATTTAATTATATTGGAAGACCTAGTCCAAATCCTCCTCAAGGTCCCTGGAGTAGCCCAATAGAGCATAGCCTGGCCCATTAGCCTTGGCCCTAACCTCTCCAACACTCTACCTCTTATTATAAATAAGAGAGAAGTAGAAATGTTCAGAAGGTGATTTTATTCTCACAGAAAAGAGAGAGAGGGGCGGCAGCTTCTGGGAGGCACAGAGAATAGATTTCTGCCCACTCAGAATTTCTCTGGTTGCTAGGGAATACTCCAGAAGATTTCGGGGTCGACGTGAAAGAGCCAGATCTCGTGTGCAGAGATCTGGTGCGTGGAAGATCATTTCCTCGACTCAGAATTCCACCGGTGATACGCAAGCAGGTATATATATGATTTAGATCGGTTTCCGCTTTCAAGATCTGAATTCATATGTTAATAATTATTGTAATTAATTAAATCTACATCCGAGGGATCCCGGATCCAACAGCTATTGCCCGGGATAATTTGCGTTAATTTTATTTCAGTTTTATTCATTTTTGTTTTTTTTTTTGAATTGGTGAGAAATAAGGTACCGATTAGTTTTAGATCTATTTTTCGTTGGATTTCTCTTATATTTTTTCGATTATTTTTCATTATAATTGTACGGTGGAATTCGAGAAATCACGAATAATGAAGAACGAGATGAAGTACGACGGCGGAACGCGCGGCGGCGCATGCGCACATGCACGACGGCGGCCGAACCTAAGGGTTGACCCTACGGTTCAGGCGCCGTTGCACGAGGGGCGGCAGCCAAAAACCGTAGGGTTTCCAGCTCGCGCGCGTGCTGTCTGCCTCGAACTAGGGTTGCACGCATGGCCCAACACTGAGCCCAGGTACTGGGCAAGCTCGACGGGACGTCCGGTGGTCAGGAGAACCACCGGAGACGGTTATAGCGGCCGTAGACGACGGCGCAGGCAAACCCTAGGGTTTTGCCCGGCGCGCGCATGTTGTGAGCCCGACCGGCTGCTGCCACGTGTTAGGCTCGAGCCCAGCACCGAGCCAGGGGCGGACCCAGGATAAAATCACCGAGGGGGCTAGTCTATAGAAAAAAAAATTCTTCGACGTGAAATGAACATAAATTTTTGACGAAACATACACTAATACATAGAAATTTCGTCGACCACCGTGGGGGCTTCAGCCTGCGCTTGCCCCCACGTAGGTCCGCCCCTGCACCGAGCCATGGTGCTGGGCAGGCGGGTCGAGCCAAGTGGGAGGCGGTGGTGGCGGCCGAGCTGCCGCCGCAGCCTCGACGGCATTGCATGACAGCAACACGTAATCCAACGGCGACGACGGGATATCACTCTGTTGTTCGAGCACGAGGAACAGGATATCACTTCAGTAATCTAGACCTATAGATTATCATCTCCGAGCTCAAAGGTACATCTCGATTTATATGTGAATTAATTGCATTAATTACAATATTCAATTCAAAGGAAAAATTGGTTCGCTTTCAATATAGCGTTCCCTTCATTCGAACCGTGGAACACATCGATGAACAAATCTGCACAAATAAAAATGAATAAAATAGTAAGTCAATCGCTAGCACCACTGCCCTAAAAGTTATTTCCGGCAGACCCTTGGTGACAAGTCTCAGTGCCGAATCACTCTCGAAGGTTAACACAGCCCTCAAATCTCACGTGCACTCGTAAAGTAAGAGATGGAGACGCTTTTATGAGTTGAGGAAGAAAAACCAAGACAGAAAGCAAAAGGAGAAGAAACAAAGGTTGTATTAGAAACGGCGGCTGTATATGTGAAGGTTCTCTGTTTTCGTCTCTTTAGATATACGTATATATAGAGAATGTGGCTAGGGTAATTAAATGGCAGCCACCAAATCACGACTCTAAGTCGTGGTCAACAAGAAACGTGGGGAACAAGACAATTTAACTTGGAGGCCCAACACACATTCGTATCATATGCAACACAAGCCCATTAATTCATTAAGCTTATATCCCACAATGCACAGTAACGACATTAGCCTTCTTTGCTAATTTTCTGACGTGAGATAAAGAAGAAAGAAGAAAAAGTCAAAGCCAATAAAATACTTTTCATTTCCAACAGTAGCTTCGCAACGTTTTCGCAGGAGATCTGTTGTTTTCCATTCTAGGCCCAAGATTTGTCTAAGCTAGTAGTTCCTTCATGAGGTGTGGCTTTATTCTTATAAAGTATTATTTGAGTTAGTAAGTTCTGATAAATAGAATTATCCATGAAAATATTTTAATGTGTTATTACATGTTTAATGCTCTTATGTATTCGACCGGATCTGTCGGTTGGTCTAACACACTAATTGTGAGGTTGTGCGCACAATTAGAAATCGTTGGGTTGATCACCAATTGATTCTAACTTCGAGGGGAGAACCTCTGGATGAAATATTTCATTATCTCCAAACTATAACTCCATCATGAAAAGGGATCCGGCGGCGGCAATGTCTCAAGATCAAAATACGAGTAACATGATAATATGTATGTGCGCGCAATCATGAAAACGAGGTTTTGTGTACATAGAAGTAAATATAATTTCAAAATCATTCTATGTATATTTTATTATCATGAATATTCTTTTTATAATAATTGTTTTTGGCACAAGCCCACTGGGTACATTAGTACTCAGCTAGCAACTCCTTTCCAAATATTTTGCGGAGTAAGGAGCATGTGGAACATGCGAAGATTGGGAGGACTGTTGTTGGTGCAGTGTAAAAAGAAAATAAAAGCTTCCGCTACACCTATAAATAAAGTCTATTTTCCATGTATATTTTCCTAAATTAACTCAGTATATTGAAATAAAATCTCTACGTTCTTCTTATTGTTGGAGTTATATACTTCTAAGTATACTTTTATGCGTGTATATTAACTGTATCTTCCTATTTTGTGGAAATAAATATTGTCATATGATTTGCATATTAATTCGTGTTATAGTTATGCAAATAAATATCTGGTACTATATATTATAGATAAGATGGTGTGGGTGGTCGCACGGAAGATCATATTATCACATTCTTATATAGTTAAATGGTGTTCGCAACCTAAGTAATCTTGAACAAATTACTTGTTAAGGTTGTATTATAAAGCTTGATATTAGCTGGTCTTGGCTATTAGCTTATACTGATGCATCCACAGCTGCATTGAACATGATCACGGTGAGATAAATTCTTTTATACTGACTTAATAAAGGATTTGACATCTCGGACTATTATTATTTCTTAATTCTAGTTGTCATAATATTCAATTATATATTTATAATTATTATTACTTTAATTTATCAATGAGTGGGAGTTATCGCAACTCTTTAATCTTAGTATTTTGGGTAATAATATTATAAGTATGATAATTAATATTATAGTTAGAAATGTCACGACCGCACTTTGCTAATCGATAGCTCAGTTTGGTATAAATCGTGACTATGGGTAATATGAAGTAAATTCGGGAATAAAGAAAGGGTTAACAATGAATCGACTCATTAACTTGGGACTAGATTTCATATAATAGAGATAGCATTATTGATGGTTTTTCACATGGAAATAGATGTCATGATTCAGACTTAGTACAACCAAATTGAAGAGAAATTTAAGAGTGTGCGCAGCGGAAAGGTGTTCAACATATGTATGGAGACATATGCTACCAAGAGTTATTTCTTCTAATTTATTCTTGACAAAATCTTCGCTGGTCACTTCGCTTCAACACTGCTCAACCTGCACATCGGAAATAATGTACAGGGCGTGAGTACGAAGTACTCAGTGGACACATGCCCAAAAACATTTATTTATTGTCAAGCCATCACTTAGTGAATCATAGGGTTTTTCTTTAAAATGCCTATGTTCACAAAAACATTTATTTTCTTGAAAGCGACTGCGCAGTCTCTTCATGTGTAATCTACCATATCTGAGCTTGTTGTGCCGAGGAGTTGGCCACCTCACTCGGTCACGCGATCGGTCACCACGCTGAGTGACACGACCAATGTGTACACTAGTCCAAGTATGACTTCTAATCACACAAGGACCCGAATTCGATTCTTAAATTGGCATTTCGCCATTCAACAGATAGGCATCATACAAAACTGAAAATATTTATGGCATGACAATTATAAAAGAGCTAACATCTAATAAAATGTGCTTTTAATTTTATAGAAAGCCCACCTTGCTGCTTTTCTTGATTAATAACAGACGATCTTCGCCCCCGTTACTGTCCTTCCTTTACGCAACCTTCGATTGAAAAATCGAGGTAAGGTTCGCATTCTAACGATTATAATCTTATCTAAGAGTGTAGATGACTGGTTCAAACGGGGTTTATTCTAATTTCAGTAACGTGGTTACTGTTACCTATTCAAGTAATAATTTCCGTTATGTGAACGGTTTATGTGGAATGTTTCTTAATAAATCAATAATTGATTTATTGCTTATCTTAGAATTAATTAGTTGAGAAGCTTCCCAATAATTAATTAGATTACTCAATAATCGGAGGGCTAGGATAATTTCTCATTTAACTTATCAGTATAAGTTAATTAAGAAAATACTTCGCTTAAGAATTATAAATTAATAAATGTAATTGTGTAATTGATTATCTTAATCAATTAATTAGAAAATCTTGGTTAATTAACTTATCTCAAGTTAATTACCGAAAATCGTGAAATAATTCCTTACGAATTATCGGGATCTAATTACAAGTAGAGTATGATTTAATTAGTCGTGTCTCGGTCCGTAATTAATTGGAAATCGGGCTCGTATATTAATTATCCATTCTGGCCCAGTTCAATAATTCCGGCCCAGCCTTCTCAGCCCGAATATGTGGCCCGTTTATGAGGCCTGACCCGCGACCCGACCCAAATAAAATAAATAGATAAGTAAATAAAGAAAATAAAATAGAATATAATAAAATAAGAGGAAAGAAGAATTAAAAGAATAACACCATCCCAATCTCATCTTTCTTCTTCATTTGATAGCTGAACCCGTCTCCTTCTCGCTCTCAATTCGCGATTCTCTCTTCGACATCTTCTCTCACTCTATCTTCTGTGATTCTTCCCTTCTGTCCCTCGATTTTCCGGCCGGCGACTAACGCCGCTCGAATGGCTCCCGTCTCTTCTTCTTGTCCCCTTCTAAAATCTTCCCCAATTTGAAATTGGAAGAGAACTCAATTTCGAAAATTAAGACAGGGATTCCACCGGCTTCTGTGATCGATTTCCAGCGACCTTCCCCTTTCCTTGAGGTCCCGTCGGTGCGGTGAGATGGCGCCGATCGTCCGGTGGCTTCGCTCGAATCCGACAACTTCTGCTTTGCCGGTGCGTTAACCTTACCTCCTACAGGCCGGCGCAACTCCCATTGTCCGACGCTTCGTCTCCCTCTCTTATTTTGTTTGTGATGAAAAAGTTTGATTATTGATTTAATTTATTATCTTGGGCTTGATTAAGAAGGGTAATCAAGATTTTCGTTGTTTGATCGATTTTCCTTTCTCTATTTTCTTCTTGCAGGTTTCGGCGGTCGATGACGGAACGCGCGATGGCCGCAGCCGCGATGTTGGGGATGTGCCGCTGCCCGTTGTCACTCGCCGGCTCGCTGCTGATTTCTGTCGCCTCTGTTTCCTCGCCGTCGAGGCTTCGAGACTCGACGGAGGTTCGCTTTCGATCCCCAGCTTTATCTCTTCAACATTCTTAGTGTTTTATTTCTTAGGCGAAATTAAGCTATAGACTTTAGGATTTTATTAGTACTTCTGTAAACGTTTGCTGAATAAAGCTCGAGTGAAGTTTTGTTTGCTTTGTTCTATTAATCTTATACTTTTAAGAATTAAACTCTTGTTTTAATTGTGAAAAGGATTCAGTTATGGAAGGGATTGCAATATACTTGTATATAGGCTGTAGCTCTAATGATTCATGCTTAAGGGAAGATAGTAAAATGATCATGAGTTCTTGGTTGTTACCTAGAAGTAGAAGGGTTGTAGTTGCTAGCTATTCCTTCTCCTTCCTCCTTCTCCTTCTTCTAGTCTCTTCTTTTCTTCTCACTCAATCTCTCACTCTCTATGTTTTGGTTGTAAGGTTTCAGAATTTGATGAGGTGAAAGAGAGGTGAATGGCTGCAAGGGAGGGGTATTTATACTAGAATTAGATCAACCTTTGGACTAGTTAATGGTCTGGGCAATATGTTATACTTTGGATAATTGAGTCCCTTAATCTTATGGCTGATTTTATCTGCTTCTTTTGCAGATTTTGGGAGCTCAAAGATGCTGCTGCAGAGCTGATTCTGTGGGAGATTTGCTGAAGTTGGAGATGACTGATTGGTGGTTAGGGATTTGATTTGCTGCATGTTCCCATTTGATTAGAAAGGGGCGTGTAATTCTTTCTTTTGCATGGTTCTCTAATTAGATCCTTTGGTTAATAGTTGTAATCTAGAGACAAGTTTTGAGTTGATGTAGTACTATTAATAGTTTAATATTTCTTAAGGAAGAAATGTAATTATCTAATTGGGAGAATGTATTGTAAGTTATATGTATATATATGAATAATGTTGTCCTCTTCAGAGGAGCTCTCGGTCTCTCTCCCTCCTACTAATTGGGCTTGGCCCGTTATTTTACATGGTTAATGGGCTTCGACCCAAGTAATAATTGATGGGTCTAGGCCCAACGAAATAAGTAATGGGCCTCGGCCCAAACGACTATTGGTCACTAATTATCTTCGTGAATAACTAACCGGCATTTAAGTCGGTTTCTTACTAAAACGTTCGACACTTAAGAAGTACTTTGCCGAATCTTCCAATCGAGCTAGCAATTAAATTGCTATTTACTTGAAGTAACATAACAATTTGGAAATCAAAATAGATTCCAAAGATTCCAATAAGTCTTATAATAATTAGGGAATCGAATTAGATTCTAATTCCCTTTTAGTGTCGTAATATACTATAAACGATAGTTAGGAAAATGCGGGACATTACATCCTCCCCCTCTTAAAAGAAATTTCGTCCCGAAATTTGCATCCCTCATATGAAAAGCTCAGGGTATTTTTCTTTCATTTTCTCCTCGAGTTCCCATGTTGCTTCTTCTTGTCCGTGGTGCTTCCACAAGACTTTCACTGAGGTAATCGATTTATTTCTGAGTTGCTGCACTTTTCTGTCCAGAATCGCTTCCGGTCTATTCTCATAACTCAAGTCTGAATTCAGGGTTATTTCATCTTGGTGAATAACATGTTTTGGGTCATACACATATTTCCTAAGTTGTGAAACATGGAAGACATTGTGTACGTTCCCTAGGCTTGGCGGTAGCGCTAGCCTATATGCTACTGGGCCTATTTTCTCCAAAATTTCATAAGGTCCGATGAAACGAGGCCTTAACTTTCCTTTGACTCCAAATCTCGTTATTCCCTTAGAAGGAGATACCTTCAGAAACACCTTATCCCCTATTTCAAATTGGATCTCTGTTCGACGATTGTCGGCATACGACTTTTGTCTATCTTGGGCCTCTTTTATCCTTTCTCTGATTTGACGTATGGTTTCGACCATTTCACCAATCGCGTCAGGGCCTAACAGTCTTCTTTCACCCACTTCATCCCAATAAAGTGGTGATCTACACTTTCTCCCATACAATGCTTCATACGGCGCCATACCTATGGTCGCTTGGTAGTTATTGTTGTAGGCAAATTCAATAAGTGGTAATACTGGTTCCCAGTGACCACCTCGATCGAGTACTACCGTCCTTAACATATCCTCCAGGGTCTGTATGGTCCTTTCTGACTGCCCATCTGTCTGAGGGTGAAAGGCAGTACTAAAATTCAGTTTGGTTCCCAATTCCCTTTGCAAACTCATCCAAAATTTAGAGGTGAACTTCGAATCTCGATCGGAGGTGATTGAGACGGGTACTCCATGAAGGCGTACTATCTCACGGACATATAACTGAGCTAACTTTTCCGATCCGTGGGTTATTGGAATTGGAATGAAGTGAGCGCTCTTTGTCAATCGATCTATAATCACCCAGATGGCTGTATTTCCTCGTCTCGATTTTGGTAGTCCTGTCACAAAGTCCATGGCGATATGCTCCCATTTCCATTCAGAAATTTCTAGGGGTTGCAACTTGCCATAAGGTCGTTGGTGTAAAGCTTTCACTTGTTGACAAGCTAAACATCTTTCGACAAACGATGCTATGTCCTTCTTCATTCCGTCCCACCAGAATTTCTTCCTCAAATCTTGGTACATCTTTGTACTCCCAGGGTGAGCAGTGTACGGTGTGTCATGGGCTTCACTCATAATCTCATTTCTAAGTTCTTCATTGTTCGGGATGCACAGCCTCCCTTCGACCGTAATTGCATTGTCGGCTTCTTCGTGATAACCTCCCGGTCTCCCTGTTCTTATCTTCAAGCGTATCTTTTCTAGCGCTTCATCTTTCCTCTGAGCCTCCAGGATTCGACTTCTCAAGTCGGGTTCCAGAGTCAGAGTGGCGATAATCCCTTCTACTGTCTCAGGTGGTGGCACGATCTCCAAACTCATCTTGCCGAACTCTTGAATGAGTTTTTCTTCTTTGGTCAAGAGAAGTGCTACTTTCGATTGTGTTTTGCGACTCAAAGCGTCTGCTACGACGTTGGCTTTGCCCGGATGGTAATTGATTCCGCAATCGTAGTCTTTCACCAATTCGAGCCACCTTCTCTGCCTCATGTTAAGGTCTCTTTGCTCGAAAAAGTATTTGAGACTCTTGTGATCCGTGAAAATCTCACACCTAACTCCATAAAGGTGGTGTCTCCAGATTTTCAGGGCATGCACGACTGCCGCCAGTTCTAAGTCATGGGTTGGGTAATTAAGCTCGTGTGGTCTAAGCTGCCGCGAAGCATAAGCTATTACCTTCCCCTCTTGCATGAGGACACATCCCAATCCATTTTTAGAGGCATCAGTATAGACGACGTACTCTTTATCTGGGTCTGGAACTGCCAGAATTGGGGCGGTCGTTAGTTTCTCCTTCAACTGTTGGAAATTTGTCTCGCATTCTGGTGTCCATGCGTACTTGATCCCTTTTCTTAGTAGTTGCGTCATTGGTCTTGCTATCTTGGAAAACCCTTCGATGAATCTTCGATAGTAGCCCGCCAATCCTAAGAAACTTCGGATCTCATTTGGTGTCGATGGAGATTTCCAGTTCTGTACTGCTTCTACCTTTGCAGGGTCTACTTTAATTCCCTCAGCTGATACAATATGCCCTAAAAATGCCACTTCCCTAAGCCAAAACTCACACTCGCTGAATTTGGCATAGAGTTTCTCTATTCTCAAGGTCCCTAGCACTGTTCTCAAGTGTTCCTCATGTTCTTGTTTGTTCTTCGAATAAATCAGAACATCATCTATGAAAACTAAGACGAATTTGTCCAAGTAAGGGTGAAACACCCTATTCATGAGATCCATGAATACCGCTGGCGCGTTAGTCAAACCGAACGGTACGACTACGAATTCATAATGACCATACCTAGTTCGAAATGCTGTCTTGGGTATGTCATGTGGTCGAATCTTCAGTTGATGATAACCCGATCTCAGATCTATCTTTGAGAACACACTTGCTCCCTTAAGTTGGTCGAACAGATCATCGATTCTAGGTAATGGGTATTTATTCTTGAGGGTTAGCTTGTTCAATTCTCGATAATCTATGCACATCCTCATAGATCCATCCTTCTTCTTTACAAACAACACGGGTGCTCCCCATGGTGACACGCTAGGTCTGATAAAACCCAGATCCAGTAGCTCTTGGAGTTGTACCTTGAGCTCCTCCAGTTCCTTAGGGGCCATCCTATATGGTGCTTTGGATATCGGGGCTGATCCAGGTTCCAAATCGATGGTAAATTCTATTTTTCTATCAGGTGGTAGTCCTGGTAGTACGTCTGGGAAGACATCTGGGAATTCACGAACGATACCAACATCCCCGATTTTCTTTTCTTTTCCATCCTTTGGTTCCTCGTTCAGGTAAACGAGGTAAGCCGGGCATCCTCTCCTTATCAGGGTTGCTGCTTGAAGGACGGAAATTATCGACTTCCGTTTATTCAAAGAGATCCCGTGGAAGGTTGTTGGTTGTATACCAGGTACTTGAAAAGAGATCTGTCTTTCCTTACAGAGGATAGTGGCGTAGTTTTCGGCTAGCCAGTCCATTCCTAAGATTATGTCAACATCCTTCATTGGCATGACGCTTAGATTGTTCATTAGGAGTTTGTGTGGACCTAAGTTCAACTCTAAGTTCGAGCAACGGTGCGTAAGAGTAAGGTTTCCTCCTACAGGAGAGGTGATACACATCTCTACTCCTATCGGTTCCGTTCTCAAACTTAGATTTTCTACGCATGCTGTTGCGATAAAGGAATGCGAAGCGCCCGTATCAAACAAAACTATTACAGGTATATCGTGGAGTATGCCCATACCTGCCAGATTTCCTTGGTTCCCTTGATTCTTCGCGGGCTGCTTCTGCTTCATCGCGTATGCCTTCGCGTTTTGTTGCTGCTGGTACTGGTGTTGACAAAATTGTTGATGCTGTGGCGGTAGTGGGGGTGGCGGTGGGAGAAATTGTTGCGGCGGCCCTTGCTGAGCTTGAATCGCTCGGAGTTGTTGGTTTTGGCCAGATTGACTCGACCTCGATCCCCCTCCTTGCTGCTTCTTGGGGCAGTTGTACGCATAGTGCCCCTTTTGTCCGCAAGCATAGCAACAATCACTTCCAGCCCGGCAGACTCCTCCGTGGTTCTTATTGCACTTAGGGCACGGAGCGTATTTTGATGGAGCATTCCCTGGTGGTGCCGGAGCAGTTTGCTTTTCGACACTCTGAGTGCGTGGCTGTCCTTGCCATGGCCTCTTCTCGCTTCGATTTCCATGATTGTTTTCCCACTTTCGTTTTCCCTTATCGTGTTGTGGGTGAGAGTGAGTAGGTGCTGGTGTCGGAGCAGATACAGGCTTATCTCCGGGCATTGCTGCCTCAATGTCGAGTACTCTCCCTAAGGATTCAGCGTATGACAAACCTCCGTGGCTCGCGAGTGTCATCCTAATCTCGTGCCTCAGACCGGCACAGAATTTTTCAGCCATCTTCTCGTCGGTGTCCACCTGATTAGGTGCGAAGCGAGACATGTCACAGGAAACCCTATCATATTCGGTCACTGTCATCTTCCCTTGCTTCAGATGGTAAAATTCATTTTCTTTCTTCTTGCGGTAACTTTTGGGAATATACTTGTCGTATATTCCAGTCTTGAACTGATCCCATGTAAGGTCCTCTAGCTGTTCAGGGGTCATTGTTTTCCGACGTGCCTCCCACCAGAAATCGGCAGATCCAGACAGTTGGAAGGACACGCAAGTCAAGCGTTCCTGATCAGTGCATCGTAGAAAGTTGAATATGCGTTCCATAGCTCTTACCCAGATTTCAGCTTCTGCTGGGTCTCCTACTCCACTAAACACAGGTGGTTTCTGCCTAAGGAACAGTTCCTCGATTCTCCTTTCAGGTGGGGGTGGAGGTGGGTCGTTATTCCCATGAGTACCATCATCATGGTTTACAGATTCAGCTACAGGTGCCCTTCGGGGACGTCCAACTCTGCGTCTTGGTGGCATTCTGCTAAAATGACGTCTGTTAAGTTCTAACTTTCAAAAGCATGTACATATACATACACATTCATAAATATATAACGTTTATTCCTTCGCGTTCTACACGCAATTGGTATAATCGTTCTTATTTCCTTTTGGTTGGTAAATGATGGCGATTCCCGTACACAGAAAAGTAAACTACGTTATACATCATATATATATAAGGAAAATTGCCTCATTGAGGACTTTTAGTACAATAATGTTTGGTACAAAAGATCTTAGTCATGGGACATAATGCTTCCGTACTAAATAATACATCATCATCTCGGAACGTCATCGCGTTTCCGACTAGCTACTAAATAATAATAGGGTCAGGACGATCACTAATTACCGTTACTAACTAATACAAAAGATACATAACTAATCACTCATCGTCTACGGTGCTGTGGTCCGAGTCGGGGTCGGGATCTGCTAGGAAGGCGCCAACATCAAAGTCGTCCTCATCATCATCCAGATCGATCAGATGTCCACCCTCCTCAGGGTCATCATCCTCATCGAGATCAATCGGAAGTCCCTCCTCCTCGGGGTCCTCCTTCGGATCCTCCTCATCATCTCCCAGAACAAACTCAATACCTCTCTCTCCATCGTCGGAGTCGGAGTCCGAATCCTCCTCTCCATCACCGTCCTCACCATGCACATATGGATATCCATCCAGCTCATCGTCCTCCTCATCATCCTCCAAGTGTGCCGCTACAGGCTCCGCCTCCGGCTCGGGCTCTATGAGCGCATCCACACGATGTAGTAACCCCTCGTATCGAGCGCGATACTCGGCCCTACGCCTCAAACTCTCCTCCTCAATCTGCCTCATACGGCGCTCGTGCTCCTCAACCATTTGCCTCGTGCGGCCCTCAAACTCCTCGTCTATCTGCCTCCTCCCCTGCTCTCTCTCCGCGTCACCTCTCCTCTCCTCCTCCATCTCGTGCCTCCATCCCCCAATCTTACGCCTCAAATCATTCTTCCAACGGTGCCACTCCTCCTCATGTCGCTCTCGCTCCCCGTCGCTCTCGTCAATCATCGGGGCTTTCCCCCGGTCGCTACTCCGCAGTGGTGGGTCCTGTGTGAGTCCCACGAGTCGATCCATGGTAGCGGTATCAGCCGAGCTACTACCTCCAGATGAGGTGGCCTAAATATGCAGCTCAGGGGCGACTCTCGCCCGAACTCGAGGGGGCTCATCCTCCGAATCCTCTCTAGCCCGTCGTCCCAAGATGGACGATGCGGGAGGAGCAGCAAACGGTGGGGGCGATCTCGGTGGAGATGGAATCACTGGTGGGGGTGAGCTCGGTGGAGGTGGAATCACTGGTGGGGGTGAGCTCGGTGGAGGTGGAATCACTGGTGGGGGTGAGCTCGGTGGAGGTGGAGTCGCTGGGGGAGTACCGGGTAACGGCGGGTACGCTCTGTGAATGAGGTATGGTCCCAACTGTGGCGTCCCGTTGCGGGTAAATGTACTCTGTAGCACGTCGATGAACCCGAAGTAGTCTCCTGTAGTCTCGAGACTGACGTCGTGCCGATAAGTATGCATCGCCTCCAAATCCCGAACCCAGTCCTGCCAGCTCTCCGGCATCAGTGGAACCAGTCGACGAATCCCCTCAATCTCGGAGACCCCGTGAGCGTGGGCATCTCTCCATAGTCGGTGGTAGGTAGCCAAGAACTGGCCTATGTCGTCGCCATGACACATGCGATAGGTCCGGTAGTAGCGTATGATCTCCTCCGGTGTAGCTCTCGGGCGAAGAGGTCTCCGGTGGGTATACACTACGTGTGCCATCCTACACGAAATATGGTTCTAGTCAGGTTTTGATAACAAATGTGTATATACATATATATATAGAATGAAATGATAGGGATATCTACGTCCTTATCGCGTACGTAACTTTTACTTAGCTCATTATATAATCGATGTAACTTATTGTTTTTCTTATTTCGGTCATGCGGTAACATGATCGAAGTAGCATGGACTTATTTTATTTCGCCACCAGGTATGCTAAATTTAAGGCATTAGCAGCCTTGTTTGAACGAATGCATAACAATCGTTCCACGAATTCATCTCGACTTCCATGGTACTTCAAGCAGCGACTCTCTTTGCATCTCGTATTACTTCTTACTTCTCCCTTGCTTGAATGGGACGCATATTTTCATTTCTCGCTTAAGCTCAAGCTTTCTCCTTAAAGTAAGTGTTCAAGCAACTATGTTCTCTAAAGGAGTTCACTGTTCTTTCTAGTGAGTAGGGAACTAGGTTCTGCTAAGTTCTTGCCATAAGAAAAGACTTCCAATGTAAACAATTTAAGAAAACATTTTTCTCTTTACCTCATTGAGCGTGTCGAATTGAAGTGACGAGATTTTGTCAAAGACTTTACTTGGTCTAGCGATTCGAGTCTAGACTCTTTGGAAGAAAAAGACTCTTGGGTTTCAGAGCAACCTAGTGCTCTGATACCACTCTGTCACGACCGCACTTTGCTAATCGATAGCTCAGTTTGGTATAAATCGTGACTATGGGTAATATGAAGTAAATTCGGGAATAAAGAAAGGGTTAACAATGAATCGACTCATTAACTTGGGACTAGATTTCATATAATAGAGATAGCATTATTGATGGTTTTTCACATGGAAATAGATGTCATGATTCAAACTTAGTACAACCAAATTGAAGAGAAATTTAAGAGTGTGCGCAGCGGAAAGATGTTCAACATATGTATGGAGACATATGCTACCAAGAGTTATTTCTTCTAATTTATTCTTGAAAAAATCTTCGTTGGTCACTTCGCTTCAACACTGCTCAACCTGCACATCGGAAATAATGTACAGGGCGTGAGTACGAAGTACTCAGTGGACACATGCCCAAAAATATTTATTTATTGTCAAGCCATCACTTAGTGAATCATAGGGTTTTTCTTTAAAATGCCTATGTTCACAAAAACATTTATTTTCTTGAAAGCGACTGCGCAGTCTCTTCATGTGTAATCTACCATATCTGAGCTTGTTGTGCCGAGGAGTTGGCCACCTCACTCGGTCACGCGATCGGTCACCACGCTGAGTGACACGACCAATGTGTACACTAGTCCAAGTATGACTTCTAATCACACAAGGACCCGAATTCGATTCTTAAATTGGCATTTCGCCATTCAACAGATAGGCATCATACAAAACTGAAAATATTTATGCATGACAATTATAAAAGAGCTAACATCTAATAAAATGTGCTTTTAATTTTATAGAAAGCCCACCTTGCTGCTTTTCTTGATTAATAACAGACGATCTTCGCCCCCGTTACTGTCCTTCCTTTACGCAACCTTCGATTGAAAAATCGAGGTAAGGTTCGCATTCTAACGATTATAATCTTATCTAAGAGTGTAGATGACTGGTTCAAACGGGGTTTATTCTAATTTCAGTAACGTGGTTACTGTTACCTATTCAAGTAATAATTTCCGTTATGTGAACGGTTTATGTGGAATGTTTCTTAATAAATCAATAATTGATTTATTGCTTATCTTAGAATTAATTAGTTGAGAAGCTTCCCAATAATTAATTAGATTACTCAATAATCGGAGGGCTAGGATAATTTCTCATTTAACTTATCAGTATAAGTTAATTAAGAAAATACTTCGCTTAAGAATTATAAATTAATAAATGTAATTGTGTAATTGATTATCTTAATCAATTAATTAGAAAATCTTGGTTAATTAACTTATCTCAAGTTAATTACCGAAAATCGTGAAATAATTCCTTACGAATTATCGGGATCTAATTACAGGTAGAGTATGATTTAATTAGTCGTGTCTCGGTCCGTAATTAATTGGAAATCGGGCTCGTATATTAATTATCCATTCTGGCCCAGTTCAATAATTCCGGCCCAGCCTTCTCAGCCCGAATATGTGGCCCGTTTATGAGGCCTGACCCGCGACCCGACCCAAATAAAATAAATAGATAAGTAAATAAAGAAAATAAAATAGAATATAATAAAATAAGAGGAAAGAAGAATTAAAAGAATAACACCATCCCAATCTCATCTTTCTTCTTCATTTGATAGCTGAACCCGTCTCCTTCTCGCTCTCAATTCGCGATTCTCTCTTCGACATCTTCTCTCACTCTATCTTCTGTGATTCTTCCCTTCTGTCCCTCGATTTTCCGGCCGGCGACTAACGCCGCTCGAATGGCTCCCGTCTCTTCTTCTTGTCCCCTTCTAAAATCTTCCCCAATTTGAAATTGGAAGAGAACTCAATTTCGAAAATTAAGACAGGGATTCCACCGGCTTCTGTGATCGATTTCCAGCGACCTTCCCCTTTCCTTGAGGTCCCGTCGGTGCGGTGAGATGGCGCCGATCGTCCGGTGGCTTCGCTCGAATCCGACAACTTCTGCTTTGCCGGTGCGTTAACCTTACCTCCTACAGGCCGGCGCAACTCCCATTGTCCGACGCTTCCTCTCCCTCTCTTATTTTGTTTGTGATGAAAAAGTTTGATTATTGATTTAATTTATTATCTTGGGCTTGATTAAGAAGGGTAATCAAGATTTCGTTGTTTGATCGATTTTCCTTCTCTATTTTCTTCTTGCAGGTTTCGGCGGTCGATGACGGAACGCGCGATGCCGCAGCCGCGATGTTGGGGATGTGCCGCTGCCCGTTGTCACTCGCCGGCTCGCTGCTGATTCTGTCGCCTCTGTTTCCTCGCCGTCGAGGCTTCGAGACTCGACGGAGGTTCGCTTTCGATCCCCAGCTTTATCTCTTCAACATTCTTAGTGTTTTATTTCTAGGCGAAATTAAATCTCCAAATTCTTTATAGTTTTATTTCTTTAGTAGAATTATTTGTACGATTCTGTAACTGGTTTGCTGATACTGTGAAGTTTTTGTTGCTTTGTTCATATCTATACTAAGAATTAAACTCTGCTTTTAATTGTGAAAGGTCATTATGGAAGGGGCTTTAAGCTTGTCTACTGAGTCTGACTTAAGGGAAGATAGTAAAATTCATGAGTTCTTGGTTGTTACCTAGAAGTAGAAGGTGTTGTAGTTGCTAGCTATTCCTTCTCCTTCCTCCTCTCCTTCTTCTAGTCTCTTCTTTTCTTCTCACTCAATCTCTCACTCTCTATGTTTTGGTTGTAAGGTTTCAGAATTTGATGAGGTGAAAGAGAGGTGAATGGCTGCAAGGGAGGGGGTTATTTATACTAGAATTAGATCAACCTTTGGACTAGTTAATGGTCTGGGCAATATGTTATACTTTGGATAATTGAGTCCCTTAATCTTATGGCTGATTTTATCTGCTTCTTTTGCAGATTTGGGAGCTCAAAGATGCTGCTGCAGAGCTGATTCTGTGGGAGATTTGCTGAAGTTGGAGATGACTGATTGGTGGTTAGGGATTTGATTTGCTGCATGTTCCCATTTGATTAGAAAGGGGCGTGTAATTCTTTCTTTTGCATGGTTCTCTAATTAGATCCTTTGGTTAATAGTTGTAATCTAGAGACAAGTTTTGAGTTGATGTTGTACTATTAATAGTTTAATATTTCTTAAGGAAGAAATGTAATTATCTAATTGGGAGAATGTATTGTAAGTTATATGTATATATATGAATAATGTTGTCCTCTTCAGAGGAGCTCTCGGTCTCTCTCCCTCCTACTAATTGGGCTTGGCCCGTTATTTTACATGGTTAATGGGCTTCGACCCAAGTAATAATTGATGGGTCTAGGCCCAACGAAATAATTAATGGGCCTCGGCCCAAACGACTATTGGTCACTAATTATCTTCGTGAATAACTAACCGGCATTTAAGTCGGTTTCTTACTAAAACGTTCGACACTTAAGAAGTACTTCGCCGAATCTTCCAATCGAGCATCAAATCATTTAATAAAACAACTAGCAATTAAATTGCTATTTACTTGAAGTAACATAACAATTAGGAAATCGAAGTAGATTCCAAAGATTCCAATAAGTAATATAATAATTAGGGAATCGAATTAGATTCTAATTCCCTTTTAGCGTCATAAGATACTATTAATGATTGTTAGGAAAACGCGGGACATTACACTTGTATTCCCTTAGGAGTTGGACGATCTGCTTTCTGAGTTTGGCTCCACCAGCGAAGCCTATTTTGACGACCTTTGACGGGACGTCTTCGTACAACGTGACATCTTCTACTGGTTCGTCAGATGCAGACGACATTTTTTGTAGCTCCAACTCATGAATCTGTAATTGCTATGCTTGTGGGTACTGAGGTGTTCCAACACCTCGTAGAGCAATTTGCAAGCATTCTTTGGCTCGTTTCTGATCCCCACGAACCACGATGACTCCTCCCTTTGAAGGGATCTTGATTGTTAAATGGTACGCCGAGTATATGGCCTTTACCGCAACTAGCCAATCTCTGCCCAAGATGATGTTGTATGGGGAATTGGCTTTGACGACGGAGAAATTCACCACTTTAGTGGAGGACATCGGATGTTTCCCCACCGTAACCGGGAGTTAGATAATCCCCTCCGTGCGCGTCTCTTGCTGTACGAAGCTCTTTAGGGGAATTGGTGCCGGTGCGAGGCGTGCCTCTTCGATTCCTAATTTCTCAAAGTAATCTTTGAAGAGGACACTCACCGAAGCTCCACTGTCGATGAATACCCGCTGAACTAGCTTGTTGGCAATGACTGCTTCGATCACGAGTGCATCTTAGTGAGGTATTCTTTCTGGCACCGGGTCTTTCTCAGAAAAGGTGATGGCCTCATCCTTTTTGAACCTCTTATGGGAAGGCTCATCAGTTTGGGGATTTCGGGCCTCGACCTTGAGTGAGGACTTTGTTGCACCTTGGGGGAGCCCGGTGATGGCAGTGATGATTTCGTCGAACTGAGGTTGGTCCTCGTCCTCATCATTATCTTCGCGCTTCGGCTTCTAATCAACGTGGGGGTTGCAGTTGTTCCCTCCCCTATTCGGCTTGCGCTTTCCTTTACCATGAGGTCGGGCTTCATATTGGCCGCGACTTTGGTACCTCTTGAAGGTGCTCTCGCGCACCAATTGCTCTATATCCATAGCGAGGTTTCTGTACTCTTTCGTGTCGTGTCCATGATCTTCTTGAAAATGACAGTACTTTTCCTTAGATCGGCGTTTTCCCCCCGCTTTTGATAGAGGGCGAGGTCTCTCGAACATGTCAGTGTGCAGTTCGTAGATCTCTGTCCTCGGCTTTGTCAACGGGGTGAATTGACTTTTCTCCTGGTTCTGCCGAGGTCCAAGCCTGGACTCTAGGGGTGCACGCTGCAGCCTGTCGAGGGCACTTCGCTGACCTTGGCCTCAGTCATTCCGATCTTCCTTCTTTCGATCTGATGGTTCGGCTTTGTCGGCTTCGCGCTTGCGCCTGTCAGCTTCGTCGGCTCTTGCGAACTGATCAACTATGCTCCATAATTGCCTCGCAGTATGAAGCTCGTTTCATACGAGCTTCTTGTATAGGGCGCCCGACTGGATAACGTTTTGGAAGGCCGAGATAAGGACCTCATCAGTTAGGCGATCGACGACTTTCTTCATTGAATCTAGTCATAAAGTCGCTGATAGGTTCACCTCGCCTTTGCTTAATATTAAGGAGATGTGCCGAGGTGGTTTTCGCCTCGGCTTTCTGGAAAAATCTTCACTCGAAGGCATCCATCAGCTCATCGTACGACCCGATACTACGAGGTGGTAGACTGTCGAACCACATGCGTGCATTATCTACCAACAATTCTGGGAAGACCTTGCACATGTAGATATCGTCGCTGAGTCCCTGGTTGACCATGTTGTATTGGTATTGGGCAGGAAATTCCTCAGGTCACACGATCCATTGTATGGCTTGATAGGCAGGACTCTGTACTTATCCGGGAGAGGAGTGTAAAGTATTCGGTTGGTGAAAGGGGTAGTGATCCTCCAGTATACGCCGAGGTGAGACGGTGTCACGCCGAGGTGAGATGACGTCGCGCCGAGGTGAGATGTGATAGTGGTCCCCTTGGTGATCATCCACAAATCTCCTACTAGGGGGAATCCCGGCGTCCCGTGCGCCCACGATCTTGACGCTAGGGGACTTTTGTCGCGGTTGCGATTTAGATGTAACTTCGCGCTCTCTATCATCGCTACGCGAAGTTTGGCCTTTTTCACGATTGCGAGCTTTTTGTTGTTTGGCGAACAGGAGAAAATCTCGCTTATTATGCGCGAGGTACTCCCTGACAGCACCATCAAATTCGTCCGGTTGGAGATGGACGTCGTCCTCCCCCTGGCTGCTATTGTGACCTTCTCCTTCTGGATAGATTGGCTTTCCATACTTATCCAACGGCACGTGCTGAACGTGTCCGTCGGGAGTTTGGCTTCTTGCGTGTTCCTTCCCAGGTTGTCGGTGTGTTGCAGGCATCTGATCTTGCGCCTGGCTGGCTTCGGCTGCCGCAGTACCTTGCCCGGTTTGCTGATTTTCCTTTTCCTTGTTGGCGGCGGCAGCTGCGGCTGTTGATCGTGTTGGTCTTCCTGTCATGACGATAGATTACCTAGAAAACTTTTGATCAGAAATCACAAATTTAGTTTCCCACAGACGGCGCCAGTGATCGAACTTGTTTTCGTAGGCAATTAATGAACGTTGACAAGGAATAAATGAACACGAAAATAATGGTACGCGAGGGATTTACGTGGTTTGATCTACCGGAATAGATCTATGTCCACGGAGCAAAAGAGTATGGATATTATTGCTAGTATGTGTGTGTTGCTTACAAGATTGTTCTCTCCTCTCAATCTATTCTAAGCCGCTATTTATAGATAATTACATGGAGTTTGACTATGATACAAAGTCTTCTCCTATTTGGACTCTTTGGCTTGATCCTCCTCTTATGGATAGACACCGAGCTTCTATATCTCTCTTGAGTTTGAGTTATAGTCGATGCAGGAGTCTTGATTGCCTTAGTGAATAAGTCTTTTATTCTTAGTTGGGCCGAGCTGCACAGGGAGCTTAACTGTCGGGGCCTAATTATATTGGGTCTGATGCTTGGGCCTAGTAGGTAGGTCGTATCCTATCAAATATGTTAATGCATATGTTTTTACTTTTTATTGCATATCTTGTTTTGTAATAGTCAAAATGTTAATGTGTATGTCGTTTGCTATTGCATATCTTGTTTCTTAGTAGTCAATATTTTAATGCATATTTTATTGCTTGTTATTGTTTCGTGATTAATATTTTAATGCATAATTTTGTTGCTTGTCACTAATTTTCAATATTACTTAATATGTTGAAGATCATAGTATAAAAAAAAATAGCAATCAGGGTACATACTATTCAATAACATAATATACATTAAAATATTAAATTCAATAAAAAGCAATATATAGAAAGCAATAGGTAAAAGAAAATAAGAAATAATAAATACTCCGTATGCAGTAACATATCAATTATAAAGCAATAAAAATCTTTGCAAGCAATAATTTAATACGACCGAGAAATAGCACGATCAGAAAAAACCAAATAGTCCGACTAAATGCATGAATTCGTAAAATAAGGCACAAACGAAAAAATGCACGATTTGGAAAATTTAGCTAAAAAAGCTAAATGGAAGAAATAGTCAAAGTAGAAATTAATTATTTAAACAAAATATAACCGATTGAAATATATATATGGAACGTCCCACTAATTACGGATTTGGCAGTTACAATTCTAGAAAATATGACTATAGTTTCCTTTTGGATTAAAAAAAATATAAAATGTAAGAGATTTAGAACTAATTAGGTCCATTGATTAAAAAGAATGAAGGGTCAAGATTTATTTCTGGTTAACACATATGAAACCATTTCAATATGATCTCCCTCCTATCTATACCTATATAAAAAAGAGTCTTGTGGCAAAATGTATATCGCCTAAAATATCCTTATAATATATTTCAAATTAAGGGTAATAATGTAATCTAAGATATTATAAGTATAGTCTAATATATATATATCCATATCTATAAAAGAGCCTTATTTTACAAAATATTTGTTGCCTATTATATCCCAATTATCTATTTAATTCAAGACAATAATAATATGGTATACAAAATCAATTAAATATACTATTACGCATATCATTTTAATAACCTTAATATAATAATTTTTGCATATATTCATAAAGAGATCACTACTCAATCCTTTGACCAAATTAAATTAATTTTTTATTAGACTTTCTATTTTAAGTTTGTCTTCAGCAAAACATTATCCCATTATAGAATTATGGAAATATTAAATCAAGATAAAGGAAAACAATATCAAAAATGCATATATAAATACACACATCAATTTTCATTTAATTAGTTAAGAGGTATTATCTGATAAATCGTTCATTAATTATATATATAGATATGTGCAGTGGTTACTTTATTTTATATATATTTAGATTAATTTAATAGATTCTATATACATGATAATATATATAGTGAGAATAAAGGGACCCCACTCCCACAAATTTACATTAAAAAAAACGTAGCATATAGTTTCTCTTTTTAAAATTTATTATTTTTTCTTTGTGAATATATTTATTTTATAATTTTCTTGTTCTTCTTTAATTTAGCTTTTAGTTTAATTAGGTATATTATTCTTAAAGTATGTGAGTTAAATATTTTATAAATTATAAGTTTAAATTATGATTTTTAAGTTATTAACCATTTTACAGTAAGATATTGAAAATTGATAAGATGGCTATTTTTTTAGTGTTGTTCTTACGTACATTTATAAGAGGTACAATCACTTGCTAAAGTTTAATTGGTAAATTATTTGGTCGGTATGCATTTATACTTCGTATATGCATGTATATTTGTACACAAATAATTCATGTGGAGAAGTGATACTTTTAATAATAGGACATCGATAGAAAGATTAATATTATATTATTTTTATATAATATTATATCTCAAATTAAATTCTCTTCTCTACTCATCGAATAAACAAAAGCGATCTGATGTGTTTTATTTGGCTTTAACACCATGGTTTCGAGTTGTCAGAGATGCCATTGATAGCACGCAAAAAAATATACTACTTGACGATAGGCTCAAGGATTTGACTTCAGAGTTGGTATAATTCTGTGATGTTTCTCTCTACATGTATATTTACAACAAAACAAGTAAAACACGATTGTGTATTGATTAATACGTGGAGGATGTGTTGTTAGGTTATTTAAATAAAATCACGAATAGTTTAAGATTGTTAAGTAAAGTTTAACATAAAAAATTCTGTTGAAATTTTCATAATATAAGCTGTGAATTATGTCAATTTAATTTTACAAGAAAGTCTTGAATCAGTATTTTGTCATGAGCACTTATTTGTTTCTAATATTTCACAAGTATTACTTGTTTGCGTTTTTGTACATATGCACAAGGTTCTTAACCTACATGATTATAAACTATCTAACTTCAAGTCCAAGCCAAAAAAAGCTCCTTCATACGAGCATAAACTATCTAACGACTCCAAATCTAAGTCAAATAAAGCTCCTTGATATGAGCATAAACTATCCACTTAATTAAAAGCTCATTCATATGAGCAGGGGCATAGCCAGAAAAAATCGTGAGTGGGGTTTCGAGTTAGATATAAATTTTCTATTAATTTAATTTTGTGGTGGGGGCTTTGGGGCTTTTATACTATATTTTACACAAATTAACAAATAATTTGAATTTTTTTTTAAGTTTTTTTTTTTTTTGGTTTGTTGGGGGGCTTAAGTCCCTCCACCCCTATTACTAGATCCGCCCCTGGATACGAGCATAAACTATCTAAATTAAATTTCAAATTAAAGAACTTCTTGAAATGAGTATAAATTTTCTAACAAATTGAAGAACTCTTGAATATGAGTATAAACTTTTCAGAAGTTGAAAATCAAGAAATTCTAAATACGAGTATAAACTATTTATAAATAAAAACAAGTCCAAAAGATCAAGAACACCTTGACAAGAGTGTAAACTATCAAATTAATTCAAAGATTCGAGACTCGTCCATTTCTACGACAAGTCGTTCATGAACAAGTCACGATGGGGCACTTGTAGACACGTAAATTCTAAGGAAAAAAGAAAAAGAAAATATTTTATTAATTCTATATATGTCACAGCCCGATTTAAATCAAAGATTATTTAAACTGAGTAACATGTGACTAATAAATAGAATGGAAAAATTAACGAAAGACTAAACATATTTCAAATTATAAAATAAAGGAATGGGCAGTTACTACCAGATTCGAACGATAACTTATATCTTGTCCCAAATCATCACTATTAATCAAGAAAAGGGAAACAAATCATGACCTGAATATTCAGAATATATTTAGCTACTTCATCAAATGAACCAAAAGGATGGGTATTGATCTCAATAACAATTCCGAAATGATCGAGTCAATATGTATCTCAAGGGAACCTAAAATCATCTCAAATAACACATGCCCATTCACAACAAGTTATATAGGATTATTCAAGGGCTCAGAAATCCGAATCAATGATAATCAAAATTTATAGATAACTTTTCAACAATAATTAAAAGTTGTCTAGAAATAACAAACATTTATACATTTACAATATTAGATAACTTTCAATGAAATAAGTAAAGTTATCTCGGAGTTCAGGTGAAGATAAGAATTTAAGTATCAACTTCAAGCTCGTCAAAACATCAACAATAACATCAGAGTATTGCAGCGGAATGGATCATCAAAAGGGATTACATGTATATAATCCTAGAACTCGAACTACTGACATCGTCATATCTATAAGAAGACACTTCATAAAATGACAACAAAAGCTCTGTTCGGCACACTCCAATCTTCATCCCAGCTTTGCCTGCACATTTTAGAAATAACATGCAGGGCTAAGTACAAAGTACTCAGTGAACACGCGCCCAAAACATTGAAAACTGCTTATTAAAGCTATAGATTAAACTTGCCTCGATAAGCATGTCACAAGTGATTTACTTAAAATAACACAAGGCATGCTAAAAATACTTTCTAGTTTCTTCATCCTCAAACATTAATGACTGCAGTCAAATATTATGTATAAAAAACATCTACCACGTCATATAGCGTGTTGAGAAGTAGGCCTCTTTGTCAAACACATTGACCGGCCAACCGAGAGGACGGCTCACAGTCACCTCAGTGTACACATATCATGCGAATCACATGACCGAATTCGTCTTCCATCAAGTAGATGATCATACAAAACTCAAACATTGGCAAGTTAATCATTTTCTTAAAACACCATGCTTCATATACATATGCATCGCATCGTTATTTAGTTAGAAAGCCCACCTGACTCCGGCTAGCCTTTTCCTACTACTCTTCCTTCCTCAGTTATTTCCAATCTTCAAGTTTATGCTCATTCCTTCATTAAACGAAAGAATAAATAAAAGTGAAAAAGGAAAGAACATTATATAGGAAATAACCTTCTCTACTTAGCTTATCTTTTTCTCTAAACATCTCTCTGTAATCTTAACATCAACCAGACTTTATCGAGAATTCCTACGATAGGAGAGTTTTAGCTTATCTTATCCATCTTCAATCCTAGTAAGAGTCATATAAAACTATAACATATATATGTATATATATTGGTTCTCATCATCCCTCAAGCTTGATTAGTTCTCGATCATAAAGTCTAAAATTTTTAGAAATAATTCCTATAACTCATAATCAATAATCAAACTTATTTACAAGCTCGTTTCTCATACTCGATCATTCTAAACTCAACTACAATC
Source organism: Mentha longifolia (assembly GCA_001642375.2). Lineage (NCBI taxonomy): Eukaryota > Viridiplantae > Streptophyta > Magnoliopsida > Lamiales > Lamiaceae > Mentha > Mentha longifolia. Next base: position 9,684,422 of record CM038121.1, read on the forward strand.
AAAGTTGAAAAATAATATATAAATTGAAAAATTCACAAACCTTTCTATAAATTCCAATAAATTCACAATGAGCTTAAAATGAAGTAGCAAATATTTTTCAGGTTTCACTACCAACAACTAACACTTAAACATTTAAAACCTCCAATTATTCTAAACTTAAATTTTGAATCCAACCCTTAAAAAGGGTTCCAAAAATTTTTAGAATTCCAAAAAAATATCAAATAATATACATATCACATTATTCCCTCCACCAATCTAATTATATGACATCAAGAATAAAAAATGCTCAATCTATTTTAATGCATCATTTTCGTCTTTTTGACA